>SJYV01027743.1:0-12107 GCA_006410875.1 Neotragus pygmaeus
GGCCCAGGGATCGAACCCGGGTCTCCCGCATTGGAGGCAGACGCTTTAACCTCTGAGCCACCAGAAGGTTATTAAAAACTTAAGTCAGAGAGATGAAAATTTCAAAATGTAGAATCATACAATTGAAAATTTGTCCAAAACTCTACAAGAGTCATCTAGGAAAAAAAAAAACAAAAACAAAAAAGGAGGCAACAAATACTCACTGACATTAATAACAGACACAAAGAACCAGAAGGCAGGAAGGTGCCCAGATAGGGCACCAGTAGCCACAAGTGATTCGAGGCTGGGGATAATATAAAAGACACCAGACACATAGACGTTCTACCTCTTCAGGGTTTCGAGTGGCTCCTTCCTGTCAATCACTCCAGTATCTGGGTCCACTGTGGTCATAATGCACCTGTCACACAATAACGAAGGGTCAGGGGACAGTGAAGAATTAGTGACCCTGCGACGCCCCAGAGGTCCATTCTCGCAAGACTCCTTACCTGGGGCAAGCCAAAATCTTTTTCATTTCTACATTGCCAATGAGAAGTTCATCCCAGGTGTCCTAGGAGGAAAGGAGACTATCTTTAAATTAAGGCTCCATCCAGCCTTATTCCAGCCTTATTCGGCTGGTCCTATGAAGCTAGCAGAAGAACAGAGTAANAAAGTCCACCAAGCTGCACACATATGATGTGTGCGCTTTTCCATTCCTATATATACTTTTTTACTTCAACAAAAAGATTGCTTATAAAATAACAAGCCACATTCTATTTCTGCAGCTTTGGACAGAAACAGTACATGTCACAGTGACTCTCCAGAGGGTGATAATTCCAGCCCCTGGTGGCCCCATTGGCAGAGTCTCATCCTTCTAGGGTTCTCCCTTGAGGGTTTCTGAGTGTTCCCTTGGAAGAACTCCTGCCTTCCACAATCTGCCCTGGCAGGGCTGGTCCCCACGGCCGCCCTCTATTGTTAGGGTCAGGACTGGCCGTGTTTCATGGGCTCTCCCGGCTGCTACCATGCTCCCCTTAACACTTCCCCCGGTGAAGGCCTGCCCAGCAGCTTGGGTGAACAGGCTGGTTGCAGTATCAGGTGCTCACAGAACAGACACACTTCTTTTTTCGTATATCTTGTTTCCTCACTGATGATGATCACCTTTACACCATGTTTTTACTAACCATCAGTGGGTAACAAAGATTGTCAGTGACCTTAAAATTTTGTCCAGAAGTGACTATCTGGGCAATTGTCTAAGTCAGTGTTTCTAGCTTTGTATCCAACCAGGTTTCTCCCCTGAAACTCCGAATTNCTTTACACCATGTTTTTACTAACCATCAGTGGGTAACAAAGATTGTCAGTGACCTTAAAATTTTGTCCAGAAGTGACTATCTGGGCAATTGTCTAAGTCAGTGTTTCTAGCTTTGTATCCAACCAGGTTTCTCCCCTGAAACTCCGAATTCCAGCGGAATTAAAGGAGTTAGAGCACAGAAAGTGAAAGCTTCAAACTGGAAACAGAACATGTATTCCTGTTCCATGCTCACAAGGGCTGTGAGGTCCTTCCTATCCAGGTGTTCCTGTCACTCATCTCTTCTGAGAAAGTCCAGCCTCAGTCACCATCATCCTCATCATCACCATCATTCCAGACTCAGCAGAGGCGAAACGCTGCCCCTGGTGCAGGACATCTTGTCAGTTTCTACGCAGAACAATTTTATTTCCCAGACTTCCCAGTGTTTCCTTTTAACTTTCCTAAAGCATAATCAGGGGTTTCCCCGGTGGTGGAGTGGTAAAGAATCCACCTGCCAATGCAGGAGATGCAAGAGGTGTGGTTCTGTTCCCTGAGTCGGGAAGATCCCCTGGACAATGAAATGGCATTTTCCAGTGTTCTCACCTGGGAAATCCCACAGACTGAGGCACCTGGTGGGCTTCAGTCCATGCGGTCACGAAGAGTCGGATGCAACTGAGCACACACACTGCACAAGCATAATCAAAAGGCCCCCCCGGTGGTTCAGATAGTAAAGAATCTGCCACAGATTCTGTCAATCCCTGGGTCTGGGAAGAATCAATCCCTGGTCTGGGAAGATCCCCTGGAGAAGGCAATGGCAACCCACTCCAATATTCTTGCCTAGGAAATCCCATAAACAGAGGAGCCTGGCAGGCTACAGTCAGTGGGGTCACAAAAGAGCAGGACACGATTTAGCAACTAAACAACAACAGCGGCAAATCAAAAGATCCACTCCAGTATTTAAACCAGGTCCAGAGAGCAGAGCAGCAGCCCCTTCGTGATTGTTCCTTCTACCGCCACACGCTGAAAATTGCCCGCAATCTCCAAATAAGCCTTTTTAGCCTCAGAACAATCCAGGTCCCAGCAAGCGATGTTAAACAGAAAGGGAAGGTGATGAAATTGCTCAGAGCATAAGATTAAGGACTCAGGAGAAACGCTTCTCTGGCCTTTTCCTGAACAGTGCCTGTCCCTTTCCTGAACAGTGGGGTTGTGTTTAAAGACACCATGAGTCGTACACAGTGCCCATTTTCCTCTTCAGATCAGCAGGTAGGAAGCTCAGAGCCCGGTCTGTGGCAGCGGCGGGTCAGAAATGGGACCTCATGGCATGCAGTGAGCCCAGCTTCATGCCACTGGCTTCCTCACTCTCGCTGTTCGTTTATTTCATTTTCCTTCCTTTTAGATGGATCACTCTGTGTCCATTTTTGTAAGCCTTGAAATCCTTTATCAAGACACAAAGAAATTCTATTTTTAAAATGTACTAAGATTACAGCTGCAGGCATACCTCGTTTTATTGCACTTCACAGAGATTGTGGATTTTACAAATTGAAGGTTTGCGGCAACCTGACGTTGTCAGATGATGGTTGGCTTTCTTTAGCAATAAAGTATTTTTTTAATTAAAGTATGTACATTTTTAAGGCATACGGCTATTGCACATTTCATAGATTGCAATAGTGTAAACTTAGCTTTTATAGGCACTGGGAAACAAAAAAATTCTTGTGACTCACTTTCTTGTGATAAACCATTTGTTTCGATAATCCCTTTGTTATGAGAGTCTGGAACCAAACCCAAAATATCTCTGAGGTATACCTGTGCATGATAGAAGTGAAGTGAAGTGAAGTCACTCAGTCGTGTCTGACTCTTTGTGACCCCATGGACTGTAGCCTACTAGGGTCCTCCATCCTTGGGATTCTCCAGGCAACNTGGACTATAAAGAAAGCTGAGTGCCAAAGAATTGATGCTTTTGAACTGTGGTGTTGGAGAAGACTCTGGAGAGTCCCTTGGACTGCAAGGAGATCCAATCAGTCCATCCTAAAGGAGATCAGTCCTGAGTGTTCATTGGAAGGACTGATGTTGAAGCTGAAACTCCAATACTTTGGCCACCTGATGCGAAGAACTGACTCATTTGAAAATACCCTGATGCTGGGAAAGATTGAAGGTGGGAGGAGAAGGGGACGACAGAGAATGAGATGGTTGGATGGCATCACTGACAGGCCATGAGTTTGAGTAAACTCTGGGAGTTGGTGATGGACAGGGAGGCCTGGCATGCTGCAGTCCATAGGGTCGCAGAGTCAGACATGACTAAGTGACTGAACTGAACAACTCCCTTCGATTCATAGGGCTTGGAGATAAACACCCAAAGGCTTGGGGCTGTGGCCAAGAGTAGTGAGAGTGTTTGAGGTCTGGAGAATGAGGAGAAGGTACAGTCAGGGAGACTGAGATGGTAGTGTCTAGAGAAGATGCTGTCTGTGTACAGGTGACCTCACTGGGAATCTAAGCAGCTAGCCCTTAGAACAGAGACATCTACTGACCGTCCTCTTTGGAGCTTTCTGGAGGGCTACGAGGCACCTCTGTAATGACTGTCCCACGAGCTCATCACACAAACTGAACATGACTCCAGGCACAAGTCTCAGGGATATGAGTGGTTTAATAACAACAATAAGCTAACACTCAGGAACATGGACTAGGGGCTTTAGTTTCCCATCTGTACAATGGAATCAGCTAACAGCACATTCCTTACAGAGTTCTCATGAGGGGTCACCCATGAGAAACACTGGAAGTGCCCCCTGGCATGGCCTACCTGCTCAATAAATCCCTGCTAGTATAATCATAAAAGTGGCAAGGAGCACATCTTCTCTAAGGAAACAAGAGAACTGCATATTCATGGCTGCAAGTCAGCTTCTAGAAGTGAAAACTACATTTGGTCAAAGTTCTGGAAATCTCTTCAGCCACCTGCAAAGTACCATGTGCATGGCATGGAGCCCACACTTCTAGAAATCCGTTTGTTGTGGAAGGGATCCTTGTTTCTTCTGGGAGCGTACAAGCCAGGGTCAGTGTTAACTTCGGGGGGCCGTGGAAAGAGCTGGTTTTGTCTGTGTGCGTATCAGATTCTCCCCCATCTACAGGAGGGGAGGAGTCAGGTGCACAGACATGCCCGGTGATACTCATTTCTGTGGCTGGCAAAACTCAGCTGAATGGAAAAGACTTGAATGACTTCTGGAATTCAGAGGACCGTGAGAACCTGAATCGGAAATGAGTCCCCTTTTCTCTTCCTAAACCTCAACCTTGGGGAATGGTCTTCAGTAGAAGAGAACTGGAACTGAATGATTAGAAAGACTCGTTTCAAGGAGGGTGGGAAGAGGATGAAGGAGAGGGGTCAGAGAGGATGGGGGGAGAGCACGGCTGAGGGTGATCCCCAGAGCTGCACCCCAAGGGAGACTTACTTCTTCAGCGTCTGAAAGCCACGCTCTTTGAACTGTAGCTCCCGCTGGAGGTGAGCCATCTCTCTCTTCAGCTTGTTAACCTGGAGGGCAGAAGACCACACGGAGGGTCAGAGGCGGATATGACCCCAGAGCCCCCAGCTGGCCCTGCATAATGACTCAGGTCAGCATCCCCTGGGCACCCCTCACTGATGTGGCTGGGGTCGGCCTCCCAGTCCAGTGGTCCTGTAGGTCATTCTTAGCCAGCCCTTGCTCCCCGGAAACAGGAAGTCGACGGGACCTGGCTGACCTGGGCTAGAGTCTGGCCTTCCCCCGACTAGCTGGCTGGCTTCTCTCAAGCCATGCCGTTGCCTCTGTGAGCCTCCCCTTCCTGTTTCTGACAGATGAAGATAATGGCAATTTCCTGGGCTGGGCATTATTTAAAGCAGGTACTGGATTCGCTAGTGTAGCGCAGGGAGGCGAGAAGCAATGTAGTAACTTTATATGCACGCCCTGGCCAGGAAGCCAGCTGCAGCCTGCAGAAATGCTTTGGCTTGCAGTCTGACTAAACGTTAAAAAATCAGTTGCTGATGGGCATCCCTGGTGGCTCAGTGGTAAAGTATCCACCTGCCAAAGCCAGGAGACAGAGGGAACTAGCCCGCATACCACAGCTATCGAGCCTGTGCTCTCGAGCCTGGGAAGTACAGCTACCGAGCCCACGTGCCGCAGTAACCGAAGCCCATTCGCCCTAGAGCCCAGGCTCTGCAACAAGAGCAGCCCCCACAGGTGAGAAGCCCGTGCGCCGCCACTTAAGTGTAGCCCCATTCCCTGCAACTACAGGAGAGCCCACGCAGACCAGCACAGCCAAAAATAAATAAACAAAAAATTTTAAAATGAGTTGCTAATAATTAAATATTGAGCTATTTCGTTTACTATGCCTAGATACACAGTTCTTTTATGAAAATACTTGAAGATATGCCAATGCAGAACCCACGTTCCAGCATGGGCACAGGAGCACAGAGCTAAAATCCCACTACCCTTTAGACAAGACATACCTTTCTAGGCTACACAGCCCCTGCTGCCCCATCTCCAGCCGCTCCTCCCCTTTCTTATTTCTCACAGGCATCTGACTTTGTAGTAAACCCATGTTCACAGCACTGACTTCACCTTGAGCAGGTCATTTAAGTGCTGGTCTTCGGTCAGTCTCCACATCAGTAAAGGGGGACTAAAACCATCTGTCCCCGAAGGTAATCAGGAAGTAATTAAATACGATGATGCAGAGCAAGCAGTGGTTAGGAAGAGAGCAACTTCCATGAAGAAATTTGGGGTAAGCCTGAGTCCACTGCAACCTTGAGCAAGTTACTCAGCCCCGCCAAGCCTCTGTTGGCTCATCTTTAAAATGCGGATAGTGACAGTGGCTACTTCGCAGGGTTATCGCGCGGGCATGAGGCCTTACTCACGAAGCAGTTAGCACTACGCCTGGTTAGAGTGATTGCCTGTGAAGGCAGCTGCTTTCAACACCGCTATTAGTGAAATGGGGGCTGCTACAGCTCCTGCGGTTGTTACGTAGGGTNTATCGCGCGGGCATGAGGCCTTACTCACGAAGCAGTTAGCACTACGCCTGGTTAGAGTGATTGCCTGTGAAGGCAGCTGCTTTCAACACCGCTATTAGTGAAATGGGGGCTGCTACAGCTCCTGCGGTTGTTACGTAGGGTCTTGTTAGTCAGCACCAGCTGCCTCTGCCTGGTGGAAGCATCTACTCTGGTCTTGTGGGGAGGCTAGTAGCTGAGAGCTGCCTCAGGGACCCCCATCAATAGCATAAGCAGAGAGGACCTACCCGGGATTTTGCTGTGGCAATTTCAGCTTTCAGAATCTCGGGGTCATACTTAGAGCTGGATGATGAACCGGAGACCACTGCAAAAAGAGAAAAAGGAATTCTGTAGATGAAACATATTTTGGTTAAGTTGGCTTATTTGGCCATCTAGATAAACCCAGAAAGAAATGGCTATTAGTGAACAACCTAAATGCCGAACAGACGTGAATCTGTTAAATAAATAGGGTATACATATAAAGTGAGGACTGTACAACATAAGTGATTTAAAACGACGGTGTAGGGACTTCCTTGGTGGGCCACTTGGTGAAGATTCTGCACTTCCCTTGCAGGGGGTGCGGGTTTGGTCTCTGGTGGGGGAATGAAGATTCTGCATGCAATATGCATGGCAAAAAACAAGCAAACAAATAAATGATGGTGTAGAAGGATACTAAATATTTAGGAGAGGCCCAAAACTTACTGCTAAATAAAAAATAGTAATTTATGAAAAATTACAAAGAAAGAATAAGCTTGAAAATATACAGAGGTAACACACACACACACATAGGTGGAAGGAGACAAGAAAGATTATATTTAGAGACTTGGATGCTGAATAAAATTAATTTTCATCTTTGTATTTTTCTATCTTTTCTACAATTTCTAACACAAACATAATTTTCTAATCAGAAGCAGTTACTAAAAATATCATTTAATATACTTTGTGATATTAATGTACATTTGAAAAGGAAAATAAATTACCTGTAACCCTATCATCCTAATACAGTTATCTTCTCTTCAAGTTACCTTTCAGTGTTTACCTACCCTGGTGGCTCAGATGGTAAAGCATCTGCCTGCAATACAGGAGACCTGGGTTCGATCCCTGGGTTGGGAAGATCCACTAGAGGAGGAAACGGCAACCCNTGTAAGAGGGTTCCCCTTTCTCCACACCCCCTCCAGCATTTATTGCTTGCAGACTTAATGCAAATCAAAACCACAATGAGGTACCATTTCACACCAGTCAGAATGGCTGCAATCTAAAATAAATGCTTTGACCCTGCAACTCCATATGTAGGTGGTAGTCTGTCCTAAGTATAAGAACACACACACACACAATATATCAGAAACTTTTTCTATATTAATTTTTCTATTTAGGTGCCCAGTTGCTGATATAAATGTCATTATAAAGAAGAGAGATGGCTTTCCTATGCAGCCCATACAAATGTAAGCATGCTCTGGTGGGTAGAAATATTTAAAATGTCCCTGGTTTTATGAGAATTAAAAGTCTTCTGTGTTAGTCACTCAGTCCTGTCTGACTCTTTGCAACCCCATGGACTGCTGCCCACCAGGCTCCTCTGTCCATGGAATTCTCCAGGTAAGAATACTGGAGTGGGTTGCCATTACCTTCTGTAAGGGATCTTCCTTACCCAGGGATTGAACCCTGGTCTCCCCCATTAGAGGCAGATTCTTTACCATCTAAGCCATCAGAGACACCTCTAGAAGTTTTCTGAGATGCATATTATACATGAAGATATGCTTATATTCTATATGGCTTATCTTTTGGTGAGGAGGAAAGAGATATAATTGTTAAAACTTAAGTATAATTTACTAGAATAATTGAAATAGAAAGTTCCTGGGTAAAAGAAAGTAATTAAATAGAGAAAAATTAATCAGTCAAAAACGTCAGAAAAAAGAAAAGTAAAATACCGTAAATTAAATTTCAGCATAAAATGGCAATGTGTGCAGACTCAGTGATTTCAGTCATGTCCATGGAATGGACCCCATGGAATAGAGCCCATTAGGCTCCTCTGTTCATGGGATTCTCCAGGCAAGAATCCTGGAGTGTGTAGCCATGCCCACCTCCAGGGGATCTTCCTGACTCAGGTATTGAAACGGTCTCTCCTGTCCTCTACATTGCAGGCAGATTCTTTACCCACTGAGCCACCTTGGAAGTCCCAAAATATCTCAGCAATTATGTTCAAATTTTTAAGCCGGATATTCTTTTCCTTTAATTCATGTATTAATTCTTGGAGTGTTTTTGGTATATTCTTTGTGGTTGTCTACATATACAAAAAAAGCTTACTCCTTGGAAGAAAAGTTATGACCAACCTAGATAGCATATTCAAAAGCAGAGTCATTACTTTGCTGACTAAGGTCCCTGTAGTCAAGGCTTTGGTTTTTCCTGTGGTCATGTATGGATGTGAGAGTTGGACTGTGAAGAAGGCTGAGTGCCAAAGAATTGATGCTTTTGAACCGTGGTGTTGTAGAAGACTCTTGAGAGTCCCTTGGACTGCAAGGAGATCCAACCAGTCCATTCTAAAGGAGACCAGCCCTGGGATTTCTTTGGAGGGAATGATGCTAAAGCTGAAACTCCAGTACTTTGGCCATCTCATGTGAAGATTTGACTCATTGGAAAAGACTCTGATGCTGGGAGGGACTGGGGGCAGGAGAAGAAGGGGATGACAGAGAATGAGATGGCTGGATGGCATCACTGACTCGATGGATGTGAGTTTGAGTGAACTCTGGGAGCTGGTGATGTACAGGGAAGCCTGGCATGCTGCGATTCATGGGGTCACAAAGAGTCGGACACGACTGAGTGACTGAACTGAACTGAACTGACATATACACTTGATACCTGTAGATAAAAACATTATTTTTTAAGTCAGTATATTTACTTACTTTTCTTGCTTTATTACACTGCCGAGACTTCCACCCAGAAGGGTAAACCTGAACTCCTTGATCTAGTTTAAAAGGCCCAGCCTAGGTTTTCAATTTCACTAAATTCTCTCTCTCTTATACCAAATGAATCTTTCAGTCCCGCAAATTCCCAGGCTCTTCTCTCCTTCAATCATTTTGTTCTTCTTGAAACTTTCCTTTCACCCCTTAACTTTGTCACTTAGTTAATTACAACTCATTCTTGGGCTTTAGCTCCTTTGGGATGTCATTTTCTGAGTTTCTCACTGCAGGACAAACCTCCTTGTTATTGCCATTCAATTACCATGTTCATAGCACTTTTAAAATTGTAGTTACTTGTATAATACCATTTGCTCAGTAGACTACTTTCATTTAGGTAGAGACTAAATTGAAAAAGGAGAGTGAAAAAGTTGGCTTAAAGCTCAACATTCAGAAAATGAAGATCGTGGCATCTGGTCCCATCACNAAAAAAAAAAGTCACATATGCCTAACTCAGAAATTTGCTATAAACATTAAGCTGAAAAGGGAATAAGCAGCTTCATGCAGAACCTAATTCACAGTAAAAGCTCCAGGGAGTGATGACTTCCATTTGTCTCCCCTTCTTCTGTGGAGCGCGGGGGGTGGTCGACAGTCCCTGCCCTAACTGGGTGCTCTGCTGGTTCTAACCAGCAGTTGATGACGGGCATCCCACGTGATATTTCTGCCTTCTCCGAGTTCTATTTCTGCAAACCTTTCAGAGCTCTTCTAAGCGTTCTCATTCTCAAGTCCTACCAGCATCTTATTTTCACCGCATCACGTTCCTTGAAGGTCCTCCCCAGCAAGCCAGGTCTTCCTTTGTCCGGGTGTTGACTTTCATCCTCCACTCTGCCATCTGCTTTGCCATGTCCTTTTCCTGGGTCACCAAGTGCCCTTTTCTTTTCAAAAACTTCTTTTCTTCTGAGCAGGGTATTCCATTTCTGCTGGTCAGATTATGCAGGAAATGGAATGCAAAATTTGACTCTGGGTTGTTGGGATCTGCTGTTTTCTTAGAGATGAATCCCATTATACTGAAAAGCGATTGTATACTAGTCATGCTCGGCATCCCTGCCATGCGTGTGCCCTGTTGGGCCACGAAAATGTCCCCAAAATTACACCATATGGAACAATAGCAGAAGCCAGCTATAAAGAAATGTGCAGGGGAATTTGCTTTAAAAAAAAGAGAGAGAGCACTTGTTACGTTTTCTAAGGTTAAATGAAATTCTCTGTTGTTTGGTTCATCTTCTTTTCTTTTTATTTCTGCCTTTTCTTTTACTTAAAGAAATTTTTCTTTAAGTAAAATTAAGTGATATTTTTCTTAAATCTTTGTTACAGAAGTAATATATTCTTCCCTTATTTTAATTTTCTAATTTCCTTTTGCACCTATTCCTCTCTAATTTGAACAGTCTCACTAAAAGCCTCCACTGATATATCTAGTAGCATNAAATTAAGTGATATTTTTCTTAAATCTTTGTTACAGAAGTAATATATTCTTCCCTTATTTTAATTTTCTAATTTCCTTTTGCACCTATTCCTCTCTAATTTGAACAGTCTCACTAAAAGCCTCCACTGATATATCTAGTAGCATCCTACTTCTATTTCTACTCATTTTGATGGCTGTAATAGTGTAATAGATAACTTTAATAACCAAGCATAACTTTATATTTTCATTTTTCATCATTCATGTCAGTTTTATACTTTTATTAAATTTTTATTCCCTTTGACAGCTTTACATGTTTGTTCCTTATCTCCTGTTTTTGTGGAAGAAATGCAATCTTTTATTCAGAAAGTTATTATTCTATTTTACAGGTGAAAAAAATTGAGGCATGGAAAGATTAAATATCCCACACAAGGTTACATAATTGTTCAATCTGCAGAGCAGGAACTTAAACACATGTCTATTGGTTCCATAACCTGGTGCTCCTGGTGCAAACGCTTCAGACCTGGAGCTCCGGCTGTACTGAGCCTGGGCACAGCAAAGAGGGAGCTGATCCCAGGAGCCCTCCTAAGGAGTCTGCAGCCCGAGGAGGTGTGTCCTTCACCTTATGCTAGAGGTCATCCATCTACCCAGTTCAGACCAATGGTCAGGTTACTTTTCTGTTTTCAAGCAATATATTCCTTTTTTAAAAACTGAAGTATTGTTGATGTGGACTTTTCAGGTGGTGCTAGTGGTAAAGAACCCATCTGCCAGTGCAGGAGATGCAAAGAGATGCAGGTTTGATCCCTGGGTCAGGAAGATCCCCTGGAAGAGGGCATGGCAACCCACTCCAGTATTCTTGCCTNGGATCCCCTCAGTTACTCACAACAAAAGAATCTCATATTCAAACAGGACCAGAGAGATTGCCTTTAAGATCACATCTTTTTCTAGTTTTTAATTTTTAGTTTTTATTCAAGTTATATATGAACACTCTAAGAGTCTATATGAAATGCTACATATTTTATACATCCCAGATTTGCTATAAAAAAAGAGCATTCCCCAATCCGCTTATTTCACTAGCAAAAAAGGAACCAGTTTCTTGGGCATCCAACCCTGTGTGTCTGATAATATGCAAGAATCACTGTTTCTTGATTTTTTTTTTTCCTGTTTTAGGCATCATGTATTCATTTCTCTCTGGAGGATGGAGTGTTAGGCTCACTCCCTTTCCCAACCCCTACCCCACACAGGGCACCCCCTCTCAGCTCCTCATCTTCCTTACAGATAACTCTGGCCAGAGACACCTTCAGTGTTTATATTACTCTTAGTCTGTAAACACTATTCAGGGCCAAGTCATGTAGCCAACTTTGCTTACTTTTTCCTTCCAGCACATTTTTGGGGTTGTTTTTCTTAAAGTTAATAATTATCATTTTTAGGTGTGCTTCAGTTCAGTTCAGTCGCTCAGTCGTGTCCCACTCTTTGCAACCCCATGAATCGCAGCAC
>SJYV01027744.1:2747-33833 GCA_006410875.1 Neotragus pygmaeus
TGTGTGTGTGTGTGTGTGTGTGTGTGTGTGTGTAATTTCACCAGACCTGTAGCCTGTGCGACCACCACAGTCGAGATACAGAACCCTTCCATCAGAAGGACCCCTCCAACTCCTCTTTGGCAGCCACGCCAACCTCCCTTCTTCCCCACTTCTTGGCAACCACCAATCCATTCTCCATCTTTGTAATTTTGCTGTTTCAAGAACGTCATATCAGGGACTTTCCTGACAGTCCAGTGATGAAGGCTCCAGGCTTCCACTGCAGGGAGTTCCAGAGGGGGTCTAATCCCTTGTTGGGGAACTAAGATCCCTAACTGTGTGCATACTGTGTGGCATGACCAAAAAAAAAAAAGTCATATCATATCAATGGACTTGTATGTATAACCTTTTGAGATTGGCAAAAGCCTGTTTTTAAAAAGTATATCTGTTATCCCTTTCTGCTTGAGATCACAGCAGTTAGTTTGCCCATACTTTCTGTGTGTACTTGGATACTCTGTGAGGAATCTGGCGTGGCAGGAAAGGGCCACGCCCACCCTGGTCCACGCCATCGTACCCGGATTACTGCAGTAACCTTCTCACTGGTTCCCCTGCTCCTGCCCTCTCCCCCTACACTCCGTTTTCAATGGCCCCAGCCCAGTGGTTCTCATGATGCATGAAGTCAGATAACCTTCTGTCTCTCTCAGATAGAAAACCAATTCTGAGCAAGTGTTCGAGGCTACACATGCTCATCTTCCACCCCAGGCCCTCCCTCACCTTCAGCACCCACCCCCGGGCCTCCTCCTGGTTCCTTGTGTGCTAGGGAGCCCCAGCCCCAGGGCCTTTGCACTTGCTGTTCCATTGGCCTGAACAACTGTCCATAAACACGTATGGGATATCCCTGATTGTCTTCAGGTCTTTATGGGATATCATCTTCTCATGAGGTTCCACCTGACCACGCCCCACCATTTAACAGTGTAATCTTACCCCTACCCTGCACTGCTTTTTATCCCAGCTTTATTTTTCTCCATAACCTCTGTCTCTACCTGAGAGTGTGTGTATTTCATGTGTGTGGTGGTAATTGTCTGTCTTCTTCCTCTGGAACCAAAGCTCCGTGATCATATGATGTTAGGTCAGTTTTCACTGAAACTGAAGGCACCACTTCACTGAAGTCTCCCCATTGCCTGGAATGCTGTCTGGAAATAGGGGGTGCTTAGTGAATATCCACTGAATAATCGGATGTGCTTTTTTTGGTAGTAATTACATATGACATCTGTTGTTTGTTGTTCAGCCGCTCAGTCATGTCTGACTCTGCGACCCCATGGACTGCAGCACATCTGGCTTCCCTGTCCTTCACCATCTCCCGTACTTGGCTCAAATTTATGTCCATTGAGCTGGTGATGCCATCCAACCATCTCATCCTCTGTTGCGCCCTTCTCCTCCTGCCTTCAATCTTTCCCAGCATCAGAGTCTTTTACATGGTAGGTATACTCATTTACTAGTCCAAATGGCACCCCACTCCAGTACTCTTGCCTGGAAAATCCCATGGACTGAGGAGCCTGGTAGGCTTCAATCCATGGGGTCGCAAAGAGTCGGACACCACTGAATGACTTCACTTCACTTCACTTCACTTCCGGTGAATGTTCAGGATTGATTTCCTTTAGGATAGACTAGTTTGGTCTCCTTACCATCTTAGGGATTCTCAGGAGTCTTCTCCAGCACCACAGTTGGAAAGCATCAGTTCTTCGGTGCTCAGCCTTCGTTATGGTCCACCTCTCACATCCGTACAGCACTCCTGGGGAAACCATGGTTTGGACTCAGTGGACCTTTGTCAGCAAAGTGATGTCTCTGCTGTTTAATGTGCTGTCTAGGTTGCTCATACTTTTCTTCCAAGGAGCAAGCATCTTTGAACTCCGCGGCTGCAGTCACCATCTGCAGTGATTTTGGAGTCTAAGAAAATAAAGTCTAACACTGCTTCTGCCTTTTGTGTGTGTGGACCTGACCCCAGCTTGGTGTGTAGGCTGCTGGGTGTGGGGCAGGTGCGTGTGTCCCTCTCACCTGAACCAGTGGGTTTTGAGGAGTGCTGGCTTGTCTTGGAAGCCCCACCTGTGGTGAGAGTGAAGAACTTTATTTACATAGTTGTTGTTTCGTCACTAAGTGGTGCCTAGTTCTTTGCGACCCCCTGGGCTGCAGCACACCAGGCCTCCCTGTCTTTCACCATCTCCTGGAGCTTGCTCAAACGCAAGTCTATTGATTTGGTGATGGCATCCAGCCATGTCATCCTCTGTGGTCCCCTTCTCTTCCTGCCTTCAATCAGGATCTTTTACATGGTAGATACACTCATTTCCTAGGGCTGCTAGGACAAGGGGCCACAATCTGCATGGCCCTTTAAACAACAGAAGTTTATTCTTCCATAGGTCTGGAGACTAGAAATTTGAGATCTGCAGAGCAAGATGGTACTCTTTCTGAAGGCTCTAGGGAAGAATCCTTCCTTTCCTTAGCTTCTGGAGATTTCCAAAATCCTCGGTGTTTCCTGGCTGGTGGACGCATCACTCCATCTGTCTCTCGTGTCACGTGGCTTTCTCCCTGTGTGTCGTCTTATGAGGATATTGGTCATATGAAGTCAAGGCCAACCCTAGTCAAGCATGATTCCATCTTAATGTGATTACATCTGCAAAAACCTGTTTCTAAATCCCATCCACAGGTCCTGGGTGTTAGGACCCAACATATCTTTCTGGAGAACACAGTTCAACCCACGATATGTGGTATGCCTACATACCAACACAATTCCTTTTCAGTAGGTGAAAGAATTCACACAGCCTCCGACACTGGCCTGGAGCTGAGATGTGGGCAGACACGAGTCACTGTGTTGCATTGTGTGCTGAACTGTGAACCCAGAGCTTCAAACACCTACACACATTCAGTGAACCGCAATCACAGATCCAGCCTGGCTACAGTCTTCATTCATAAAGTCAGTGATTAAACAGTTAACTCAGGGAAGTCCCCTGAGATGGAAATGGCAACCCACTCCAGTGTTCTTGCCTAGAGAATTCCGTGGACAGAGGAGCTTGGTGGGCTACAGTCCATGGGGTCTCAAGGAATTGGACACGACTGAGTGACTTTCACTCCCTCACTCAGGCCTCCTATGGACAAGTTAACTCTGCTAGGCTCTAAGGCACAGGCTATAAAGACTTATTAAAGGAGCTGGAATTGCTGTGACAATAAATAATGGCGTCCAATGTGATCAGTAGCAATATAAGGTCATCTAGTACTTTCTAACAACTTCCACCTGCCAGAGAGTGTTAAGTTCTGAATGTTTTCACACTGATGTACCTAGAATTGTAAGATTGACAAGTGAATGAAGTCGCTCAGTTGTGTCAGACTCTTTGCGATCCCATGGACTGTAGCCTACCAGGCTCCTCTGTCCATGGGATTTTCCAGCCAAGGGTACTGGAGTGGGTTGTCATTTCCTTCTCCAGGGGATCTTCCCAACCCAGGTATCAAACCTGAGTCTCCCGCATTGCCGGCAGATGCTTTACCATCTGAGCCACCAGGGAAGATTGACAAGGGGAACCACCAAATTTGTCCGAGGACTTGGCCTGGTGGGTGCACTTCGAAGTTGATGCAGTCCGCATTATTTTCCTGTGTAGTAAAAATTGGGGTGTGTGACTGTCTTTTGTCTGGGTTGTGTTCCCTGGTGGAGGTGTCTAGGTGGCAGCCTCGCTTTCCCAGTGTGTCTGACTCCCTGACACTCTTTGTGTCATGGAAAGCCACCACGTTATCTTTCTAACCATCCTTCAGCCCTGCTGCTTTTAATACCATTTTATATGGGCTTCCCTGGTGGCTCAGCTGGTAAAGACTTGGCCTGCAATGCAGGAGACCTGGGTTCGATGCCTGGGTTGGGAAGATCCCCTGGAGAAGGGAAAGGCTACCCATTCCAGTATTCTGCCCTGGAGAATTCCATGGACTGTATAGTCCATGGGGTGGAAAAGAGTTGGACACAACTGAGTGACTTTGATTTCACTTCACTACCCTACCCAACAATTTCTTTAGATTATTTTCTAATAGACTGGGAGGGTTGAAGCATCTTCTTACGTTGAATAATTCTCAGAATCCACAAATGTACCTATGGATATCGACGCAAACCACAGTGAAAGGGAAGAGAAAAGAGGGATAGAGAATATGATGCCCCCTGCTTGAGACCTGGGCCGATCCTGTCTACAGTTGTCATGACGACACTTGGACTCTAACACCCAGGAAGGAAGACCTCTGGGAGATGAGACATGGCTAATGTCTGAGCGTGTTGTGTGTCTCTCTTTTGTCTCAGAGATCCCATGAGAGGTCTCTGGGGTGAGTTCCACAGGGTCCACTGATGCTCTGAAGTAGTAATGAATTTTCATTTCAGGGAACAACTCAGGAACATTCTGAGAGATAAGGGCAGACTGGATGAGAGTTTTAAGAGATTTGGTTCAGTTCAGTCACTCAGTCATGTCCGACTCTTTGTGACCCCATGGACTGCAGCATGCCAGGCCTCCCTGTCCATTGCCAACCAGAGTTTACTCAAACTCAATGTCCATTGAGTTGGTGATGCCATCCAACCATCTCATCCTCTGTAGTCCACTTTTCCTCTTGCCCTCAATCTTTCCCAGAGTCGGGGTATTTTCAGATGAGTCAGTTCTTCACATCAGGTGGGCAAACACTGAAGAGATTAAATGTCTCTTAGAATTCAAGCTGCAGAGAGCAGTGGCCAGTGTGCCACTCGCGGGAACACTGAGACCACACTTTGTTCTCCGGTCATCCCAGCCTGGGGAGGACTTGCTGACCCTTGATAATGTATATTGTTCGTCGCACACAACTGGTGTTTCACGTCGGATGCCCTTGTTCCTCTTCTCAGATGCCAGCAGGGTGCTGCCCTCAGGAGACTGAACACCTCTGCCCTTCGTTCATTTCTGTGATTGCTCCTCTTGTATCCCAGGGCAGTGCCTTGCTTAGTAATCCCATGTCACCCAATCGACACATTCATAGCTGTTTACCTTTGAAGATGGGCTTCCCAGTTGGCTCATTGGTAAAAAGTCTGCCTGCCAGAGCAGGAGACGTGGGTTTGATCGCTGGGTCGGGAAGTTCCCCTGGAGGAAGAAATGGCAACCCTCTCCAGTGTTCTTGCCTGGAGAATCCCATGGTCCATAGGGTCACAAAGAGTCAGACATGACTGAGCAACTGAGCAAGGAAGCACCTTTAAAGCGGGGGAACCTGTTGGGGTTTGACTGGGGAGAACCATCTTGTCATGGGAGGGACTGAAGGCTATTTTAGACATATCACTGATAGGCAGACTGAATAGGGGAGGTGGGATTAGATGACCCAACTCTCCAAATTTAAAAATTCTAGTAAGTACATTCTGTGAATTAATTCCCAAGAATGAGGAAGGTGAAAACCCACGGCCTAGTGATGCTCTGAGGAGGGAGCATTGGCCCAGAGCCCAGGTACTGGGAATCCTGCTGGGTCACTTTCTTTTGGGTTGAAATTGGTGACATCGATCCTGTGGCCCTTCTTCTTGTATCTCATCTTGTTGAGTGGTTTATGATTTTCTTTCACATTTTATTCTCCCATCAATCCTTTGAGGGTAGCCGTAGCAAAGGAAGAAATTAAGTTTAATATTTTCAGAGTGAAACTTCAGTGGCATATTTGCTTGGTTTGGGGCTTTGAATAGGGAATACATATAATTGTGCTCAGTCGTGTCTGACTCTTTGCAGCCGCATGGACTGTAGCCTGCCAGGCTCCTCTGCCTATGGTATTTTCCAGGCAAGAATACTGGAGTGGGTTGCCATTTCCTACTCCAGGGGATCTTCCCAACCCAGGGATTGAACCTGCATCTCTTGCATCTCTTATACTGACAGGGGGATTCTTTACCACTAGCACCACTTGGAAAGCACTTGAATAGGGTGGGCATGTCCTATTTACAAGTGGAGAAAAATGGGCTCTTCTCTGCCTTTACTTGACACTGATGGATATTCGCTTCTTGAAAATCTCTCTACCCATGTCTGCCACGATGCAACCTGAACCCTAGTTCTCTATTTTATCACTAATATTTCAGATTTAAAACAACTTTGAGTCGTGTTTTAGACATCAGTGTTCTTTGGGTTCCATCAGAGATGCTAAGTAGATGGTTGAATAACCCTGGTGCTCAGAGGATAAGCCATTTGGGAACCATCAGCACATGAATGGAGTTTTCAATCCTGGGACTGGATGTGCTAACTGAGAAGGCCCCGGAAGTGCATGCAGAGAAGAGAGTGGTCCAGAGCGGGGCTTGGAAGCACTTGAACATTTGAGTCCTGGCAAAGGGGGAGGAGCTGAGAAAAGAGACCAATGATGGGGAAGAAAAACCAGGGCACAGGGTACCCTAGAAGGTGGGAGACTGAGGGGCTGGAGGACAGGAGAGGTGCTTTCAGGAAGAGCATCATTCATGTGGTTGGAAGTAGAGTAAGTCCGGGACCAGGAACGAGGATTCAGCAGCATGAGGTCCTCCTGACACTGACAAGAGCTCACTCAGTGCAATGAGCTCTCATGTCTCCGTGAATTCAGCTTCCACTGATGACCTTCAGTCTCATGCCTTTGGCTCTGATTTCTCTCCAGGGCTCCATTTATCCCTTGCAGCTACAGTCAGGGCTGAGAGGCAGCCAGACACGGTGGGCAGAGCATGGTCTATGGTTTCAGATACGCCTGGCTGTGCCCACCGTCACTTCGTAGCTGTGTGCGCTCGGCAAGTCACTCAACTCTCTAAGACTCAGTTCTTTTGTCTTTGTGTTTGGTGGTGCTGGGTCTTTGCTGTGGTGTGGTGGGCTTTCTCTAGCTGCATCATGCGGGCTCCCCAGTGGGAGAAGAACCCATCTGCCAAGCAGGAGACATGGGCTCGATCCCTGAGGCGGGATCGAGGGGAGGAAATGACAACCCACTCCAGAGTTCTTGCCTGGGAGATGCCAAGGACAGAGGAGCCTGGTGGGTTACAGTCCATTGGGTTGCAGAGACTCTGACACGACTTAAGCCACTTAGCCTGCGTGTACGAACTCTTGTTAACCACCTGTGGATCCCCAGTGCAGAGCTCAGAATCTGACACCTAGTAGGTACCCAGTAAATATCTGTTGCGGAAGTCAGTGCAGTGGCTGGCCTTAGCGGGCGTGTAACGCGTGGTCCTTGCCTTTCCCCTCCTTTACTGCTGACTCTAGCTTCCCCTTTTCAGCAGTGGTCCCGCTGCAGTGCTTGAACTGTTTGCTTATTGGCTGGGTTGTGAATCTTTTCATCCCCACTGCTAGTTTATTTCCCTCTAAACCCATTCATAACCAGTAAGCTATTATCTGAAATATTAAAAGATTTTACATGTGAAAATATATTTTAAAAAGTGATTATCCTCAGCCGTCTGGGTTGTCACTGGATCTGTGCGGCTGGCTTCTGGTCCGGTCAGCTTCAGTCACCCTGTTTTATGCCTTCCTCTCCAGAGCATTTTCTTGGCCGCTCTTCTAAGGGTATTTTTTAGGGAGCTCTGAGTAAGATGAGTGGTGATTTTAGCGACAGTAATGCCCAAGTATTTAACATAGTTAGACAATGACTTTCACATTTTGGGACAAGGAATGAATTTTCAAGGAGTTTTTTTTGGCTGCTGTGTCAAGCAGTTTGTAGTAGGCTGAATTTAAGCTGGACCAGCAAACAATGATTATTCTTTAAGAAACTATTTCTCAGCCGCGAACTGAATTTGAAGAATGTGCAAAAGATCCCACAAAAACCTGAGAAGGACTGGTTTCTGGGTTTCTGCTGCTGGTCAAGAGCAGGCAGGCGTCCTGTATTCCCTTCTCTTACTTAGGCATTTTCTTTTCAGGGTCCTTTGTTTTCTTATGGTTGTTATAAATAAGTGCTTCTATGGAATTCCTCCAATTTCATTTTCCTAAACCATCTGGGGGCTTCCCTGGTGGCTCAGCGGTAAAGAATCCACCACCAAGGCAGAGGACTCTGGTTCCAGAGGTCAGTTCGATCCCTGGGTCAGGAAGATCCCCTAGAGAAGGAAATGGCAACCCTCTCCAGTAGTCTTGCCCGGGAAATCCCATGGTCAGAGGAGCCTGGCGGGCTACAGTCCGCAGGGTCGCAAAGAGTCGGACACGACTGAGTGACAAAAGTTTTACTTTCATTACACATATGGCATCGTCCCTGTAAGGGGACATGACTGAGCAACCGAACTACCACCATCAAACCATTCTGGAAAGTTGGTGGTTTCGATGGGAAAATTCTTGTTTTTGTCTTGAAACAGTAGCTTTTGCTTACACTGCCTCCTGAATAAAATGGCCAAGGGCTGTAAAACCTTAACTACTAATGATCAAGTTCTGCCAGCTCTGCTGGTTCAGTTCACTCTAATTTCTGGCTGCATCAGTGTCCTTACTCAAGTCCGTGACATACTGACAAATAAAGCGTTGACATTGTCAATATCAAATTCCTGGAGTGGATCCCTTAAAAACAACAAACAGGAAGAAATTAAAGTTAAAACAAAGAAGCTTTCATTTAGAAATTAAGAGAAAAAAGTGACTTGTTTTTATGTACCCAATAGGATGTTATCAAGGAGCAATGAATCGGGCTGCTAATGACATATCTGGTGAGCAGTGGCTAAACAGGTTAAGGAATCATTTATCTTACTCACCAATAAACTCAGGGGCAGAGAGGCTCACAGGGACCCAGTATTTTCACTCTGCCACTGCAGGCCAGGTCGTCATTCTCAGACTTGTCACTTGATTGATGCCGCAAGATGGCTGCGGCATCTCCAGGTATCGTATTGACATCCCAAGGCGGGATTAATGGAGGAAGATACAGAAGGCGAAAGCATGTGACAGCAGGTCCTGACCTTTTTTTTTTTTTTTTTTTTTATTTGCTTTCCGGAAAGTGGCAGCAGTAACTTCCTCTTAAGTGTCATTGGCTTGAATTGACCACATGGCCACCCCTGGCTACAAGGGAAGCTGAAGGGTCGTGAATATTTTGTATCCTCGCCTCTGCTGTAGAAGACGGTGAGAGAAGAAGAAGAAGCTGGGCATGGCTCCTTGGTACCCAACCCACAATGTCTGTGCAGCAGTTTCTGAATTCATTGCAGACTGCTAAACTGTTCTTAATTAGCTGGGAAACTTCGCTTGCCTGGGACTAGTCAAAAATTAAACTTAAAACATCTCAGAAAACATCTTGAGGGTAAAGGCAGATTCATTTTAAGAGTGCCCTTTGGGCTTGAGTATTTGACTTTAGCTTTGCCACTTGCTGTTTGTCTTGAAGCACAATTCTTTGCTGCTTCACCTTTCTTGTGTTTTTCTGCTCTGTTGATATTCCCCAAGGTGGTAGTGGGGCAGGGCGTGGGGGAGAAAGAAAGAAAATAATGGAGGGGAATAAAATGAGGTTAAACTAGATTAGCAAAATATTCTCGCTTTCTCTCGTCACCTGTTTTCCTCCAAATACAACCAAGAATTTAGAACATTCTAAGCAAACTTTGTCCACTGGGAGCTGTTAACCATTGAGATGATGAGAGAGTGCTTGAATGACACCCCTTGCTTACCAGCATCGGAGGACTGTGGCTGCGTCAAGGGTGCAAGTGGCCTTGGGTGGGAGATTGGGGACCAAAGAGAAAGTCCTGCCAGTGTGACATCGGGCTCTTCCCCTGAGAAGTCCTCAAGTGCCCACAGGAGTGCCTGGCAGCCTCGAGCACAACCAGCTTGCATTCAGCCCCCAAGGGGAATAGTTTCCCAAAGCCGAGTGTGAGGATCTGCTCTGTCCATGACACAGGGCCTCCTGAAGCTGGTCCAGCGTGGAGGACGTTTGCACAGGGATGGATGCCTTTGGCAGTGATAGTCCAGAGGGGATGGAAAAGGACATAGACAAACTCTTACCTAAAGATTAGCCAGTGACTCGAATTTTGAGATTTGGAGGCTTCACTATTTGGCTTCTTTGAGCTGAGGGAGAAAAAATGTGATTCACAGTTGTATGCAGTGACCATCTCGTGCCCTTATAAGCACGGTGGCATGTATGCATGTGAGTTTAGCTTTTTTGTCTGAATAAAATGATGCCTTGTGTTATCAAAATACTAGAAAATGCCCAAGGGGCTGGGGTCTCAGGTTTAGCAGAGGCCATGGGTGAGATGAGTAGCAGGACGCGGCTGGCCCCCCTGGTCATTAGGAAACCCAGCCAGGGGCTTCAGACACACACGAGAGTTGTCTGGGCCATTTGGAATCTCCTAGCTTCTCCGTCTACACCCTCACCAGGTAACTATGACAGGACATATTTGCCATATTTGAGGGCATGGGGTGGAATCCAGTAAGTCACCATGACCTGGAGAAGTCGACTGGGTTTTGAAGACGGTGAACCGAGGTTAAAGTCTGGAGATCCTCGGTTGCCCTTGATTTCCCGAGGGACTTGGGACATCTGCTTGCCTCCATGTTTCTCTCTGCAGGAGGCCAGCATTGTGTGGTTCCCGAGGGGGCATCAGAGGTTCTGTTGGCAGAGCTCTTTCAGCTCCCTGGAGTGTTTTTAAGTTTAAAGACTCCAATGACCTAGAGTTTGGTTTCACTTTTTATTGCAGCTCTCCCTCGAGAACCATGCCAACTGTGGGGGACACTTTAATGGAACCCCATGCCTAGTGTGAAATGTCAGAAGAGGAGCCAGGCCATTATTTTAATACCCAGACTCCGTCTACCCAGCCCCAGCTTTCCAGGTGGAAAGCTCAATCAATCATCTGTCAATTTCACTAGCATTGGTCTTTCTTCCCACAGTTGCAAAACACCATGTACACCCCACTCCTCTTTTTTGTTTTTTTTAAAGGGAAGGTTCACAACTATTTGGCAAGTAGAATTCCAATATTCATTTGAAAAATTATTTAAAACTCAGTCATTTTGGTGTTTTGCCCACACATTGCCAACCATCTGGATATTTCTGCATTTCAGGATGGATATTCCTGTGCTGTTCGGGATCTTGTGGATAATTGTTGGATTTTTCCAATCTTCCTCAGAATCATAGTCAGATTTGTAGATCATGTTGCTTTTCCCCCCAAGCTACACTGCACTTCAGTACATCATAACCTTTCTTGGCATATCGATGGGATTTTTGGTCAAACATTCGTGGTTACACTGAGATTTGTGTTTTCTTCATTTCAGAGTCTGGGAACTATTTGGCGGTTTCCAGTGGAAAGTCAGAATTGAATTTCAAACAAAGAAGCAGTAGGGAGACTTACATAAACATGAAGGTTTTAGTGCATTAAAGAGCAATCCTCGGTATACTTAAGAAATAATTTTACCATTTTGGGGTTTTTAGGGACCGGTTTATTTCACAAGCTCTTAGCATTCTTTTGGGGGTTTTCTCCATAACCAGGGTTGTCCCCTGCTACTCCTCTGCCTCCCTGGCTGGACTGGGGGGGCTGCAGGGAGCTCTTAGCTGAGAATGGCCGCCATTCCTGGCTGGTATTTGCCTTCATGTCTTTGGGTGTGTCTCCACTGGCAGCCTTTTGTGACTAAATGTACTGGCTGCCGGGGTAGCTTCAGAAGGTTATTTTTGACTTCCATAGAAGATTTTGATTAATAGGCTCTTAATCCATTAGGTTCTGACTGCGAGTGGCGAAAGCCCAACTTGAACTAATTTAAATCCCAGAATCCATTGGCTTGTGAAACTGCACATTGGGAAGGGCAGTGGCTGAGCTGGCCTGAGGGAGCCCTAGACTCTTTCTCTCTATCTCTGGTCTCTTCTCTGTGGGACAGTAAGAGCTGGTCACCCACAGTTCCAGCCAGAGGCTAAGGCAGTGGCCAGGGTCCGGCTCCAATGAGAACATTTCCTGTGAAGACTTCGGGGCTGGCTGGGATAACAGGGACAGAGGTCTGTTACCAGAATAATTGGGGGAAGCTTCACTGGGTAGAAAAAATAATGTGTCCTTCACACAGTGCATTTTGGGTTCCTTGCTGTGCAGAGATTTTTTTTTTTTATTTTTAGGGTCTTGGAACTCTACAGAAATGTCTCTCTAGAGAGATTTTGGATTCAATTATTTTTCCTTCAAGGAATCCTGAAGCGCTGCACGTGTGTGCTCAGTCACTGAGTTGTGTCCGACTCTTTGAGACAGTGTGGACTGTGGCCCACCAGGCTCCTCTGTCCATGGATTTCCCAGGCAAGAATACTGGAGTGGATACCCATTTCCTTCCCCAGGGGATCATCCCGACCGAAGAATCGAACCCACATCTTCTGTGTCTCCTGCACTGCAGGCGGATTCTTTACCCACTGAGCTACCTAATCGCCACCAATTCCAGTGAAAGATGGCAGAGATGGCAGTTGAGAGAACCTTGACTCCCTCTGGGCATTTGAATGAATCTCTTTGAGCTGAGGCTAAACAGGATGAGAAGAAAGGGAGGAGAGCAGTGTTAACTTCAACTCTTTCCATCTCATTTAAGCCACGAGGCTGAGAAGCCTTTACTCTTGGACTTTACACTTTCCCCAGGCCTTTTGTGATAGGAGGTACTTACATTGAAACTTGGTATTATATCTTCAGAGTATCTCCATGCTGTCGTTTCATCTCATTGTTTAAATCTGGTGGGCTGTTTTGGATCCCATGAGCTTGGACAAAATTTGAGATTGAAATAAAAAAGGCCAGAAGTGGATTTTCAGGCTACAGGTCAACTTGGCTTTGGGGTTGGTTGAAGAATGAGGCTTCCTCTTTTCAGAGCTTTCTGCTGGGGGGTGCTCTGGGGGGGCTCCCCACCTATGACCCCAGGAGGGTACATGGTGGGAGAGTGATTAGTACTGGGGGAGGCTCTGAATGAGGGGGAAGTGGCCTGGACCCTCACTCTGAAAAGGCAGCCACACTTGACCTCAGATTGATGGTCATGTCCAGTGGGATGGGGGAACAAGCCCCTGGGGGTGCTTGGGAACTTCCGCTGTCCCCTCCCCGTGTTCCTCATCCTGTGCTCACTCCCCTGCTGGACATAAGCTGATTGGAGGGGTGAGTGGTAACAGCCCAGCCTCCACGGTTCTACTTTCTCCACGCAGAGGCGTTTATGGATTAGCAGAGACAGTCACGTTGGTCTCCTCTTGGAGTTCATTTTGCAGGAAGGCTCCTTCCACTTTCATTCCTGCTTGCCCGTGGTGGTGGAGGGGGTGTGCTGGGTGGAGGCCGGAGTTACTGCCCTCGCCCTGTGGTGAGGCAGTGATCCTGAGCTGATCTACTCTGCAGGCTCAGTTGCTTCCACCTGAGGGTTTAGAACTGGAGAGGGTGGGGATACAGGAAGCCCCACGGTGGTCACTCTCTAGATCCACCTTCTCCAGGCCACCCTCAGCAATAATAAACCCAAGGGTTTGATTTTCTGACTCCTGGCTTCCCTGGTGGCTCAGTGGTAAAGAATCCACCTGCCAATGCAGGAGACGTGAATTTGATCCCAGGGGTTGGGAAGATCCTGAAGAAGGAAATGGCAACCCACTCCAGTATTCTTGCCTGGGAAATCTCATGGACATAGGAGCCTGGTGGGCTATGGTCTATGGGGTCGCAACCAACTGAGCTACGAGGGAAGCCCCTGCAAAGAGTCAGATACTACTTAATAACTAAACAACATCTACTTTCTTAAATTGATTGAACTCAGATGTTCATAAGGACCACTTTTGTCCCTCATGCTTCAAATCCAGGGAAAGCTCCTGCATACAGTTAATCAGATGTGATAAAAAATTATGTGTGATTTGCAACTTGTCAGCTGAAGAGAAACATATCGGTCCTTTTTCATCACTGTCCAATCATTGATATTTTCATCATTGTCCACTGTGGCTATTTAACATCGATCTATAAATTGTGTAGTATATATCGTGAGTTTTGAGAACCAAATAGATTTTTCCGATTTGATTTTCAAGTCAAGTCAAACTGCTATTGTCTGAGTCATTTCTCTCAGTAAGTATTACTGCCTCAGAACATACTGGGTTCTACCTATTCAACGTTTTACCAGTTGGATTTTCCACCTCGGCTGTGGGGTTTAGCCTCATTGTTGATGATGATTCTGTGAGTGGCAGCTCCATCCAGTGCTGTCACAGAAATGAAAGAATTTGAGCATGCTTGTCAGCTACTGTTTTGTTTATAGATGGCAGGTTGGCTGTAAATCCAGCTTAGAGTTTTCATTTATTCCTCTGATGTTTGTTGAACTCTGTGCGTCAACACTTTGGTGTAGCAGATTTGGCTAAAGTCCATCAAGTTGGGAAGCTATGTCAGTAGGGGGCTTCACAACTTCTTCTTTGCTTCTGCCATCTGTCTACCTTCCTTTGTCTTTTTGCTTGTCTGGAGAATATAACCAAGTAATTGTATGGTATTTTTTTTAAGGAAAAACAAACAAACAAACAAAAACAACACTTTGGATCCAGAAAGATTCACTTACTATTCTGAATCATAGTCTTTTTGTGCCATTGGGATCAGTCTTACCCTTGATTCATTGTATTAATGGATTCTGAGCTTTCCTTCTCTTATTCTGAGAAATTGCCCTTGGTAGAGCTCTCTTTCTGGAAACATATTTATTTCCAGCCCTGTGGATAGGCTTGTACCCTAAAGGATGGGTGGTGTGTCTGAACCAAGAATCTTGAATGTGTTCAGTTTGGAATTCACATGCATGCACCTCTCAAATAGGCGGTGGGGACTAGGTCTGGGATGGTTAGTTGGGAGCTGAGCATGTGGAAGATATTGGTTGTATGAATAACTGAAGCCTAGGGAACACCTTACCCTTCCCTCCCCAGATCCAGATGGATCTTCTCTACTTCCTTGGAGCCCAGGCCGGTTTTCCCACAGTCACTGAGTCTCTTGGGGGAGAGAGGGAATTTTGGAGGTGGGAGATGAGTCCTTGAGCAGATCTGTACCTTAAGCCTTCAGGGTCTGGATTAGTCCTGGTTCTTCTCCACACTTTAGCCTTCATCTTGACCTAGAGCTCTTTTGGATGGACCGAGACTCCCACAGGAGTCTCATAATTGAAACGGGACATTGGGAAGTTATCAGGATCAGCAAATAAATGGTTGCTTCCGGAGTTAAGGTAGAGGTCATCAACTGGTAGCCAATGGATTGAGTCTGGCCAGCTGGTGTGTGTGTGTGTGTGGTTGTGTGGGTGTATATGTGCTTCTTCACAAGTGTTTTTTTCTTTACACTTAACTGAGCTAGTATAAAATGGAGAAATTTCACATAAAATCCAGGATTTCTAGCTTCTTAGAAAAACCTCCAGAATATTGGACAATCTGGGTCCTGAACTCCCTTTTGTCGGCAGGTGCCGGAAGCTAAATTGTGCCTTTGTGTAGCGTGTACATCCCTTCATATGTCTCCACTGACTTGCTTCATCTTCCTGGTCCTCAGGGGGACTCTTGGCTGACCTCATTAGTCTAACCTTAGCGTCTTTTTGTCAATCCATCAGTCATTTACGTGAGTACTGAGTATGTGGTTAGTATCTGATGCTCAGGTACATGCCAGAGTGGGGAGGTGGGGATGGTGCCCTGTCCACTGTGACAAATGGGCCCTGCATGTGGGAGGACCAAGCTGGCCCCGGGTACCTGCTCTGAACTCAGCCTCCTTGAGGGCTTCTGTCAGCCCTGGAGAATCCCTTGAAGCCGCTCTGTGGACTCTCCAAAGATTGACATGGAGGAGCCCTTGGAATCTTGGAACCATCCTTGAACAGATGCGGATCCATACTTTAGCCCTTCAACCGAATTGGCCTCCAGGACCCTCTTGAATGAGAGCTGGAGTTTGGAGCCTAGACCAAAGTGAGAACTCTGGGCACCAACGGTCCCTTATTTTTCATTCTCAAACAGACCAACAGGGGCCTCAGGGGAGCCGTAGCACTGAAATGTCTAGCTTGGCAATGACCAGGCACCTGAAATGTCATCAAAATGCCATTTTGCCACCTAGTACCTGGTAAAACATTCTTGACTCTGGATGGGGTTTGCTGGTATGAGCTGTGGAATGAGTCCGCTGAGGTATGCGATTGCCTGAGTCGTAGCAGACGCTGCTGGCTGCTGCTTCTGTGTTGAGCACCTCACCATCTGTCTCCCTTCAAAGACAGCCTTGACTGGGGGGAGATGGGGAAGGACACGGACAGGAAATTCTTTGTACTTAATCTAAAATCCTGGCGGCTGCAGCTTGAACTCACTTTCACATTTTGCTTTCTACGGAGATGAGAAAACAGCTTGTCATGGCCCTCGTGTGTCGTGCACGCCTTGTGAGGTCACCTCCCAACGTCCCCTCTATCGAGCCATGTAATTCCTATCGTGTTGACTTTGGGCTTGTCCGTTTTCTCTTTGGAGAAACAGTTCATGGGATACATGGCTTTAAAGAGTATACCCCTCCTTACCTTAATCAGATGAGAATCCTGAAAACTGTTCCAAGAGGGTTCTGTGCTTCATTTATCTAGAAGTGAGATGGTCTATGAACACTTACAAATAAGTAAGAAATCACTCTGTCATGTCTGTACCTTATGCTTCCAGAATGGTACTCCTGAAACACAGAACCCAGAATGCAGTCTGCAGACCTTGAGACCCACTTCACACTTCCTACATTTCATTTAAGGAGTGAAGTCATGAGACCTACCAAGTGATGATCAGGAATAGAACACATCACTGTGTTTCTAGTCCCAGGAATAAGTCTTCTGTCGAGTAGCCCAAGTTCATGCATGTTGAGCTGCACCTGCCTAGAGCCGTTCTTCCTTAATTAGAGGCTGCTTTGATGGATTCCCGCAGAGCTAAGGCACGTAGTGAGGAGTGGACCTGGAGTAACCACAGATTTCCTTTCACCCATCCTTCCTGTTCTTCTTTTCATCCAAACTTTTCTGAGTGAGGCATGGGTGCTGTTGACCAGGCAGCATCAGCAATGACATCAATTTTAAAGGTCAAAGTTGATGAGAATCCAGGGAATGATAATGTCCCTTAATTAAGTCACCGTAGTATTGTGTGTAATTGGCCTGATTCGTGTGTGTTGGGGGTGGTGTTGGGGAGGGGTTTTGGCCTAAGATGTTTGGAGAACCTTAAATTTAAGACTGATTTTATAAGGCAGTTGACCCTAAGGGATGATTTCAGGATCCCTTAAAGGCTTTTGCGTTTTAGAAACAATCTTCATTAGTTAACTCTCTAATCCTAAAATGTCACTATTAGAAAGTTGTTACTTTGGCCCAAGAGCTTCCCTGGTGGTTCAGATGGTAAAGAGTCTGCCTACAATGCAGGAGACCAGGGTTCAATCCCTCGGCCGGGAAGATCCGTTAGAAAAGGAAATGGCAACCCATCCCAGTACTCTTGCCTGGAGAATTCCATGGACAGAGGAGCCTGGTGGGCTACAGTCCATGGGGTCGCAAAGAGACACGACTGAGTGACTAACACTTCCACTTCACTACTTTGGCCCAAGATTTTGTTATACAAATGTCAATATCATTCACTTACTCCATTCCTTCCATAGAGAGGAGCCTACTGGGACAGACAGCAGGAGGTGAAGTGACTGTGGGTGAAGGCAGAGTGCCCCTCCGAGGGGGAAAATGGCACGGGAAGGTGGGGTAGGTGGTGGAGGAAAGGGTAAACCCAGCTGGAGCCCTCACGATTGGCTTTAGGATACTAGTGGCTTCCTAAATCAGTTTTTCATGGCTGTGGTCACTGATCATTTCTGAGCAGGGACAGAGTCCCAGATCTGTGAGCTGTGCGAAGAGCCGGGCGTTGCAGTTGGACACAGCAGGATTTGCATTTGGTTCTACCCCTGTACAGCTGTGTGGCTCTGGACAGTTCTCCTGACCTCTCTGTTCCAGGCCTTGCTTGCTGTCTTCATCTGCCGTATAGAGGTGGTAAATGGCACCTCCTGTGTTGTGTGTGTTAAGAGCATCTCATGCAGTGTGAGTTTCAGGCAGAGGGTGGTGGGTGGTAGGCACTCAATAAGCCCCCTTTTCTTGTCCATTTCCCTCTCCCATTTTTATACTTTAGAGGTGGTTTACACCAGATGGTTTTTTTTTTTTTTTTTTCTGGTGTACAAATGCCGACAGTTATTGTGTTGAGACACACTGATGGTACTTGATCACTGGCAGGAGGAGAACAAACAAACTCTTGCACGGACGCAGACACACTTGGAAACTGATGGGGTTAGAGGAATGCAGTGATGTGCATTTGGTTTTGACGACCCAGGGGGATTTGCCTCTTGTTCTTCTTTACTTTCCTCATCTTATTGGAGCTCCTTGAGGTTCTCGATGTCCCCCATACCCTGGGCGGATGCACCATTTGACTGTGATTTTCATGTGACTTAGAAATGATTCCATGCCATGTTCAAGGACAGAGGTGAGGCAGAGCAGGAAAGAACAGCGAGCGTATTTGTGGTTTGTTCCTCCTTTCGGATGTCAGTAATGAACGGGAATCATCTTCAGACTGAGGTCATTGTGTGTGGATTGAATCACTCATGCCCAGCGGAAAACATGATGGCCTTAGAGCTTTACAGATCTCACATTAGAGACTGTCTGTCCAGGATCGACCTTGCCTGAAGGGAGGGTTAGAACTCAACTGTAAAGGCAAGCCTTGTTCACACATTCGTTTATTTTCTTCCTTAGGAGAGTCACCCCACCATTTCGAGGTGTTGGCGTCCTTGCTTTGTTTCCATGATATTTTGGTCAGGGTGAAGAACAGGATTCTTGGGAGTGATTTCCGCTATGGCAGGAAATGGGGACTGCAGCCACAGAAGGCCAAACCCATGGCAGAAAAGGGGGGTGGGTTTTCAAAGTGAAGCCTTGGAAGAAATAAAGGAAACGGAGGAAAGGGAGCCCCTGTCCTCCAGCCAAGAAAATCCTGCAAAGTTCCTTGTAGGCGAGGAAGGGTTCATGAGAATTAAGGCAGAGTCGCCATGACTGCTAATTTTAAATATCCAGACGCTCGCTAGTGGGCTGTCTTTACTGTCTCTTCAACTCAGAATTTCCCCGATGGCATTAGGCTTTTTGTCCTTGATTTCTCCCGTCTCACAGTTACAGGACCCTCACTTCTGATGTTGGGGGAGAAATGCTTTCTGGGGGTTGCTCTGTGCCTGTCCTCTGACATTGTGTTTTTATCTCCAAAGGGGACACTCTTTCTTTAGTGCCTCAAAAATTATGATCTTCATACTATATTTTTTCATTCCTTGAATTTCTTTAGTGGGATCCCATAAGTTCTCTTCTTTTCTTATCATTTTCCTCCTAAGGCAGTGGGGTCATTTTGGGAAGAATGAGTGATGTATGTTAGCATCAGCTATACTTACTTTGTTCAGAATCTTCATTAGCGTTAAAAATCACATACTAACCAATCTATGCGTGGTCATGAAACACTCCCCTTTCCCTCGTTTCTATGAGAGTCTAAATTCATTTTTCTAAGTGTTCTGAAGTTTAAATGTTTCTGGGTTTTTTAGGTTACCTTTTTTGCCAGCTGAGAATGCCTTGCATTGGTGAATAATCAGTTTCAGATCCAAGTTTGCCCCTATGTTGACTGTTGTGTGAAATTTACCATCTATTTATACACATTGCGTTGCGATGTCAGTTATATTATGAGCTGAGAGATTGTGTTTGACAAAACATTATGTTTCATTTTGGTTAGTTTGGAAAACCAAGAACACTGTTTTGGAACTTTATCAATGAAGATGAAAATGTTGTGCTTCTTGATAATTTTTCTGTCTTCTTCTGGGACAAAATATGGAAACATTTAAATTAGCGACCTGCAGCTAAAACCAGAGGTTTGCCCGTCTTTCAAAATGTTGATCTAGATTTGTTTTCTTTGTGGAAATGACTGATTCTCTTATCCCCCTTTAGATACAGTGGATATTCTTCCCCATCATGAGAGTTTTGTGGTGTTCTTCTCAGGGTGGTTTTAAAGATTGTCCAGCTGTACCATGCCAAATCCTGAGAATTTATTTAATATATGAATGCTTCTGGAGAATATGTCAGATTACTATTTCGTTAATCTTGTCGTAGCAAGGCAACACAATCAAGCTGGGGAATGCCTCGCGTTTATTTTGATTTGTTTCACTTTGGGTTTAAATTCGCCACTCACAGTTCCCTGAAATACATAAAAGGTTGCGGGCTTGGTATGTTTGCTTTGGAGTCACACTGTAATGATGTCCAAACATGACAGTATTTAAAGTCTTTAGGATCAGACAGATGGAAAGTCGTTTGCTCTTTCACTAACCATGTCAGAGAACATTGGAAACAAGTTCATTTTCCCAGTCTGCCCTTCTCGTAAGCTGATAGTTGCGCTGTTTGCATAGCTGACCACCCACTGAAGCCAAGGCACGTGAAACTGCTGTCCACTAAAATGGGCCTGAAAGTCACGTGGGACCCACCCAAAGATGCTACCAGTAGATCCGTGGAGCATTACAACATTGCCTACGGGAAGTCACTGAAAAGTCTTAAATACATCAAGGTGAATGCGGAGACGCACTCCTTCCTTATTGAGGATGTGGGTAAGTGACCCTCTGTCTTGTTCCCGGTCAGAACTGACTGTCCACTTCCATTCTCCTTCCATTCTCAGGCTATCTGGGAGGCAAAAATGGCACCCAGTGGTTCTTCGGTTCTTGGGTAGCCAAGGTTAAGAGCCTGTTAAACAACAGCCTTCATCTTGCTCATGGGCTTCCCATCCTGCATTCGAATTCCTGGATCTTTCTCCAAATTGATGTAGGAAACAATTCTTAGTTTCTGGATGTGTTTTTGGAATATACGTTGATTCTTTTTTAGCTCATAGAAACTTGACTATTGGACAAGTTTGTAGTTTGACTTCGAGATTTCTAATTTATAAACCAGTTTATAATTAGGGTTAAACAATGTGTCCCTGTAGGGGTATATGGTGTGTCTTACTTTGCCACATCTGATTCAGAGATATAACATTTCTCCCCGTTAAATTTGCTTCTGGAAGTTTGGAGCATTTAACATTTTGCCTAAATATATTGTTGTATCAATGCAAGTGTAGGTGCTTTTGAACTTAAACTTTGAGCTACCTCCAGTGGATCCTCTGTATTCCCCTTTCTCAGTCCCTCTGGCCTGAGACCCCATTTATTCTACAGTCATCCCGTGGTCCAACCTTAAGATGGATCCTACAGAAGTCATAGAAGTTAGCACGTGTGATAACCAGGTCCCCCTGGCCACGTTAGCGTTCTGCTGCTTTCCCTCAGTGGATCAAAACCAACTCGTGGCTCTTTCCCGTCTTCACGGCTCCAACTAAACGTACATATCTCTGAATCTCCTCCGTATCACTAGGGCCCCAGAATCTGACTGTGATGTTAAATGGAGATTCTATTCCACAAAGGCACGAGCAGGGTCCCAGTTTCTTTCTCAACCCTTGGGTTGTGAGGTTGACTGCAGAGAAGAAAAACATGCCAAAATAAAGCCCTAGAACTCACTGAAAACCAAGAGTATCCTCACTCCTCCCCTGCACCCTGCCCCCAGGAACTTCTTGATGAAAATCAGAAGTTTTCTGAAGCGAAACAGAGACATTTGGATGAAATTTATTTGAAATAGAAATAAGCTCAGAATGAAGAGAGAAAGTGCTGGCGAGGCCTGGTTTTGCTTTTTGTCCAAACCTACAGTTGGTCCAGCAGGTCGTGCCAAATCTTAAACGCCACCAGGTCCCAGCGTGGTCAGATGGAAGGCAGACCAGTCTTGAGCCCATTAGGGGTCCCAGATGTGTCACTGGTCCTGTACCCCTGGCTTGAGAACTGAAGTTTTGTGAAAGGAATGTTCCTCACCAGGAGAAATGCAATGATCATTATTGCCTTTGACAGAACTCTTACCTCTCCAGCCCTTTATCCCCTCAAATGCCCACAAACTTTCATCTCTTAAAGGAATTGGCACCTTTGCTTATCTTTCACATGATAATTCATTTTGAGGAAAACTAGCACTACCAGAGTTTTGCTTTTCAAATCTGTAGGTTCAAGGTACCCTTGCTTTGTAACATACTGTCTGGATTTTCTTTTGCATCCCAGCAATTTCAGGATATCAGCTAGAGACCTTCATTATGTAACCTTGGTCCCTAGATGCATGTCAAAAAGTGTAGTCCAGTTATTTCAGGCGTAGCATTTCCAAGGTCTCAGAAAATGGTTTTTCTAGATCTTTTGACTATGTTTGTTGAAATAGTCAAAGAAAACCTGCACACATAATAAGGGAAATATTTTATTGTGAAAAGAAGAAAGTTTCATGAAGTTCTACTTAATGCAGTGTAGATTTCCCATGTGCTAAATTTCTTGAGTTATATGGAAATGTTCTTACAGTTTTTTGGAGATTGCCATTGGGAAGTTTCCTTTGTCGTTACTAACACTGTAGGTTAAAACATTTAGTGGACAGTGTGTGTCTGTTTCCTACATTGATTTCATGTTAAAAAAAAACCCTCAAAAGCTTATTTTTGTTGACTGCTCATGAATCCAGGTTTATTACACATGTCATGTGCTTTGTACTAAATCAATTTTGTGTTCTTTCGATCAGATGTGCTTCAATTGCCTGAGACCAATGTCAGTGATTTTGATTAAAGGAAAGAGAGAAGGCTATAGTTAGACCGGTCTCTTAATTCGGATTTTTATATTTGGTTATAATTGGTATGAGGAAGACAGTGACTTAAACTGTTGTTCTTGGAGATTTGAAATGGTGGCTTGACATGAACCGTGTGTTTCAGAACCGGGGGTAGTGTACTTTGTGCTGGTTACTGCAGAAAACAGCAATGGAGTGAGCCGTGCCGTTTACAGAGCGGAGAGTCTGCCTGGTAAGTCTTTACCTTAGAACTGGAGGCTATGTGTTTGTGACTTAGACTGGGAAATTCTTTGCTTCTTCAGGTCAATGCAAATTTAGAAATCATTAAGGAGTTCCTGAACAAGAAATTTTTAGACTTGTGTAGCAAGCTGAAAGATTGAAAACTAGGAGAGATTTATCCCTTCTTCTAAAGTGTTTTTGATATATGTTACTAGCGCTTTGTCTTAAGTTTGGGGGTACTCACTACAGTTAACCACATATAAAAGACCAAAAATATGTGTTGTCCATACAGTTTAGGGGTCAGGTCACTTGTATGGCCTGGGCAGATCCTTTGGAAGATTGTTGAGAAGACCATTGAAATGTACATTGAGGGATGCAGTGAGGTGTGGAAATCCAGTAGTCCTCCTTTCTAACGATCAAGTTGCGTTTTCCTAATTTAGGAGGTGAATGGATCAAGATTGATGGTTTTCCCATTAAGGGTCCAGGACCATTTAATGAAACCGTCACAGGTACTACTTGCTCATTCGGTTCATGTCTTCACTGAAGCACCCTCTCGAAAGAGGGCTGTGCTTCTGTCACACACATGTGCTCACAAACCTTCATTTAGTTCCCATCGCTAAACTAACACACACACCGCACAGTTTTGGTCGATCTGCACTGCACTGGATGGACCAGACTGCAGCCAGTATTGCTCATTCATCACCGCTCTTTGATGTTCTGGTGTGGGGGGTATGTCCTTGTCTACATCCGGGGATGCTGTTGCTCTGTTAACAGGCAAATATGGTGGTTGAGATGGCAGCCCTGGCCCCATGAGGATATTTACAGCCCTTCTGTGTGTGGANACCGCTCTTTGATGTTCTGGTGTGGGGGGTATGTCCTTGTCTACATCCGGGGATGCTGTTGCTCTGTTAACAGGCAAATATGGTGGTTGAGATGGCAGCCCTGGCCCCATGAGGATATTTACAGCCCTTCTGTGTGTGGATGCAGAAATGAATGGAGCCCACCAAACAGTGGGTTTATTGGCTAATATGCTGCATCCAGGCTTTCTCTCCTTTCTGATGCACGGGATACTTTGTGATCCGTTCAATAACCTGCCTCCCATCTCTGCTCCATATTTGTATTCATGTGTGTTTTATCATTTGGATGTGGATGTTGTCTGACTGTATCGTTTTACTTGTTGAGAGAAGTGTTGACATTTCTTGTTGTGTCTCTTGAATATGTTTAATTAATGGTTAAACAGTAATGCAAAATGAAAGCAGTTATTTCAGAGTGTGGTTGAAAGGCACAGGTGGCAAGGCGTGGTGTTTTTAAATACACCAATCTGGTATTATTGTTGACAGGAAGGTGAGTATGTTGAAACCAGTGACCATAATCTGCCTCTCAGGTCAGATCTGATGGGTGTAAGCAGTTTCCAAAGACCATTTTATAAAAATAGGGAATGGGAGAACAAAACAGCCTGAAAAGGAAACTGAATTTTGGGAAAGGTGATGTGTTCTTGTTCAAATATGCTGGACTTAATGTAATGGACCTGTCTTATAGGTGATTGGTGATGAGGGCAAGAGGGAGGCCTGGGTTAGGAGCCAGGCTGAAGAGTGAGAGTTGAAGTAGGAAGAGTGAGGAGAGGCTGAGAATTAGGAGAGACAAGAGTAAAGCCAAGGGTCAAACTTTGGAAGACATGAACAGTGAAAGAGTCCAGAAGGTAGTACACCTAGAAAATGTGCAAAATAGGAAGGGTGTTTATTTCAGAGGTTGTCTACTCCTACAGACACACATGTAAACATTCAGACCTTTGACTGACAGATATACTGTACCTTTGAGTCTTATACTTTGTCTTTTAAATAACCATTTCATTTTTAATCATCTTCCTGATAAAGTTTTTGAATGGCAGTTTTAGAATGCATAATATTTTTTCTTAAGTAGTTAATTTCTTATGCCATCTTTAATAAAAACAGGCTTGTGTGTGTGTGTCCTTTCTGAGTAAGCCTGTGGTATAGAAACCCTGGGAATTGAGAATCACAGCCCAGTTCACTACTGGATTTATGACGGTGAGATCCTTTAACCTCTCTCTGCAGGAGCCTCTGTGGGTTCTTGATGCCAAAGAATGCTCTGCTATAATACATAACACTGTATTTGTCATACATGGTGCTAAGAAAGATCCTGGAAGAAATTTTGCAGTGTATGATGTAAAGCAGAACTTTAATAAAATAAAATGCATACCCAGAATGAATAGATTTAGCTCCAGAAAAAAAGACATTTCATTGTTAATGAAAATAATAAAAATAATTTATGAGAAATTATCAATAAGTGACCAACTTTGTATCTGTACCTTTTGAAATAAGGCCTGGTAAATATGCTATGCTATTGAGGAATGGTTAATATATGATAATCCCATTAAACAAAAGAAGTACTATTTTTAATTTGCACATCAAACATGGTAGAATGAATAGTGTCTTGCACTTATATACAATGCTTTTTCCCTCAAACGCGTGTACAGTCTATTTTGATTTAATAAAATACAGTCTTTAAATGCAAAAATAAAAAAACAAACACCCAAGAAACCCAACAACAACAAAGGAAGGGATTTGTCCTAGAAATGCAGATATTAGCATCTGCATCTGGTGTGAGGCCCCAAGGGTTGGCTCTCACGCTTTGATCTGTAATACCTCACGTTCTTCCAGTGTTTATTTGAAACTAGAGGAAAATCCATTCTTTTATTCTGCTGGAAACCGTGGCTTCCGTTCAGATTTCAGAAGGCTTCTTTGCTGGCTGGAAATCTATCTTGACCTCATTGTCTTTACTTAAAAATAGGATTTTAGTTATGTAATGAATTCATTCAGTGCCTGTGGTTTTCTAGGCACAATTCTGGGTGCTAAAGATATAATAGTGAATAAGAGCGACAAGGGTTTGCCTTAAGACTATATTCTAGTGGGAAAGAAAGACAGTAATTGTTGTTGTTCAGTTGCTAAGTTGTGTCTGACTCTTTGCCACCCTATGGACTGCAGCACTCTAGGCTCCTCTGTCTTTACTATATCCCAGAGTTTGCTCAGATTCATGTCCACTGATGGACATGAATGGAATGGTTAGTGATGTTATCTAACTATCTCATCCTCTGCTGCCCCTTTCTCCTTTTACCTTCAACTTTTCCCAACATCAGAGTCTTTTCCAATTCATAGGCTCTTTGCATCAGGTGGCCAAGGTATTGGAGCTTCAGCTTTAGCATTGGTCCTTCTGATGAATATTCAGGGTTGATTTCCTTTTAGCATTGACTGATTTGATCCCCTCACTGTCCAGGGGACTCTCAAAAGTCTGCTCCAACACCACAACTCAAAAGCATCAATTCTTCAGTGCTCAAGCCATCTTTAAGGTTCAACTCTCACATCTGTACATGACTACTGGAAAAACCATAGTTTTGACTATATGAATCTTTGTCGACAAAGTGATGTCGATGGCTTAGCTTTTTAACATGCTGTCTAAGTTTGTCATAGCTTTCCTTCCAAGGAGCAAGTGTCTTTTAATTAATGAATGGCTGCATTCATTGTCCACAGTGATTTTGGAGCCTAAGAAAAGAAAATCTGTCACTGCTTCCATTTTTTCCCCCATCTATTTTCCATGAAGTGATGAGACCAGATGCCATGATCTTAGTTTTTTGAATGTAGAGTTTCAAGCCAGCTTTTTGACTCTCTTCTTTCACCCTCATCAAGAGGTTCTTTTGTTTCTTTTCACTTTCTGCCATTAAAATGGGAAAGAAAGACAATAAGCGATGTAAGCAGAGTCAGGCATATAATCCGTATGAGTTTGGTAGGGATGCCATAACAAAATATCAGAGACTGGTTATCTTAAACAGTAGATATTTATTTCCTCACAGTTCTAGCAGCTCGAAGTCCAAGATGAAGGTGTAAGCAGGTTTGGTTTCCCCCCAGGTCTTTTTCTTTGCCTTATCTTTCCTCTGTGGCCGTGAACCCTTGGCTTGTCTGTGTCCAGATTTCTGCTTCTTTTAAGGACACCAGTCGGATGGGATTAGGGCCACCTTTGTAGCTTCATTGTAACTTAGTCACCTCCTAAGGCCCACGCTCCAAACGCAGTCCCATTCTGAGGTAATTTGGTGTAGATCTTAAACATAAAAATTTGAAAGGGGAGGGAGACAAAGTTTAGCCTGTAGCATGATCATAAATTCCTTGAAACATGAGCAGCACCGTGATACAGAACAAGATGGTGGCACCAGGCCGAGACCCTCTGGGACTGTCTGGGACGCCACACGAGGGGGACGAAGAATGTGCGGTGAGTCCTGGAGGTGGGCAGGACCTGAGTGATTTTCAGATGGTCACTCATACAAATGTGGATGCTCCTACAGGGCTAAGCAAAAATGCAACTCTAGGGCAGAAGTTCTGGCTTCCTCTTTGGTAACTCATCACGTATCTTTTTGTTAGAAAGTGCTCTTGGTATTTAAATGTCAACTCTCTCCTGTTGAGACATAAACCCATATCCTTTTGTTTTGTCCTTGGGGAAGAGATGTCACAAGTCCCTTCACGTATTGCAATCCTCTTATTCAGCTTTCCTGCAGACTTTTCTGAAGTTGTTTTAGCTTTTCTTCTGTGACTGGATCTGGGTAATCTGCTCTGTGCAGAGCCGGGCACTGGGGGTCAGGATGAGAACCACGGTCCATCTCTGTTTCCAGCCAGACCATGGGCTCGGAGGGCAGTTCATGGGCTTTCACCAAGCTGTTCATCAGAGAAATTTTAGCTCTCAATAGGCTCATAAGTATTTTTAGTAATGTTGTGGTTTTCTAAAAATCAAATCCTTTGTGCTTTCCTCAAGCGATGGAGCCCACACTAGACCCAGAACTGAGATAAAAATTTGATTTATACTTCATATTTTCTTTCCATTCTATTTTAGTTCATGAAACTTACTAATTTTTTTCTTTTGACAGTTAAATTACAGCTCAGACTCAAGTTTAGCGTGGGGTTCACAATTCTCTTAGGCCATTAAAAATTATTTACTTCTGGCCGTCCTGGTCTTCTGTTGGGCGGGCTATTCTCCAGTTGTGCTCCGGCTTCTCAGGCTTGTCTTGCTGCGGAGCGTGGGCTCTAGGTCGTTCAGGCTTCAGTAACTGGGCGATGTGGGCTCAGGCATTGAGCTCCTGAGCTCGAGAGCCCAGGCTCTGTAGTCGGGGCACACGGGCTTAGCTGCTCCTTGGCACATGGGATCTTGGGTTAGAACCCGTGTCTGCTGCATCGGCAGGCGGTTCTTCACCACTGAGCCACCAAGGATGCTCCCTCTTAGGCCATTTTCACCAGCATGATTCCCGTGGTCCAGCCATTCCCTTCCTTATCACAGTCACTGGGACCTCCAGGCTGCTCCCCGAATCCAAACAGCTTGAAGGCACGTGGTTCATTACGCGCATCTCCACACTTGCGTCCCGGACTGCACAACTTCGGTGCTGGCAACCCATTAGACAGTCTCCACTCCTGTCCCCTAGGATGGAGCTGCTCCCCTCCAAAACCTGGAATCGTGACATTCCCCATCATCTCGCTGCTTCAGCGCCGTCATGTCATTAGATTGTCCAGGCTTTGGGTCTGTAGACACTTCCCGTTGCCAGACTCCAGAAACTTCTCCTGGCTCGTTTCTGGCTTGTTTTATCTTGGTGTCGGCATTTCACCACGCTCCCGTCAGCACGGCCGTGGCAGCTGCCCCTCCCCCAGGCTGTCTGGTTTTCCCTCCTGAGTGCTAACTGCTGAGCCTGCGGGAGAAATAAGAACTAAGCTCATCCACCTTGTGACAGCTTCCTGTAGCTGGTTTTCTAAGTTCATCTGGACCCTAGGTTTTGCTTGGAGATTATTCTGTTTGTCCTTTCTTGGTTTCCTTTCTTTCTCTCCAAAACTTGGCCATTTTCTTCAAGTTCCTTCCTCCACCTGCCTTCCCCTCCTGCCCTCCCACCTGACCTTGCTTCCTTCTCCCTGGGAAATAAAGTTCATCAGGGTGACATCTCTTGTCTCCCCTCCCTTAACTTCTATGCCTTCATGGCTTCCTTCCCTTCTCCTGGCTCTGAGGAAAGGTAGCTATTACCACTTCTCTCTCAGGCTGACTTCACATACAGAGAGCTTCTTTGCAAGCATGGTTAGGACCCAAGGGCTGTTCTGGATTCATCTTTGGAGCCCTCCCCTCCCCTGTAGGACCTGGCTCAAAAGCTAATTTGGGCAGGTGTCAAATTATTTGACAGTGAAACTGTGAGACCTGAGACCTGAAGCTTGGCATCTTTTACCTCTTCCTCGGTACTCCTTTCATAGGACACATCTGTGGATGTGCCAGAAAAGACGTCCAAGCATGTGTTTTGGTCTTTTCTAACAGTAGTTCATCAAAACGAGCACCCATCTTCAGGTGTAGTTTCTTGCTAGTTTGTTTATGTAGATGCAAAGTGAAGTTGCTCAGTCGTGCCTGATTCTTTGCAACCTCATGGACTGCAGCCCACCAGGCTCCTCTGTCCATGGGATTTTCTAGGCAAGAGTACTGGAGTGGGGTGCCATTTCCTTCTCCAGAGGATTTTCCTGACCCAGGGATCGAACCTGGGTCTCCTGCCTTGTAGGCAGACACTTTACCGTCTGAGCCACCAGGGAAGTCCCTATGTAGATGTGACTGATGTGGAATTTGAAAACTCTAACCCCACTGTTTTGAGATTGCCTCCTTCCTTAATCTCTTGGTTTAACAGCATAATGAATCCATCCGACCATAACCATCTCCACTGCTGACTCTTACACCCCAGAGTCAGGCTCAGTCAACAGTGAGACCCTTCAGANTCCTTCTCCAGAGGATTTTCCTGACCCAGGGATCGAACCTGGGTCTCCTGCCTTGTAGGCAGACACTTTACCGTCTGAGCCACCAGGGAAGTCCCTATGTAGATGTGACTGATGTGGAATTTGAAAACTCTAACCCCACTGTTTTGAGATTGCCTCCTTCCTTAATCTCTTGGTTTAACAGCATAATGAATCCATCCGACCATAACCATCTCCACTGCTGACTCTTACACCCCAGAGTCAGGCTCAGTCAACAGTGAGACCCTTCAGACGTGTCAGCCATACAACAATGGGGCTCCCCAAAAAGCCTCCAGGGTCCTTTCTAAGAACCCTCTCAGGTTCTAAACTTCCTTCTAAGGTTCTAGGGTTCCTTTCAGCTCTACCATTTCATGAATTAACAACACTAAGGCACTCTGAATGAGTGATCCTGAGCTTGGCAAGCCGTTGGGAACCATTGCGGAGAAATGACTGTTTGCCTTGGTCTCCACCCTACTTAGAATGTTTTAGGCCAGCAAATCCCGAACTCATCTCGGCCAAGGAAGAAACACTGAATTATAGACTCTGGGTGTTGAGGTTGTCAGTGAATACACAGAGGTGCACAGGAATAAGTATCATCTCCAGCGTTACACTGGAAGTGCTGCCTTCCTTCTCTGGGTGCCAGTGGCAGGCTTTCTGCTAAATGAGCCAAGGAGACGCCATGTTAACTCGCTTAAACTGACCCATGTCAGTATGGCTGGTAACAGGAGCTGCTGCAGTGCAGTGATAAGCAAACCATATCCTCCACTGCGTCTGCCCTGGGGGCACTACTGTGTAATCTGGAGCCAGGTCCTGGCTGCCGCGGGCCGGACTTGAGCTTTAAGTATTCCCCGCTCCAAAGTTTTAAAATTAGTTATGAATCAAAGACCGTCCTCTTTTCATATACTAGTTTCAATTAAAAAAGTCTCTGGCCCACAGGGAATTAATAATATCTATGACATTATTTTTCTCAGTAGCTTTCTCATGCAATTATTAGATTTTTTTAAAGTATGCAGTTTGGAGGGCAGACCTGGTTTCTGGCTCTGACCTGGGGGGAGAGCTCCTCGAGGGCAGGGCAACAATGATTTACTCATCTTTATATCTCCAGAGCCTGGGCAGAGCACAAAACGCGCTCAAGGAATGTTTACTGGGTGAAATGCTTTTAGAGGCTGCTTCTGCTCCACACCCGTGCCCAGGAAGTTGCACTGTGTGTCAGTAGCTCGCGCACCTCCATCTCGTTCAGCCACCGACTGTCGGGGTGGCCCCGGCAGGCCGCTTGGTCACCCTAGAATGGTGCTGTCACTAGTCAGCGGTCCTGTTTCTTGCCCACTGTTTCTGTGGAGGGGCCTAGGTGAAGGATGGCGTTGAATACATTTGGAGGCTGGAGTTCCTCAGGGCTGGTTGCTCTGTGGAGTCAGATCACCTGCTGTGAGCTCACCTCCCTCCACGTTCAGATCTTTATCCTTCCATGGCTCAGATCTCTTCATCTGGGTGCTGGTTTCCAAGCTGCCTCTCACATTAGAATGTGGTTCAGTTCAGTTCAGTTCAGTCGCTCAGTTGTGTCCGACTCTTTGCGACCCCATGGATTGCAGCACGCCAGG
>SJYV01027745.1:0-13164 GCA_006410875.1 Neotragus pygmaeus
TGGGTGGGTGGGATGGGGGGAAGAGAATAAATTTTTGGATAAAGAGATTAATCATAAATTCAGCAAGGAAACTAGGTTTTAGGGAGACTCAGTTTCACTGATTTTAAGTACTTTAGCTTACTGTATGGGTGTGACCGGTGCTACTTAAATTGCCAATATCAGTGTATCCCTTCTGGGTGCCCTGACTCCTTGTATCGGTGGCAGTGGCTTAGCTTTGTCACCGCTCTGGGCACAGCACTAGTCCCTTGGAGAGTCTGGAGTTCCTAGACAGACACGGCACATCTGCCCAGAGCTTGGGCTTCACTTGAAGACTTGGAGAAAACAAAAGTGATCAATTTAACCATTTATTTAATGTGCTGCCAGTTCTTTATTTAATTTGCTGTGAAGCAAGTAAAATTATGCATTGACTATAATTAAAAACTCAATATTGGCTGATACTTGCAGTGAGAGAAGAACAACCTGTAAACCAAGAAGTGTGTCTGTTTAGCTGTCAGAGCTCCAGCCGGGAACCAACTGGTGACATGGAGAAAGAAAATCTGACTCCATTTTTTCCTGGGAGCGTGAGGGGCCAAGGTCCCACCCAAAAGCGGGCTCCTCCCGTCTCCTGTCATTGGCAGGAACTCTAAGGACTGCTGGAAGGAGAGGAAACCTCCAACCCAAGGAAACAGGACCATTCTGTTATGTGAGATCCTGGAAAGCCTGGACCGGCTAGGCGTGCCCAGAGCCATTACAGAAGTTCCCTCTCACCTCAGCGAGGCCTGCCCTGGGCACCTGACATCCTCCAGAACTGCCCCCTTGCTCTCCCAGACTTGCACAGCACCTCCCAGCTCCTGCGTCCCCACCTTGGATGGGGACCATCCATAGCGTGACCCCGTGGTACCCTCCCCCTCCCCCGTCTACTGCATTATGGGCAGCGGAGCCTGCTCACTTCCGGCCCTTGACCCTGGTCCAAGCTTCAACTTCCGGTCTGTGTGATCCATTCCCAGGAATAAGGACTGAATCGCCTACAGCCTGATTTCTCTGTGAAAATAAATAGGAATGCAAAATTCACACGACTGGGAAGATCTCAGAGAAGATGGGTGCTATTTTGGCCCCTTTGATTAGTCCCTGGCGGGGCGTTCATCCTCCTTTGCGGCTACAGCGCCACCTGCAGGCACATTGGAGAAGCAGGATTGTGGGGGACGTCACAGCAAAGTGATGGAAACGCCTGTGAGGCTCTAACCTCCCTCCCGAGGCTGGGACAGTGCTCTTCAGAGGGCATGTCCCACTGGAATACGGGCAAATTCCACACAGTTCCAGATATCCAGCCTTCCAACTAAACACCCTGCAAAGCCTTTATCCCCTCCTGCAGGGGATATCTCCTGCAGGTTTTCTTTCTTCTTGGATTCACAAAATGGTTGTGCAGACCGATCCTTCTCTCTCTTTTCCTATACCTTTTTTTTTTTTTTTTCAGAAGTATGTGAAGTCATTTTGGTGAAATTTAGCTGTACAATGATTGTTATTTGTTTCAAGAAAGACAAAGGCAGCTTTGGCTGGTGCTGGGGAGGTGGAGTCAGAGAACTGGAGGTAGCATGGAGTGTTGCGTCTTGCTTATGAAGACTTACACAGCAGCGCACACAGCCCCATCCCCAGGGGTCCATCCCCTTTCCTACCCTTAGAAACCCCGGGGAGCCCAGGCAAGAACAAGAAGCCTTTCTGAGCATGTAGCTGCTGATGGGTGGAGGGATCCCAGGATGACCTGGTCCTGGACTCCTGCACACACAACTGCTGCTGCTCACCTGGCCTCTCCTCCTTTCTCCTGCTCAGAAGGCATTCAGGGTGTATTTGGGGTGGGAAGAAATGCACCCCAGGGGAGCACTTGTTGGAAATCTAACTGTGAGAGTCTTTGGTTACAGTCAGGCCAATTCCAGGCCCAATTCAATTAATTCTGGATTAAGGTTCAGGGTCTGATCCTTCTCAGAGAGCCTTTCTTGCACAACCTCTTAAAAAGTAATTTCTCAGAGACTGATCTTGGTTTGTGTTTTCTAGAGAACAAATTAGGAGGATTGTGCTTCCATATTCATTTCTGTTTTGGTGATTCATTGGCACGTTAGTCAAGAAGGATCTTGTACATTTATCAGAATGTTCACCTTAGGGGTGTGTTTCCAGGGTCGGGCTCTGTGATAGACATCCACACCCTCCTAGCTGCACAAGCTTCGTGTATCCCTTTTTATCCGAAACCAAAGTTCTCTTTCTAGTATCATAAGCATGAAGACTTTGCAAGTGGAAGTTCATCCCTGAGATGGAGGCAGAGAATCAGCCTCCACCTCAATGGCTTAGGAAGGGCAAAGGATTTAGAGGAACTGAGCTAAGAAAGTGAAAATCAGGGAATTGGGTCAGCTTAACTCTCGGGAAGAACTAGGAAGCAGGTTTAGGGAACTAGAGGGTACTGTCAGAGACCCAAGGGATATGCACCAGGGAGCTTCCTGGAGATGTGGGAAAGGGCCCTGGTAAAAGGGAGGAAGACCCATGATTTCAAGGAAATCTTGACTGGCTGTGAGCAGAGAGAGGGTGAAGTTATGGGGTATGGGGAAGGGAGCTGGACAAAAGAATTAGGGAGAAAATTCAGACTATCCTGTTAGCGCTGGCCTCTGCAAATTTACTGGGTCCTAAATTTTCTCACTCATCAACAAAGTAACCCTTCCACCTGGGCTAGAATGGGATGCATACATACCCTCTCCTCAATCCCTGACACCCNATTAGGGAGAAAATTCAGACTATCCTGTTAGCGCTGGCCTCTGCAAATTTACTGGGTCCTAAATTTTCTCACTCATCAACAAAGTAACCCTTCCACCTGGGCTAGAATGGGATGCATACATACCCTCTCCTCAATCCCTGACACCCCCAAGATGATGATACAAGGACACTTGTATGGGAGCAAACATTCTGATGTGTTTGATCTAAAAAAAAAAGTTTCATTTCCCTAAGGTTATGCTTGCTGCATTCATGCTTGCTGCCTTTATGCTCTCTGAATTCGCCTTTTCAAAGCCAGGCTCTTTTCCAAAAATCCACTCTGGCAGGAGATCAAGGGAGGGCCTGATGTTCTCCAGTTAATGATAAAATTCCACAGGGAGGCTTTCCCAGCATCACCCAGAGAGGACCAGAACTAGCAGTCTGGCTCTGACAACCACAGCCTAAGTCCCCTCCCGGGCCATGTGCCTTGTCTGCCCAGCATCGCTGTCCGCGGCCAGCAGAAGGATGGCTTGGTCAGGTGAGGGCAGGTGTTGCTGGAACAGCATGCCCCCAGGTTTCCAGTGTCCCTGTCAAGCTGCAGAGCACCCCCCGCCGCCCGCGCCCCAGAGCCAGGGCCTGGCCACTTGCCCCAGAGCCAGTGCCCTGGTTTGGTTATTTTGACGTCCTCATCCCCAACATGTCAAGATGAAAGGCAGGAAACGGGCAGTTCCAGTTCCCACAGCAGAAGTGGTTGTGCCACACTGCATTGCGTCTCATNGTCAAGCTGCAGAGCACCCCCCGCCGCCCGCGCCCCAGAGCCAGGGCCTGGCCACTTGCCCCAGAGCCAGTGCCCTGGTTTGGTTATTTTGACGTCCTCATCCCCAACATGTCAAGATGAAAGGCAGGAAACGGGCAGTTCCAGTTCCCACAGCAGAAGTGGTTGTGCCACACTGCATTGCGTCTCATGCCGGTCATGGGATCCAGGAGGCAAAGCTGATGCAGGCCGACCTCAGGCCTGGCTGGTCCGGCACTGCGTCCCCTGCACCGAATCCCTTCTGACCGCAGACCGCCCGAAGCCTGGCTCGCTCCCACTGCTGTCAGTGACTGGAGCCACCTCCTCAGAAGGTCACCCCTGCCCCGGGGCTCCCCGCTGTCCCCAGGGGCCTGCCCTCGAGCCAGCCCATTTCCTGCAGCCACTCCCAGCATTGCTGGCCTGGTTCTGAGCTGTCACTGTGGAGCTTTCCCTGTGAAAAGAAGTGCCTCTAGGCCTTCAGGGCAGAGGTTTGGAAACCCCCAGGATTCTAAAAAAGTGGCAGACATTGACCGACCAAAAATCAAATCGAAAAAAAGAATAACAAAGCCCAGGCTTTGCTGTTTTCCCCTGAGTGACTGCTGGCCCTTCCTGCAACCACCCCAGTCAGCTAGAGGAGTCTGGTAAACAGGCCATCTTTTCCATAAGACATAAGTAAGCATTGCTTCCACCCACACTCAGGATGTTAGAACATTTGAAGAATGATCTGTTCTGGACCAGAAATAACCTTACAGGAAGAATGCCACTTCTCTTTCTCCAGGTACGTGCCATGTGGCTGGCTTATGGGGACAGCGGGGGCTGTCAGGGTCTATTTCCTGGCTTTGGTGCAGTTACTCCAAGCCCTCCTCAACAGGCCGCTGCAAGAGCATTTGTGCATTTCATTTCCTTGGGGAGGATTTTTTAAAAAACGGCTGTAGGGCACTTTACATCACATTCAGATGTGTTCCCTGGGCAGCAGACGACTTGAACGTTCAGTAGAGCCAGGCTGGGCAGTGCCCAGATAGGGCCCCACTTTCTGTTCAACAGAAGCCACCACAGACAGGTACTCGGGGACAGTAATGTCCTTTCGTGCCTTTGTCTGGGGCAGTTTATTAAGGTAGAAACTCCTCAGTGTTGACAGGACAACCCCTTCCTGTGTGTTCCAGGAGAACATAATTGACTACAAAATCTTTTTTCGATGTCACCACTGCCAATTAGCAGCAGTGAACCCCAGTGAATGCTGGGAACCTGGAAATAGCATGTTCTGCAGCTAATCAGCCCTGTGGAACAGTGACACACCTCCCTGTTGTCAGGAAGCTGGGGTCCGGTACCACAAGGGGGCTGGGTTCTCGCAGAGCCGACATGTTCCACTGATTTCAGAGCCCACCCTTTGTGGGTGAGTTACACAGCCTTCAGGGATTAACCATCAGGGATCGGCCTCTGCTCAAGGCCTTTGGGTTTGGGAGGCCAGATATATTCAAAAGGAGTCATCCAGGTCTTAATTCACGTAGAGACCCTCTATCCCCTCTCCAACTCCCTCCCCACCAATCTGGATGGATTTAAGAGACCCTTTGTTTCTTGTGATCCGACCCTTCTCTCAAGGACTAAGGAAGCATCCATTCTGACTGCTGAGAGCTGAAGCAAACACATAATTTCCAGGTTTGGAAGGATGTTCTGGCCCACCTCTATTTCACTTTAAATAACTAACACTGGCAGGCAGGGGCTCAAAGCATGTGCAAAGAGAAAAATATTAATGCAAATGGGCGAGACCAAAGGAAATAACTTGCCTAGTTTTAGAATTGGGACGATGGTGATTGTTAATCATTGCGATGTGGATTGGAAGCTGGAAGAGGCTGCTAAGCTCCCTGCACCTCGCTCCTAGTAATAAAAGTCCTGTTTGGAAATAACCTTGTGACTAAAGTAGCTGAGCTCAAATCGACCGGTCCAGCAGCCGTGCAGGAGGCTGACGTGGAGCTTCTCTGGAAGTTTACCCAGATTGGTGGTCTTGTTTCAAGCGCCCTCCACCACCTGTGGCTTGGAGGAAGCCCGGCTGCCAGGGTAGGACGGTGGGCCGGCGCCAGATTTGGAGGCTTTCTGCTTTTAATGTGACCTGTGCTGTGCTTGGTTTGTCTCCATGGAGGGGGTCTACCCTGGCCTCGGGCAGCAGAGGGCATTCGGAAAGAAGTGGGGTGGAAGTCTCTAGAATCTCAGCCCAGAGGCCTGGGGAGTCAGCTGGGACTCTCGCCACCCATAAGCAACAGAAACCAATTCCGGCTGCTTCAGGCGGAAAACAAATGTGTTAAAATGGCGACAGGATGGCCTAGGATTCGGAGGGGGTCGGGGTGGGGGGTGGCTGGAGAGCGAGCTCGCGGCGACAAAAGCCTGAGGGTTCAGCCACAGCCAGGCCCACCGGCAGGCCCCAGTCCTGCCAGGCCTCTGCGCCCCCTGCTGGGCGTCNGGTAGCCTCGGTGTTCCTCTCCAGTGGAGACGGGTATGTCGGGGCCCTTCATGAGTTGCAGCAAGGGTGTGAAGGACCCTTTCGAAGTTCAAGAGGGAAGGTGTGATTTGCCTTGGGCCCTCTCAGCGCTGTCTCTTATACACATCTCCCACCGGCAGGCCCCAGTCCTGCCAGGCCTCTGCGCCCCCTGCTGGGCGTCTCCAGGCATTGCGCCCCCCAGACCCCGCTGGGGCTACACCCCAGCCCTCGGCCGCAGAGCTCCTGCCACCATTCTGACCTCCTCACTCAAGTCCAGAGCTGCCCCACCTGGTCAAGGCCGGCCACTCGCCTGTGCCCCACCGCAAGGCGATAAACATCCCTATGCCTGGGTTCTGATGCTGATTCACCCACTTTTTACTGTCAAGGGGCCTTAATGAAGATGGAAGGAGACGTCTCCCGAGCTCTGGAAGTTTCCTCCCCTGGCCCTGCACCCAATCACTTTTGGTCCGAGGCTAGTATTCAACTTGGTGGGTATATGTGTCCTTCCTTTCTCTTTCTCAGACTGCTACCATTTTTATTTCTCTCCTTCGGGAGAGAGGGCAGCGTGCGAGGGGTGGGGGTGGGGTGTGTGTGGGCAGAATCGAGTGCGCCCTTGCTCTGCAGAAGGTTTAGGGGGCAGGGTGGAGACTTGATTAGAAAATGAAATGCTGAGCACCTGTGAGAACTCAGCACGTGGAACAAAGCTTCAGCCCGGGCTGCAGCTGGGGTCGGCAGCACCCACGCCCACAGGGAGTGGGAGAACCTCTCTGAGCAAGGAGCAGTGTCTAGCTGCAGGATGGACACCAGGAGCCAGGAGAGTTCCTCTCCCGACCAGGTGGGAGGGAAACGGAGTGGGCTGTAGAACAGGGAGGAGGTTTGGAAAGATTCTAACAAGACTCTCCGATTCTCTTCTCCCTGGCTTCTGCAGCCGGTCTGCAGTTGGGATAAATTCAGCACAGGAGGAAAAGGCGGCACATCCTCCCCCCCTTCCTCCCATTTTAGGTGAGAGGAGGAGGTGGCATGGGGGATAGAGAAAGATCTGGCGAGCTCACCAGCTGGTGCTGCAGGGCTGAGCTGCGCGAGTGTGCTCTGCGCCCCCACACAGAGGGGCCCAGGCAGGAAGGAGAAGTGCTCCCTCTCTTTTACCCCCTCTCCTTGAAATCAAGACAATTTCAGGATGGAGGGAGTAGGTACCCCCTGACACGATGTGGTCCGAGGGTCCCCATGGCCAGCAATCTCCTAACAGAGCTCCACCAACCAGACCGGGCAGGTTGCTTCTGGTGGGGGCCAGAAGCAATTTTGGAGAAGAGCACTGCTTCCCGTAGACCCAGGAGAAATGCCATCCTATTGCCCAGGGACAATAACAAGTACCTGAGTCCCCTCCACCAAGCTGGCCACGTGGATACTGCGGGGTGGGTTAAGGGGGTGGCCTAAGGCTGGGACTGAGAGATTTCAATGTTAGTGAAGGGGACGAGGGGACATGCAGTGGCCCTGGACACTGGAAGGAGGGCTCCCTGAGACTCTTGGATAACAAGGAGCACAGGAAGGTTGAAACGAGTGAGGAACAAAGGACTGGGGACAGGATGGTCAACACGTGGCTTCTTATTAGAAAGCGGGATAATTTGGTTGTTACCGCGCCCCAGCTGGGTGGGAGAGTCGTTTTGAGCAGGCCCAGCTTGGGACCTGGAGGCCAGCATTGCCAGGGAGTCATTGGCCTCTGGGTGGTATAAAAACCTAGAAGGAAGCTAAGGGAGGTGGGTGAGAGCTGCACATTGCTGTGCTATTTTGATAAAGACATCTCAAGTTAGTGAATGTTACATTATCTATATATGCACATGTATACAACATGTTAAAAGAGTAATCTTCTGGTGGTGGAATGCAGGTGAGTTTTTTTCTTTATGTTCTGTGATTTCCAGATTTCTGCTTTGATAATAGCTCACTATTGTAATTAGAGGAGTGTCTGTGTGTTAGTTGCTCAGTCGTGTCCAACTCTTTGCAACCCCATGGACTGTAGCCCACCAGGTTCCTTTGTCCATGGGATTCTCCAGACAAGAATACTGGAGTGCGTTGCTATTTTTTTCTCCAGGAGAGAAAAAAAAATTTCTCCTGACCCAGGAATCGAATCCAGGTCTCCTGCATTGCAAGCATATTCTTTACTGTCTGAGCCATCAAGGAAGCTCCAAGAAGCCCACAAATATTAGTTTGTAAAGAGAAGGAATAAATTTTTATCTTCAAAGGCTTTTTTTTTAGAATTATATGTATAACTTGTGTGTCCATACCTGTCCATCCACCCATTTATCTACCTACCTATGCATCCATTTTTCATTTATCCATCCATCCATCCATCCATCTGTGTATTTGCAAAGAAATATATCCAGAGTTATGTTGACCAAATGTTTGCGTTGGTTATTTCTGAGTGGTGAGATTTGAAATGGCTTTGTGTGTGTTCTTCATACTTAGCCTGTTATTTGAAATTTTTAATGAGGTACGTTTTTTAAAAGAACATCTCTTTTCTGTTCCTGGGGTGGGCCCCAGCCACCAAGCCCAAGTGAACACTCTCAGCGGGTAAGGCCAAGCAAGGGTGGATCTCAGGCCCCTGCTCCCTGGTGACACTGAGGCTGCCTGATGAACGGCTGAAGCCCTGGAGGGGCAGGTGTGCAGCTCGGCAGGGAGTGAGCCAAGAGGGAGATTGCAGGCAACACCTGGGCTCTGTTTAAACCCACAGCCAGAGGCATCCTGAGCCTTTGATGGATGTTTTTTGACTGGCTGGCCAGGTCTGTAACTGGGGGCTTGCCATTCACAGCTCCAGGGTGACAGTGACAAGCCCCCAGTCCCTCCGCCCCTAAGCATCTTTCTCGTGTGGTGTCTCTCTCCCCAGCTCCCCTGATACGGGCATAGATCCTGTGGAGGGATCTCAAAGGGTCCCTGGGTTTGGAGGTTGCCAAAGTCAAGGATGTGTCTGTTGAATGTTTTTAGCTCCAGCGGGAGAGCCAGGTGGTTACTCCTTGTATAGGGATTTGCAGAGCATTTTCTGAGTACTGGGGAGCTGAGGAGCACAGGCACTTCTCACCTGGGGTGAGAGTGAGAATGACAGCCACTCAGGAAAGCAGGCTGGCATTTATTATCTTGTAGAGGTGAATATATACAGACACTGCGACCTGTTCCTAGGTGAATGCTCTGCTTCTGGAAATGTATAAGGACGATCATTGGAGTGTTTTATGCAATATCCCCGAATTGGGAACAACCCACTGTTCATCAACATTTATAGCATCCATGCCTTAAATAAACTGAGCTATGTTTATGCAACGGGAGGTTATACATCTGCAAAGATTAACTAACTACAACTAGGAGCAATGACATGGATTTAACTCACAGGAATAAAGTCGAGTGAACAGAGCAAATTCAAGAAGAATATATACAGCATTATCCACTAACGAAAAATTCAAAAACAAGCAAAACTAACCCATCTTTTTAAGGACTGCATATAAAGGTAGTGAACACATGAAAAAAACTCAGAAAATTATAAAGTTAAAATAGGGTTACCCCCGTGGGAAGGGAAGAGTCAGCATTGCCAGGGTTTCCCAGGGTGGAGGGGACTCCTGGGGTGCCTAGCAATGTTCTTAACTTAGGTGCTGGGGACAAGGATGTTTGCTTTATAATTATCCATAAACAAATCAGTTACATCTCACGTGCTTCTTTGAATACATATTTCCAACAAAAATACTAGGAAGAAAAAAAAGCAAAAGGTAGCCAAGGGGTCTTCTGGCCTCCATGTCTCGAAACAGTCTCTTCTTTCATGTGGAGGCCTCCTTTATTGCAAGAACCTCAGGCAGCATCTTTGTCCAAGTCTCTGACCAGGGTCAGACATGAGCATGCTCTTATTTACCAAGTTCTTCTACTGGCTCAGCTTTGGACCAGATACTGGTGGGGATCAGGGTGGGGAATGTGCTGCTTCTAAGAGGACAAACCATTAGAAATAACAGTGGAAACACCAGACCAAGATATGTCAACTTCCAGTGCTGGAAAGGTTCTTAAGAGAAGGAACTCTGTGAAGGCTTGTGCAGTACCTGTCAGTTTCTGCTGGTCCGGATGATGGGCTGGGTGGAGACAGCGGTGGCTGTGGGGAGGGTGGGGAATGGGAGAGGGCGTCGTGATGAAGGAAAGGATGTCATGAAAGGTGCAGGCAGCTGTGGAGGGTCGTGAAGGCCGAGGAGCCATGCCTGACTGGATGCCCAGGTCCCCTTGCGTGTGTAGTGGAGGTGAAGTTTTGCTGGATTGACAGGGCAGCTCAGGACAGTTTAGAAAACCAGGAAAATGAATTTCCCTCACATCCCCACTTTATTGCTAGTCTAGGTGTGTCAATCAATCAAGAGATCATCAGTCTGCTGCCCCCAGGCACATTATAAGTCTAAACACTCAGTAGAAGAGAATGAACTAAGGCATGTAGAAACTTTCAGAGAAAAACAGATGTGTGGATGTGAGAAAATTAAAAAAAAAAAAAAAAGGCAATGATGTTCTTTGCCAAATTCCAATAGGAAAAAATTCTCATGTGCCCCAGGAAATAGACCGATCAAAAGTCCATGGGGCTGGGAAGAAAATGACGCTTCTTCAGAAAGTTACACATAGAGTTACTGTATGGTTCACAATTTTATTTTGGGGGTATATACCCCAAAGAATTGAAAACAGAGACTCAAACAGATACTTATACACATAAGTATTATTCATAGCAGCATTAGTCACAACAGCCAAAATGTGGAAACAGCCTCTATCCAGATGACTGGAAAGATGAAGTGTGGTGTATGCTGCTACCTAATATAATTCAGCCTCACAAAATGAATGAGGTACTGATACATGCTCTGACTTACATGAACCTTGATCACATGATGTTAAGTGAACCAGTGAACCAGTGAAGTTGCTCAGTTGTGTTCGACTCTTTGTGATACAATGGACTGTGGCCTACTCACCTCCTCCATCCATGGAATTTTCCGGGCAAGAGAACTGGAGTGGGTTGCCATTTCCTTCTTCCAGGGATCTTCCCGACCCGGGGATCGAACCCAGGTCTCCTGCATTGTAAACAGACACAAAAGGACAAACACTGTATGATTCCACTTATATGTCATTGTTTAATGGGTACAGAGTTCCTGCGTGGCATGGTGGAAATAGTTCTGGAAATAGAGTGTGCTGGAGCTACCTTGGTGGCTCAGTGGTAAAGGATCTACCTGCCAATGCAGGAGACATGGGTTGGATCCCTGGTCCAGGAAGATCCCACATGCCTTGGCACAGCTAAGCCTGTGCATCACAGCTATGGCATCTATGCTCTAGAGTCTGCTAGCCTTAGAGCCTAGTCTCTGCAACAAGAGGAGCCGCTGCAACAAGAAGCCTACACACAGCAACAAGGAATAGAGAAAACCCACACAGCAGTGAAGACGCAGCACAGCCATAAACTAAAAAAACAAAAAGAGAGCCTGGTGATGGTTGCACAAGCAGTGACNTGCAACAAGAGGAGCCGCTGCAACAAGAAGCCTACACACAGCAACAAGGAATAGAGAAAACCCACACAGCAGTGAAGACGCAGCACAGCCATAAACTAAAAAAACAAAAAGAGAGCCTGGTGATGGTTGCACAAGCAGTGACTGTTCTTAATGCCACTGAATTATTAGGAGATTAAAAATGTATTTAATGTTTAGGGATTAAACCCCTTAAATGGTTATGTATATTTTACCATGCACTTGAAAAAAAAAGTCTACAGGGGCTGTTGTGGATCAAATGTGTCCCCCCAAATTCATATGTTAATATCCTAACCAACCAGGTGATGCTGTTAGTAGATGGGACCTTTGGGAGGTAATTAGGTCAAGAGGATGAAACCTTCCTGAATGAGACTCAAGCTCTTATTGGATGGGACAAGAGAACTTGTTTCCTCTCTCTGCTGTGAGCTATGTGAGGGCAGTCATCTATCCACTCGGAAGCAGGCCCTCACCAGACACCAGATCTTCGGGCACCTTGATCTTGGACTCCCAGCCTCCAGAACTGTGAGGGATAAACATGTGCTGCTTGAGCCATGCGCCTGTGGTAATTTGTATTAGCAACCCCAACTGACTCAGATAGCTTCAAAAAATTGTTCCTGGGTACTGAGATAGAGACCGGGGCTATGGAATCATTTCTGAATAGCAGGAACAATAGAAAACTAAGTGAGTTTTCCTCATTGAAGGCTGAAAAAGGAGAAGAAATCTCTGTCCTTGGTGGGTTTCTGGAGCCCCTCCTGTAGCCCTGTCAACATTGGAGATGACCGGAATGACTAATAACCAGGTAGGCTCGACTGTTCCTTGAAAAATAGCCCAACTCTCTCCCTCGTGCATTCATGTCTAAACAAAGGCAGACCCCACCACCCTTCAGGGAGCTGTCCTTGGAAAACTACCTTTTAGAATTCTTCTTTAACTGCGTGAATTGGAGGATGCCACAGGATGTTTATATATACACAATGGAAATTTTGCTTCTCAAACAGCTTGAGCAGAAAACCTCACATCCCTATGGCAACCAGATTCCACCGTGATCATGCATCTCTGCCGGGGTCACCCACCCATTTGTAAGCCTCAGCTCTTCAGCCCCTCCTGTCAGACACCTGGGGCCCTGATGATACTATGCACTGTGGCAATTCCATACCTCCAGGATTGCTGCTGAGGGCTTGTTCTAGTCTGTAAGGGGCATTCCTGGAGACCCTGGATCTAGTCCCATGCAGGGGACCAGCTTTTCCTAGAAGTCACTAGGAGGCAGAGGACGCGGGGGCAAGTGGTTGCCTTGTGGAAACACAAGGCCCCTGCTGTCTACTCAGGGTTTGGAGTGCTGGGATATAGGGTGAAAGAGGAGAGTGAAAAAGTTGGCTTAAAGCTCAGCATTCAAAAAACGAAGATCATGGCATTTGGTCCCATCACTTCATGGCAAATAGATGGGGAAACAGTGGAAACAATGTCAGACTTTATTTTTGGGGGCTCCAAAATCACTGCAGATGGTGACTGCAGCCATGAAATTAGAAGACGCTTACTCCTTGGTATGACCAACCTAGATAGCATATTCAAAAGCAGAGACATTACTTTGCCAACAAAGGTCTGTCTAGTCAAGGCTATGGTTTTTCCAGAGGTCATATATGGATGTGAGAGTTGGACTGTGAAGAAAGCTGAGCACCGAAGAA
>SJYV01027749.1:0-25780 GCA_006410875.1 Neotragus pygmaeus
GAAATGGTACCTCATTGTGGTTTTGATTTGCATTTCTCTGATAATGAGTGATGTTGAGCATCTTTTCGTATGTTTGTTAGCCATTCCAGGTGCCTTATGTATGTCTGTGGGAGATGCACGTGGGATTTGCATGAGTGTATCCCATGAGGGGGTGAAGGGGGACCCCAGGCGCCCCAGCCATACCTCTTCTATCCCAATTTCCGTGCTGCCACCAAGGAGATTGTCCTGAAATGCAGCTTTGGTGGTCATTTTCCTGACAAAACCCTCCTGTATCAAAGAATAAGGTCCAGTTTCCTTCCCATCATGATCCTTTCACATTTCAACCGTGCCTCATCTGTCAGGGTCTTTACTCTACCACACCCAAACAGCAGCACCATTCAGGCCAGCAGACCAGTCACCCTTCTCTGAATGTAGAATCTGGTTCCTGCCTCTTTACCTTTGGCCATGCTCTTCTCTCTGCCTGAAATGTCTTTTTTCCCCCATTTCTCCCCTGGGACAATGCCTACCTATCCCCCAAGAACTGGCTGAATTTCTACCTTCCCTCTGAAGCCTTCCCTGACCTGCTAGGTACAGTTACCCTCCCTTGTGGGTCTTCCTTAAGTTCTTGGCTCACTTCTGGCCATGTGTATTGTCTCTGCCTGCCAATGCAGTCATCTCCTTGACCAGACTGAGAGCTCCCTGTGTTCCTCTGGGACTCCCTAGGACTGGGCCTAGAGTGGGTGCTCAATGAATGTTGACTCTGGGCAGATGGCATGTTTCTTATCTCACCTGAGTCCCCAAGACTAGAGACAGTCTCCAAGCTGTGTCTGGGCCTACCCTGTCTCCATTCCTGATCTTTTATCTCTCCCTTGAATAGGTCAGTCCCCAAGTTCATGAAGAGGAACAAGACACCTGACTACCGGGGCCAGCAGGTGTTTGGGGTGCCACCCCTCATTCATGTGCAGCGCACAGGCCAGCCACTGCCCCAGAGCATTCAGCAAGCCATGCGCTACCTGCGTAGCCAGTGCCTGGACCAGGTGAGGCCTTCCAGGGAGCATGAGGAGAGATGGCAATGGGAAAGAAGTCCAAGGCTGAGGGATCGGGGAGGGGAGCCACTCTGGCCTTCCCCCTGGGTCAGGCTGGCCCAAAAGAGANATGCGCTACCTGCGTAGCCAGTGCCTGGACCAGGTGAGGCCTTCCAGGGAGCATGAGGAGAGATGGCAATGGGAAAGAAGTCCAAGGCTGAGGGATCGGGGAGGGGAGCCACTCTGGCCTTCCCCCTGGGTCAGGCTGGCCCAAAAGAGACTTTTCCTATACTCATGAAGGCCAAAGAAGGATGGACTCAAGCTCCCTTTCACCTGGCTCTGTGCCAGCTTTTTCTCACCCAAGTGCAGTAGCCCCCATCTACCAGGAGCCTGCCTTACCCTAGGACCTTGTTCTCCTACTCATCTGCCCTAAGGCTATCTCTCTCCTTGGACCCAAAGCTATAAAAACCCATCTCTTTGGTTTTTCCACTTCCCTCCTACCCTGCCTAGCAGGAAGCTTGCCAGGCTTGGGGGGTCTCTGGGGTGGCCTACACTCCTGACACCCAGTCTATGGCTGGCCTCAGAGTCTCCTTGCCTCCCCTCCATGGGCCAGGTGGGCATCTTCCGCAAGTCTGGGGTGAAGTCCAGGATCCAGCACCTACGTCAAATGAATGAGACCTCCCCTGGCAACGTCTGCTATGAGGGCCAGTCAGCCTATGATGTGGCTGACTTACTGAAGCAGTATTTCCGGGACCTGCCCGAGCCCATCTTTACCAGCAAGCTTACTACTACTTTCCTGCAGATCTACCAGCGTGAGTCACCCACCTATCCCCAGTAACTCGCCAGGTTCTCAGCCTTCCTGAATCCTAGGGTTTGTGGAAGATAAACGTTGTGCAGGCAAGTATAGCCATGCCCGTGAGCTCAGTGAAAGATTTTCTATGCCGAGTTGTAAGGTTGTTAAAGACCACATTCTATTCCCCAAACCCATTCTATGGAAGGATAGACTGAGGCCCTGAAGAAAGGCAGGGACTTCCACAGGGGTACACTTCACATAGAGCCAGGCTTGATCTAGCACCCAGAGACCCCCACCCCCAACCAAGTCCTCCTTCCCCCTCACCAGTTTCACTTTGGGACAGCTGTGCCTTCTGCATTCCTGGAATGCAGAGGCTCTTGGGGAATAAGGAAGCCATTCTGTCATGCCTTCCTCACAGTCCTCCCCAAGGATCAGTGGTTGGCAGCCACACAAGCCGCCACCTTGCTGCTCCCTGATGAGAACCGAGAGGTACTACAGACCCTGCTCTATTTCCTAAGTGACATTGCCTCTGCTGAGGAGAACCAGATGACGGCCGGTAACTTGGCAGTGTGCCTGGCACCTTCTATCTTCCACCTCAACGTCTCCAAGAAGGATAACCCCTCACCCAGGTGAAAAAGGGTAGGGCATGGCAGGGAGGGTTTGGGGCTCATTGGCTTTTTGGCCCTGGTTGGCTGGCATGGCAGTTCCCAGGCATCACCACAAGGGGTCAGTCTGACTCTTCGGGGGCCTGGAGCTAGTTGGATGCTGTGAAGCAGGGGCTTGGAAAGGGCTGCTGCTGCTGCTGCTAAGTCGCTTCAGTCGTGTCCGACTCTGTGCAGCCCCATAGACGGGCAGCCCACCAGGCTCCGCCGTCCCTGGGATTCTCCAGGCAAGAACACTGGAGTGGGTTGCCATTTCCTTCTCCAATGCATGAAAATGAAAAGCGAAAGTGAAGTCACTGAGTCATGTCCAACTCTCAGCGACCCCATATACTGCAGCCCACCAGGTTCCTCCATCCATGGGATTTTCCAGGCAAGAGTACTGGAGTGGGATGCCATTGCCTTTTCTGTGGAAAGGGCAACAGATTGTTTTGTGTTCAGGAGTGGCAAGCAGGCTTCTGGGGAGCTTGTCTTGTGCCCTTGTGCCATCCTCTCTTCCTGGTCCTTCCCTCCAGGATCAAGAGCAAACGCAGCCTAGTTGGCCGGCCAGGCCCTAGGGACTTGAGTGAGAACATGGCTGCCACCCAGGGCTTATCATACATGATCAGCGACTGCAAGAAACTTTTCCAGGTGAGTCACTCTAGGCCATGGTGCCTACTTCCCAGACCCAGTAGAGCCAACATACCTGACTTTTGCACCCTAAATCAGGGATAGGGCCGATCTTGACCACATATGCCTCAATCTCCTACTTTTAGCTCTTCCCCTGCAGTTTTTCATCTACCACCCCGCAGCAGCCAGACCTCTGCTCCCTTAAAATGAACCTGGCAGACCCTACAGGCTCTAGGACTGGAGGTTCTTGACTCTCTGCCACTCCCCATGGCCCTCAACCCAGTCTGTGTATGCCCTCTCAGGTGCCCCAAGACATGGTGCTGCAACTGTGTGGCTCCTACAGTGCGGCTGAACTCAGCCCTCCGGGCCCAGCCCTGGCTGAACTGCGGCAGGCCCGGGCTGCTGGTGTAAGCCTGAGCCTCTATATGGAAGAGAGCATCCAGGAGCTGCTGCACAATGCTGCTGAGCGCTTCAAGGGCTGGATGAGCATGCCAGGGCCCCAGCACACGGAGCTGGCTTGCAAGAAGGTGAGGACCTTGCTGCCCAGGCTGGCTATCGGACCGGGGGAGGGGGGCAGAGCACAGGCTGTGTGCAAGGATCCCCGGGGAAGGAGCTGCCCTGCCTCTCATTGTGCTTCTGCATGGAGAATGGAGAATGGCAGGCAGCAGAGCAAGCACCATAAGGAAGTGAGAAGCAAATGAGACCAGGGCTCTGTCTTGGGGAGCACCTGCTGGCATTACCTTCGTGAAGGCCTGCTCCAGACAGGTCACTACTTTTAGAGCCACACTCCCATCCCTCCCTGCACCGCAGTCATGCTGAGCTCCTTACATTTCCACCTTTGTGCTTCTTACCACTGCTGTTCTTCTGCCAGGACGGACCTGCCCCAAGCATTATATTTCCCCAGCTGTTTTCAGCCCCAACTTGATATGCCCCCTCCTCCGTTCAAAGGCTCCAGTCATGCCCCAGGCTGGAGGTTACGTCTCTCTGTCCTTCTTGGCATGAGCCATGTTCCTTCTCCAATTCTGATTATAAGTAAGGCCACAAGTCCGAGGTTTGCCATGGTCATAGTAAAAACCCCCTCACAGGATCAGGGTAAGAGGCTTGTACAGGGCCTGGCACATGCAAAAGGCACAAGGAGTGGCAGCTTTTGTTGCTTTGCACATGCTCCGCTTTCCACGCTAGGTGCGGTAGTTCATTGAGGATGACCATCATCTTCAGTTCCAGAAATTCTAAGCACTATGTTCATTGCTTGGTAGAGCCTAGTAGGCCTTGGAGAATATGTGTCCTGTCATCTTTTTGTGCTCTTGAGCAGGCAGAGGAGCAGAAATCTGGAAAGGAGAAAGAGGACAGGAAACACAGGGCTGGTCTGTCTGGATCTGGCTGGGGTTAGCGGAGTAGCCCTGCAGCCTTCCCTTGTTGGGGGCTGGAGTGAGGGCAGGCCGGTGCCCAGGGGTGGAGTAGGAGTTCTCCAGGCCTGACAGCTGCCCCTGTCCCCACTCTTGTTGCTCACAGGCACCAGACGGGCACCCGCTGCGCGTGTGGAAGGCATCCACAGAAGTGGCAGCCCCTCCAGCCGTGGTGCTACACCGTGTCCTGCGGGAGAGGGCCCTCTGGGATGAGGATCTTCTGCGGGCCCAGGTGTTGGAAGCCCTGATGCCGGGTGTGGAGCTGTACCACTATGTCACTGACAGCATGGCACCCCATCCCTGCCGCGACTTTGTGGTGCTCCGGTGAGGGGCTTGAGCTGTCACTCTTCTGTGCTTGGGGGACTGGGGAGGTGGGGAGGAAACCAATGCCAGGAAGCTGATCGTGTGCATCCCTTCCCCACAGGATGTGGCGCTCTGACCTGCCCCGTGGGGGTTGCCTCCTCGTGTCTCAGTCCCTGGATCCTGAGCAGCCTGTGCCAGAGTCAGGGGTGCGGGCTCTGATGCTCACGTCCCAGTACCTCATGGAACCCTGTGGCCTGGGCCGCTCCCGGCTCACTCACATCTGCCGTGCTGACCTCAGGTACAAAGCCCCCTCAGCCCTGGTGTCCCCCCCACCCCGCCCCATGCCCCTGATCCTAGGAGGCAAGTCCTGTCTTCTTTGTCCCTGGTAGGGGCTCAAGGGGAGAACCCACAACTCATGCCTTCCTGCTTCTGCCTCCTCAGGGGCCGTTCTCCTGACTGGTACAACAAAGTCTTCGGACACCTGTGCGCCATGGAGGTGGCAAAGATCCGGGATTCCTTCCCGACCCTGCAGGCAGCTGGCCCTGAGACAAAGTTGTGAGCCTCAGCCTGATCCCAGAGTGCCACTGCCCAGGCCCCCTGGCACAAAGGCAGTGATGGAGGGATGAGAGCAGAGAGCCCCCAGATGGATGCTGCTCCTAAGGGTAGAGGCAAGGCCAAGCAGTCCTCCTTACTTCCTGAAGTTCCTCCATATGTACAAGGGAGGAAAAGAGAATTTCAGTGTCTGGTCTCCATTCCACCTCCACCCCTGAACCTGTGTTCTTCCCTTCTGAGAGAAAGGAGTCGTTTTTAGAGCAGAAAGACAGCTACTGCCCTCTGGGTCCATGGAACGACCAGTCAGTCTAAAGTCTTCTCAGCTTTCCTGCCTGTGGGTTGAGGAGGCAGAGAGCCCCAGCTCTCTGCTATTCCGAGAGGTTAAGTCATCCTGTTTGCTGCGAGGGTCCTTTTGAAGTTGGACGGGAGGTTCTGGTCTTGCCTTTGGGCCCAGCATTGATCCTGAACTGGCTTTTGCAGAGAAATTGAACTGGAGTGGACAGGCACAGGGGCAGAGCACAGCGCAGCCCCAACCACCATGAGCTGTTTGATTTGTGTAAATAAGATGCTGATTTTTACAAGGCTGATTTAAGGAGGGGGCAACAATGGGTCCCAGTAGGTGACATGACGATTTGGGATAGCTTGGGATGTGAGAGTAGGGAGAACCTCCCTTCATCAGATCTCAAGAGACCAATGAACCAGTCTCCCCTGACTTGGGCTCCATACTTTATCTGCTACTCTCTAGGATCCCATGTAGCCATTGGCCATGCACTGCCATGTCTAGTGAGTAAACAGACACTGCACAGGCTGAATGAAAGCAGATGGTAGTGAGACACTATCTGTGTTTGTATCACTTTTTCTGCTCTTCTTGCCTGTGGTAGCAGGCTGATATGACAGCCCCTTCCTCCAGCAGAGACCTGGCCCCTGGTTCAAGCAGCCAGCCCATCAGATGGAAGGGCTTAGTGTCATCTCAGCCCACTGGGACTTGATCCAAACCTGACCTATCCCACCTACCAGTCATGTTGGTTCACATGCAAAGTCAAATGCCAGGCACCAACTGGTGCTTTGTTATTTTTGGCTGAATAAACAGAAGTGGGATGGGTTCCAGCCAACCAGTTGTAATGTTTAAACCTATCTATTTTATTTGTACCTATAAATACTGTACAGTCAGTATTTTATCAATATTAAAAATGTTTATGTACATTTATATATATATATATATTATACAGACACATCTATCTATCTATATATACACACACACATTCTATCATGAGTGTACCATAATTTGTGCATGGGGGCAGAGGTCTGGCAAGCCTTGGGGGGCAGGGCACTTAAGATGCGACAGGGGAGGTGGAGAGCACAGTCCACGTGCTACCCCCCAGTGCAACAATAAAGCATTCCTAGAGATGCACTCTATCTGTGTGGTTGTCTTTGTGGAGATGATTGGCCAGGGACAAGGGACAAGTTACAATGCAGGTTCAGTTCAACCTCAGGTTCAGATGTTGTGAACATTAACACAGGATACCAGGGAAGGCCACAGGAGAAATGGGGAAAGGCCTCAGTCTTTCCCTTTGGGAGTTGATTGGGGCTGGGGGGAGGTAAGAATCCAAGAAGCCAGGGCTTCAGTAGACGCCACAAACCCTATTCCCTGACTTGACCGGGTCCCCTATCTGAGCAGCTCCCAAGCATGACCTCATACATACTAATGATAGCCCTATGGAGGGATGCCTTTGGCTATGCTGTCCTTTCTTCCTCTGTTGCGCACAGCTCAAGCTGATGGATAAAGAGCTATGACCCAGTCTCAGGAAGCCTGAGGACCCTGTTCTACCCACAGGACATGTCTCAGTGCCTCAGGGCAGCCCCTGATTTGGCTCCAGTGACCAGCAAAGAGAGGCCTCCTCATACTGACTTCCTGTAGGAAGCACTTTTTTTGGTCACATTTCTGTAGCCATAAAATTCCCAAGCTCTGAGGGGCAGCTGGAGAGAGTATAGGCTATTTGTCTATTTGTACCCTTTGAGTACTGTTGAGCAGCCTGGAGAAAACAAGTCCTACTCGCTCTCTGTCTGTCTCTCTCTCTTGGAACCTCGGCTTCCTCTTGGGCCAAACAGGCCAGTGATCACCTCATCACAAGTCTGACTTGGTAAATGTTCAACATGGCCCATCCCAGTCTGTACCTCTACCCCGCCTGAACAGATTAGGGTACTTGTCAAGTCCCTTTCTCTGTCACCTTCTTCCAGTCTCTTCTGGGTTCAGCCATACATACATGTCATTGGCCTTTCCTCACTGCTGCTGCCTGGGGGTCTTGGCTAGACCTGGAAGAGAGTAGAGCAGAGGGCCTATTGGCCCCTTGACTTTGGGAAAACAATGAAGGCAACCTATGTATGATGGTAGGATAGGAGATCACTCAAGCAGCTCTGGTGTTAGGCAACACTAGTGTGAAGCGCAAGCCAGTACTTTTCCAGGCAGGCAGCTAGGGTACCTTCTGGCACAGTGCTGCCCCACTTGGTCAGGGAAGGAGGACATGGTGATGGTAACAGAGAATGAGGTTGAGCATGCTGTTCATGGGTGGCATGAAATTGACCTCCCTGCTGATGGCCACTAGGAGGCAGAAAAGAGTTACAGAGGAGGCTCTTAGAAGGGCCAGAGAATTCTCCTAGTCCTTTAGCTCTGGACTCTTGAGGCCCTGGACCAGTTGCCTGGTGTGGCTCCTCCATGTTTGTCTTTCTGAGGTAGTACCAAGCAGGGGAGCTTCTCTGGTCCTTAGTGTTATTCCCTGCGTAAAGCAAAGGCTTCCATTCCTCTATCCCTACGTCTCTGCCTGGCCCACCATGCAGTCTGTGAATGGACTGCCATAGCTTATAGACATGGGAGTAGATGTCATGATGATGAGGGTCACCCAGGCTGCTCCCACACATGGCAGGCACCACCCATGGCCATTTGCAACCCTCAGTCTTATATCTTGAGCCACCTTGAGTCAGCCTTTCCCTGTTGCCAGAGAATTTTAATCTTCAAATTCCCAACCCATGTACTTCCCCAGACCCACTAGTTCAATAAAACCAGACTGTGGGTGAATTCCACATGGGAACTGGACAATCTATCTGCAAGCATAAATTTGTTATTTTCTATAGTCTCCAGTGACCTGTTGCCAGAGTGGCTGAGGGTAGATGGTAGACAAACCCAGACAAGACCTATCATCACCAGGTTCTGTGACTTTAAGTGGCACATGAAACCTTTCTGATTTGCTTTTTCTCACAGAAGACAAGGCTAATGATTGTTTGTGTCTTGTAAGGTTGTTGTCATAGTTAAATAAACCAATGATTGTGAATATGTCTACACAGTGCCTAGGACATGGCAGACGTGAATAAATTATAGTCTCCCCTGCCCTGCCTCCTCCCTGCCAGTCAGCCTCTGTGGAGGGCTTGGGCCTGGGTGTGTGGCTGGGTAGGGGTGGGCTACATATGTATATCATTTCCTAACTTGCACCAAAACCCCACCTACCCTTTTGACTCTCACACCCCCACAACCTCGGCTTTCACCATTCTGGACACACCTACCTCTTCACCAGGCTCTAAATATGCTGGTGATCTCTTTGTATCCTAACCACTGATTGGTTTTCACCCTACTTCCTCCTGAAGAATTTGGCCCCATGGGCTGATCTTCCTACTTATTCTTCCGTGTCCTCCTTTCTTATCCTGTCCTCTCTGTCTCACCTTGTTCATTAGGGACTTCGCTGACATCTATTGTTTCAGTTTAAACCTCTGTTCAGATGCCCCTACCATCATGACTGAGAGCTCCATCACTTCTTTTGGCTCTGGCCAATATTTTCCACTATATAAATAGACCTTTCCACTTGGAGGCCCCACCTGCATATGAAACTTAACAGGCTCAAACCAAACTCACCATCTTCCCACACACAGTCTGCTCCCTGCTTCCTGCTCTGTCTCAGCTTGTGGTGCTCTCTCTTCCTGGCCGCCCAGCTCAGATCCCCACATCAGCCATGATCCCTCCTTCTTTCTCAACCAATGCATGCATCCATCCATTCATTCAAAATCTCATCCATTCTGTCATTCGACATGTAGTTGTGGAATGTCAGTTTTTTGCCAGACTCTGCTGAAGCACAGAGAATACATCAGTTAACAAGACTGATAAGATTCTCACCTGCCTTTAGTGCCCATTCTAGTAGATGGATGGGTGGAGGGAGGTGGACAAGCTAACTTCAGCTATGATAATGGTGATGAAGGTATTAAAACCTGCTGAGGTAATAGCGACTGAGCACTTACTCCAATAGGGTGGTCACAGAGGGCCTTTTTGAGCAGGTGATATGGAAGCCAAGACCTGAGGAGAAGGAATGGGCCATGCAAAGATTTAGGGTAAAGAGTTATGGGCAGAAGAAATATTGAGCAAGTACCATGACCTTAAGGTGAAGACAGAATTGACATTTCCAGGTCAGGGTGGCTGGGGTGCAGGGAGTGGGGGAAAGTGGGAGAAGGTGGGGTCAAAAGCATAGGGCCAGATCACGTGGGCCTAGTGAGGAAGTAGCCACATCTGGTTGAGTCTTGCTGCATGGCGTCCGCCTTTCAGCCCCTGCCCCAATGTCTGCAACAACCCAGTGCACTGTGCATTTCTTTCTACCTGGATATTCAGCAGACGTCCTTACCTCTTGTCTCTCCTCTTGCACCCTTTTCCACCTATACCCAGTACCAGGTTAATCTTTCTAAAGTCGAGTGTCTTTCTGACTCAAAAACAGTGCCTCCACTTTCCCTCCCCCTCCAGTTGACTACTAAACTATAGCATTCAGGACCCCACAATTCAGCCTTGATCTGTCCACCACGTTTCTTCCCCCTTCACTTCTGTTCTCCAGCCATGTCCTAGGCATGCTCCTTTAGTTCCTTTATGTAGGACTATCTTGGACTCAGTAGACCCAGGTTCAAGTCTCATCTCTGCCAGTTCTTAGCTGTGGGGCTGTGGACAAATTATTTAATCTTTCGGGGCCCCAGTTTCCCTATACATAACTAAAATGAGGTTAAGAGAGATGTGTGAATTACTTAACAAAGTAGGTTAATTATTGCAAGGTACTCTCACTCTCCAGCCTCACCAGTCTCGCAACACTCAGGCCCAATATGTCTCTACAATAAAATCATTCCCAGAACTTCCAGTAAGGTTTTTTCTGTCCCTCCTCTGAGTTGTCATTGCCCCTTGCATCTAAGACCTCCATCTTGCTGATGCCTCATCTTGGGATTCTTTAGGCACCAGTCACATTCCCAGTATCCCCATTAGTTTGGGAGCACCTGGGATCCAGATCCTGGTGAGATTCATCTCTGAGTCCTTCATAGTGCCCAGCTCGACGAGGTTGGGAGGTCCAGGGAAGGCATCTGGAGACACAGAAGTGGGATCAAGTCCTGGTTCTGCCACTTGTTAGCAGTGTGAACTTGACTCTCTCGGCCTCATCTGTAAAATGGGTTCAGGAATGCCTAACTCTCTATGGTGTTGCAAGGAACCCACATATCCAATACAGTGCCCAGTATAGTCCTAGGCAGAAAGGGACCACTTCCCTGTGTTTACTGTGTAGGCTCCTTTACTCCAAGCCTTTGCTGTCCAAGTCCCACCCCCTGCAACTTGGTTTGCACTCTTCTATCCTTCTGTTTACACCCTCAGCCAGCCTCCCCGACCCAGCCTGCCTCTGAGCTCATGAAGTATTTTTTGAGTGGAATTTTATCACATAAAACTGACCTCAAATGTACAAGCTCATCTCTTCGTCTAGGCTATGACATCCAGGACAGGGGTCAAGTGAGATATGTCTCTGTAGTTTCAGTGGCCAGCACCGGGTCTGGTCTAGAAGAGCCAACATCAGGGAGTGTGTACTGAATGCAATTGAATGTTTGTGTGTAGGAGCAGGGAGACATGAAAGAACATAAAATTGGGGTTGGGGGAATGGGAAGGGGCCCTGGAGCTCGAAGGAACCTGGGGAAGGTTGAGTAAGGATAGCAACAAACTTCTGCCACCCAGGAGGNGTACTGAATGCAATTGAATGTTTGTGTGTAGGAGCAGGGAGACATGAAAGAACATAAAATTGGGGTTGGGGGAATGGGAAGGGGCCCTGGAGCTCGAAGGAACCTGGGGAAGGTTGAGTAAGGATAGCAACAAACTTCTGCCACCCAGGAGGGAGCACATGGATACTGATTGCTGACTCTATACCAGGCCCATACAAGATATCCTTTAACTTCAAAAGTCCCCTATGCATTGTTATCACCCCCTTTTCCTGGATGGAGATCTAGAGTCTGAGAGGCAAGGAGACCTCTGGGGTGTGCAGCAAGCAAGTGGCTCAGCTGGGACTTCGCCCAGACTCCCAAGGTTGTCTTCTTCCCACTCCCCCCTGAGATCGAAGTGAGAGGGTGCTCCCACCTCTTGCTGGTAGTGTCAGTGTGTCTCTTAGAATGGTGGAGAGGGAACCGGGAGTGGTAAGCATGAGAGCTATTGAACAGAGGGGAGAAGCATTTGAGGAAAGCTGAAACCAGAATGGAGGGCAGAGGGACAGGGCTGCAGGGATGCACACTAATCATGGAAGTTACTTTCCTCTGCCCCAGGCCACCCCCACAGGCTTCTGGGGGTTGGTCTACCTGCCCCTAGGATTCCTGCCCTGCCCGAGAAGGGCCATAGGGTGGCCTTGGGCTGCTGCAGCCTCTAGACAGGTGGATGTTATCTCAACCTAATGGAAAAGGCCTGGGATTGAGCAGAGCCTGGGGTAGCACATGGACTTTCAAGGCCTTGCCTACTTTTGTCTTCATAGGCCCTTCCTTCCTAAACAATATTTTAAAATTGTATTGATATAAAGACAAATATTTTCTGGGCCAGACTAATCATTATAAATATATCCATTGGCATTATATTCATTTTTCTCTTCTGATAATAAAATAAAGTTAAAACATTTTTGTGGGCCCTAGATGCTGGGCCTACAAAACTAATAATAAGCTGGACCTGGCAGAGGGCAACACGGAAGCTATAAATGAGTAAAAACACCTCTGCTCAGGGGGAGAGAGGTCCTGAGGCTTGCATCTCTACNTGGGCCCTAGATGCTGGGCCTACAAAACTAATAATAAGCTGGACCTGGCAGAGGGCAACACGGAAGCTATAAATGAGTAAAAACACCTCTGCTCAGGGGGAGAGAGGTCCTGAGGCTTGCATCTCTACATTTCTCTTTGGGTGCATTGAACAAGAATGTGGACACCCCTTATCATTTCCCGGCTCTATCCCAGCTATACTTCCTAGTCCAGAGAGCCAAGCAAGTTCCTATCAGGGCCTCTAACTGGCTTATATGACCTTAGACAAACTTCTTGCTGTCAGATGACAGTGATTTACGGCCCCGCGCTCCTGACTGGGAGGCAGAGCCCCCAGCTCCTAGCTTCTCCTCTGAGGGGCTGGGGAAGAACTGAGCCTGGCCTAAGACTGGCCTCCTTCCAACAAGCTCCCCCAGGGGGTGGAATCAGCTAAACCAGTGGTTCCAGCTTGTCCCTGGGGTGGGACATGTTGTCCAGGTCACAGAAAAACATCAGCATAAACAAGCACTGATTGTGTAGTTAGAGGAAATGGCCATGTCCTGGCCTGTGACAGCTTTATGAGGAGGGGAAGCAGAGTTGAGGGGAGACAAAGATGGAGGTGGAGGGGCAGGGTGCTGAGAAGAGAAACAGGGCCCAGGGCCCGGGGCAAGGAGAGGGAGTCACAGAAATGAAATCCAGCCCCTCTTCAGTGTAGTTGACGCAGTTTGCCTATCTGTTTTCTCATATGCTCACAAAACCTCTGGTGGCTCAGACGGTAGAGAATCTGCCTGCAGTGAGGGAGACCTGGGTTTGATCCCTGGGTTGGGAAGATCCCCCAGAGGAGGGCACAGCAACCCACTCCACTATTCTTGCCTGGATAATCCCATGGACAGAGAGGCCTGGCAGACTGTAGTCCATAGGGTTGCACAGAGTCAGACATGACTGAAGCGACTTAGCATGCATGTGGGGATGGGTCTGGAGCAGAGGCTTGCCCCTACATGCCCAGAGGGAGACTTTTCATTTAATTCATTAGGAATTTCAAGAGGAGAAAGCCAGGAGCTTGGGGCTCAGCCATGGTGTGAGCACCTAGCAGGACAGACAAAGTCTTAAAAAGACCCAGCTGGGCTACAAAATGTAAGTGATGCATTGGCCTAGGACTTGGCATTGAAAATCTACAGTTTTACTACCAATATACTGGTGAGTCCCAGTGTCCTCTGCCAGCCTCTGTCCCCTTCCCTCCCACCAGCNAGATGCTCAAACCCCCACCCATGGGAAGAAGCCAAGTACCCGAGGACCGTGAGCACGTAGCCCCCAGGCCCACGCAGCCTAAGGGCTGATGGTGTTGACTCCTGGGCCTCCTGTTGCCTCACCAGCAGCCAGAGGACTGTGCACAAGCGGGTCACACACCCTGGAACTCCTCTTCCTCACTCTGCCTTTAAGCATCCTTTGGTGAAGCTATCGGAGAGCTGGGGCTCACACCTTACAGTAAACACTGCACGTCCCTTCACGCCAGCCTGGTATCCTTAGATTGGCTTCACTGCGAGCTGGCAAGCAGACCAAGCTTTGGTTCAGGAACAGTTTTGGTGCCCAGCCTGGGGCTGTAGTCCTGAGTGGCCATCTCGCCCGTGGCACATGGGCTCGACCAGGTCCCGGCAGGTCCCTTCTAGCACCTGCCTGAGCACCTGTGACTCGGACAGCCCCGAGCACTTGCGGACACCTGGTGTCCTTGGCCCGTGGCGCTTCTGATTTTTGTGGTGAAGGAAGCCAGGCGCTCACATTGGCGGGTTGAGACATCTCCGGTAAGTGATGGAAGGCTCCCATGTGACAACGCCAGGGTGTTCTTCCCTATCGCGCTGGTTTTGCCTAAGGCAGAGGGTTAGGGGAAACACACTGAAACTGCCCACCCTGGTCAAGCACCAGAGTAACCATGTGCATGAGTTATTTTATGACAGGAGGTCCTGGTAAGGGACACAGAACTGACAAGCCACTCCCAACTGGAAGAATTCGGAAAAGGTCAAAGGGAGACACCACATGTCCCACCAACCTTCCAGAATCCTCCTCACTGGAATCCATCTTGGCTGAGCAATGCGTGCACCACTATAGGAAAGACTCTGAGTCAGAATGATCGGCCAGAGGCAACCAGGAAACTAATCCCATCACCGTAAAACCCAAGACTGTGAGCCACGTGGCAGAGCAGCCCTCCTGGGCTCCCTCACCTGCTGCTCTCTGACCGGGCCTCCCCTCCCAGTAAAGTCTCTCACTTTGTCAGCACGTGCATCTCCTCGGATAACTCATTTCCAAGTGTGAGACAAGAACCCCTTTTGGGCCCTGGAAAGGGTCCCCCTTCCTGCAACAGATGGCGACCATGAGCACCGGTTGTGATTTTTCTTTTGGGCTGAGGCTTGGTCCGGCTGGCTTCATCTCTGAGGGACACTGGTTGGGTCCTCCCCTTTGGCCTCGAGCATGGTCTTTTGGCTTTGTTTCTGACTCTCTGGGCGTGGGCTGGGAATTTCCCTTCCTGGGATTAAAGAACTGTGATCCTCAGAGACCATTTTGCATTAGTCTGGTTTGTGTGCTTGCTGTGAATGACTAAGTACGGATAATCAGAGCTCTCTTCTAACTTATGTGCTGCTAGGGTATGTTTTGCAGAACTGGGAGACCTTCAGCTATGCTCCTAGAAATGAAATGATTTTTTTTTTTTTTTAAACTGTAACACTGTTTGGCCTCAGCACATCCAGAAATCTAGAGAACAATGGCCCTGAGGTAGGAGACGGCTCCAAGTTAGACATTTACAGCCAGCCTCCTGTTTGCATTTCCTGAGACAAGAGATGGGTGGGCTCCAGTTGAGGCATTTACAGTCAGCCTCCTGTTTGCATTTCCTGAGACAAGAGATGGGTGGGCTCCAGTTGAGGCATTTACAGCCAGCCTCCTGTTTGCATTTCCTGAGACAAGAGATGGGTGGGCTCCAGTTGAGGCATTTACAGTCAGCCTCCTATTTGCCCTCCAAAATGGAAACAGGGTAAATAGCCAGTGTTGGCCTCTTGTAAACACCTTAAAGTAATAGTCATCGCAAGGACAAAGAAGGGCAAACTCCTGTTTGCGTAAAAGATTGAGAGATCTCCACTTCCCTGTCTTTTGGGACAAGGGAGACACTACACATGTGCAGAAGGGCTCCTTGTAGGTCAAAGGTCAAGGGAAAATGCCAGGCCATAATGAGTCTTGCTCCTCCCAGCAGCCTTCTTGCTCCTTCAAGATCCATCTTGGCTGAGGGGTTCGTGCACACCCCAGGGGAGGGTCCCAGGGCAGGTCAGGTGTAGAAGGAGAAACCAGATAATTGGCCTGAAGGGAGACAAAGNGGGTTGCACAGAGTCAGACATGACTGAAGCGACTTAGCATGCATGTGGGGATGGGTCTGGAGCAGAGGCTTGCCCCTACATGCCCAGAGGGAGACTTTTCATTTAATTCATTAGGAATTTCAAGAGGAGAAAGCCAGGAGCTTGGGGCTCAGCCATGGTGTGAGCACCTAGCAGGACAGACAAAGTCTTAAAAAGACCCAGCTGGGCTACAAAATGTAAGTGATGCATTGGCCTAGGACTTGGCATTGAAAATCTACAGTTTTACTACCAATATACTGGTGAGTCCCAGTGTCCTCTGCCAGCCTCTGTCCCCTTCCCTCCCACCAGCTCTCACCCCAAGCCACCTGAGTCCTGAGGTCTTGTGTGGATGGGAGTGTCCAGGCCTAGCCACCAAGTGTTAGCCCTGGAGTTACAGGATTTAGTGGAAACAGGAAAGGAACGTGGCAGAGAAAAGCCATCAGAGAGGTACTGGGAACTTTGGAGCTGGACTAGCCCACCACATGGCAGCCTTTCCAGGAAAGGGAAGCAGAACCACAGTAGCTGCCTTCAGTCTAACCCAGTGCTTCTCAATGGAAGGCAACCTTTTGTCCCAGGGGACATTTGACAATATCTGGAAATGCTTTTGATTGTCACAACTAAGGGGCGGGGTGGGGGGAGGCGTGCCAGTGGCACACGGAATGGCAGAGAGGCCAGGGATGCTGCTGCTTAGAACACAGGACAGGCTCCATAACAAAGAATTTCCCCACTCCCAAACATCTATAGTGCCGGGGCTGAGAACCCCTGGTCTAACCCAATGCCTTCTGACTGTGATTGGGGTTAACTGGCCAAGACCGATGTCTAGAGATCAAGAATGAGAAGGTTAAGGGAGAAGAAAAGGACTACAGGGAACTGACTGTACCACATAGCCCTGCTCTCGCAGCTCTAAAGAAGCAGCCCTCACAGCCACTGCAGCTTGGGCAGCTGGGAGCAGAGAGAAGTGGCAGGATGTAAGGAGAGAACTGTCAAGCTGGTGCCTCGGCAGTGGCAAGCAAATAGACAAGATTGAGTGCCCTCCAGGAGCTCAACACTCCACCAGACACCCAGGGAGGGACAGTACCTAAGAGTCATCTCTCACAGCCACACAATCCTTTACATCCAACTGTGCATTGCTCTGTCCACTGGCTTCTGTGGTTCTCATCAGTGCTTCAGGGATAGGCAGGATGAAGATGCTTCTGTCTTCTCTGTGGTAGTAGAAAAAACCCTACTCCATGAGTCAAGAGCCGTGAAGTTGTGAGGGGTCTCGACTCAACTCTTTTGCTTCTCAATTATGTGATCCTGAGGAAGACCTCTACAACCAGCTCTTTTTCTAAGCCCACAGGTCCTAGGAGGTTGAACCAGGGTATGCCCTCCACACTCTCCATCAGCGGGTAGATGTGGGGTCTTCTGGGCTCCTGCTCCCTGAGAAGAGGCCTCTGGCTCTCTCCTGGGTATGGGTAGGCCTGTGCATATACACATGTGCCCATGGACATGTGTGTTGCACACACATACTCATGTATGCACACACAAAGTCATACACACAGTCCAGACTCTTTGTTCCCTGGCTCAAGCAAATGTGAGAAGAATGGATAGGATCAAGAACTTACAGAAAGCAAAGATCTTAACCCCAGGATGGTTTCAGAAGCAGCTGGGTGAGCTTACTGCTATCCAGACTTCTGCAAGGAAGTGAATCTCAGCAAGGGGGTGCAGCAGGTGGCTGTTGCTGAGGCAGGAAGCCCAGCTCTCAGGTGGGGTGCAGTCAGAAGCATGGCCTCCAGTCAGCCTTTCTTGGACTGCAGCCCTCCTCCTAGACAGCCTCCAGGAAAGTGTCACAGGGTCGCCCTGACAACGTGGCCAATAAGTTTGTAAACATCTGAGATGATGTCTCTTTCCGAGTGGAGTTCTTGCCAGGACCTCAGCCTTGTGCTATCCTGGTTTGCCTACACACAGGGGTGAAACCCAGCAACCGATGTGTGGAGAGGTCTCTCTGTGTCATTGTTCATGGGGTTCTCAGGCTGTGCAGCCAAGGTTAAAAAGCAAATAAGTGCCACCAGGGTAAGAGACCGGTGCATGATTCCAGGCTGCTGACAACAGAGGACAGGCATGCCAGGTTTCACTTATAGCAAGAGAGGAAAAAGGGTTCTCAAGATTCAGTCCCTTGTAGATCCCCCAGGGCTGGAGGATCTGTTCTGAAGCATGACTACAGGTGCTGCACTTCATGCTGCAGCAGCAGAACCCCATACTTCCCCTCCCTGCCTCCAGGGGCTGAAATAGAGAAAGTTGGGAGCATACTTGAGGGTCCCTGATGGGGGGTATTAAGCAGAACAAAGGAAAGTACATGAAGCCTGGAACAGAGAGAGAGTCCCTCACAAGGCCTTAAACCCTGCACAGCATTCCAGGTCCAAGACCCAGTGCGGTTAAGGGGGTGGACAGCTGCAGGAGACTGGCTTTCCCAACATTCACTGAGCCTTTTCTTATCTCCCCTCCATCTTGCTCCCATCCCCAGAAGGACAGAAACCTACTCATAGCCACTAGGGTAAAGTCCTGAAAGAAACAGGGAAGGGGTGCCAAAGAGGCCCCAAAAGCCAGAGCAGACCAGGGGCAAGAGCAGGGCTGGGTTTAGGGCTTATGTGGGCAGCAGGTGTGCTGGAGGGCACAAGAGGTCTGGCTTGAGTGGAAATGTGTGTGGGCTGCAGCCTTATTGGATGCCAATAAGCCAAGAGCCATTGACCATTTCTAGAAAAGCTGCATAGAGCATCTTATATAATGTTCTGTTCTATTTCAAATCCATTAGCTTGGCACATAGAAACTAGGGCACTATAAGGGCTTCCTGACCAAAGCTTTCATATACTTGCTTTTGCTCTTTCATTCCCTCTCTCTATTCCTCTTAAGCTCTCTTTCTCCTTTCTCTATTTCTCTTTCTGTCCCATCCTCCATCTAGCATTCATCAAGACTGGGCTCTGGGCCCAGAGTTGAATAAAGCCCAGACTGCCTACAAGGAGTTCAAAATCCTATGCAGGAGGAAAATATGGAAATTGTTCAATACATAGCAATAACTCACAAGTCAGACATAGGCACAGCCTGGAGAGTAAAGGATGAAGAGTGGGTGGGGAAAGCCAAAGTAGGTTTCGTAAAGGAGGCACAGTCTAAATGTCTTCAAAGATGAGTATGAATTAGGCAACAATCAGAAGGCCAAGGAAGGTATTCCAGTTGAGGGGACAGTATGAGTATAGGCAAGGGAGCTGGAGATGTATGCAAGCACCAGATTGTAAATGGCATTCAGAACCAGTGTTTCTCAAACTGGGTTCTGCTGAGTGTTATGCCCTATGAGAAATATGGGATAGATGACATGCATATTAGCACAGTACAAATGCTGATCTGCTCTACAATAAAGACATCTGTTTTACTTTTTTGAATGAAGCATTTTCCTAACATATTTGCCCTGGGAACCCTTTTTGTATCCAGATCCCAATGATCATCCCAGGCCACATAATTTGGGGACTGCTGCCATAGAGTCAAGGGAACAAGCAGAGGGTTTTAGGTTGCGAGTGACAAGATTGGGCCTGTTTTTTGGAAGGCTCACTCTGGATGCTTGTGTGGATTGTGGACATGAGAGGGCAAGAAGAGCTGCAGGGAGATCAGGGGAGATAACTGTAATCATGAAGGCAGGAGAATTGAGTCCCACTCATAGCAAAAGTACAGCAGGGATGGTTCATGACATCAGAGCCAGCCTTGTGTTTGAATTGGGCCCAGTTCATGTCCCCTGAAGCTTGCCCACAGCCAGGACTGAGCCCTCATGGTCAGCCCAGTCCCACTTCAAGTCTTCCTGTACTTTCCCTGACCAGTCCTACTCCACCGTTCCAGCCTCAGTTCCTCCTGACTGCCCAGGATGCCAGTGTGCTGACAGTTGAGGAGGTTGGGTTTTTGGCTTCTCTCCATCTTAAAATCTTGAAAGACTGGGTTCCCACAACACCCATGGTCCTCAAATCCATTTCTCCCTAATGGAATGTGTAGTATGAATATGACTGGCCCCAGGCTTCCTTTTCTTTTATGAGACATTTTATGATCTCCCACTAGAGGGATTATTTTGGGAAGGCTAGCTGAACAGTGAGGATGGAGGTACAAATAGTAGCTCATCTTCCCATGGATTAGCCTCAGTTCCACACCCTGGTGAAGTGTGGAAACACTCTAATGAGCTATTGTTCTAGGCAATAGCAATGGGCACCTTTCTCCACATGGACACACACTGCATACACTGAACAAGGCCCCCAGCCTACAGGTGCCTGACTGGCCCAAATGTTCACAAAAAGAGCATGTAGCCAGTGACACTCATATACTCATTCAGAGACACACACACACACACACACACACACAACATCTTGACCTGATTGCTTATATGAATTCATTTGCACACCAGGAATATTTTGTTCTGACTGCTTTAATGGGGTGGATTTGACACAGATTTTTTATAAGGCCTAAAATTAAAGCATTAAATTTTCACCTTAAAAACGATTATTTTTATCAAGTTCTATTTGAATAGGACATCCCAAGTTAGATCCTGTAATTTGATAATGGTAGTGAATAATTCTCTTACAACTCTAGTTCAACAGTTAAAAAATGAATGTAGTAAGTATAATCATAGCTAATTGATATCCATGTTATTATTAGCTTAAATAAGATGTTACAATTTTAATATAGTTTATAATATGCCTCATGGTAACTGTAAGAAGAAAACCTCTACAGATTTTTACGTAAAAAGAACATTTAATAGAAGCACATGATAAAGAAATCAAAGCATACTGATAAGAAAATACATCAAAACATGAAAAAGAGATAATAGAACAAGAAATAAGGAACAACGTATCTTCAAAACAACCAGAAAACAATAAATAAAATGACAACAGTTCAGTTCAGTTCATTTCAGTCGCTCATTCGTGTCCAACTCTTTGAGACCCCATGAATTGCAGCACGCCAACAGTAAGTTCTTAAAAAAATTATAATGGTAAGTTTTGACCTATCAATAATTACTTTAAATATAAATGGATTAAATTCTCCAATCAAAGGACATAGAACAGCTAAATAAATTAGAAAAAAAAATAAGATCCAATGATATGCTACCTACAAGAATTTTGCTTTAGCCTTAAAGATGCAAATAGACATAGTGAATGGATGGAAAAAATCATTTCAAATAAATTGTAGTTTAAAAAAATCAAGATATCTATAATTATACCAGATAAAATAGGTTTTAAACTAAAGATAGTAAAAAGAGACAAAGTCACGACAAAATGATAAAGGGGTCAAATTCATCAAGAAGATGTAACAATTATAAACATTTATGTGCCTCATATCAAAGCACCTAAATATATAAAACAAAAACTAACAGAGCTAAAAGGAGAAATAAACAGCAATATAACAACGATTGGGAGCTTTAATACCCCCCTCTCAACAATGGATATATCATCCAGATAGATAATCAATAAGGAAAAAGCAGATTTGAGCAGCACTATAGACAAAATTTATCTAACATACATATATAGAAAATTCTATCCAGCCACATCAGAATGCATTCTTCTCAAGTGCTCACAGAAAATTTTCAAGGAAAAACCACATATTAGGCCACAAAACCACTCTTAGCAAGTTCAAGAAAATTGAAATCATGCCAACTATCTTCTCTGACCACAATAGAATGAAACTAGAAATTAATAAGAGGAAAATTGGAAAGTTCATTAATACATGGAAATTAAGCAACAACCTCCTTAACAACAAAGGGATAAAAAAGAAGAAATTAAATGAGAAATGAAAGACTCTCTTGAAATGTATGGAAATTGCAACACAACAGACCTGAATTTATGGGATGCAGTAAAAACAATTCTGAAAGGGATGTTTATAGCATTAAACATCTACATTAAGAAACAAGAAGAATTCCATAAGCAACCTACACTACACCTTAAGGAACTAGAAAAAGAAAAACAAACTGAGCCAAAAGTTAGCAGAAGAAAAGAACTGATATAAATGAGAGAAGAAATAAATAAAAGAGGGAGCAGAATAAAATCAACCAAACTAAGAGTCGATTCTTTGAAAAGATAAACAAAGTTGAAAAGTTGTTAGCTAAACTAATCAAGGGAAAAGGGGATAGGATCCAAAACAACAAAATTATAAATAAAAAGGAGACATTACAACTAATAACTACAGAAATACAAAGGATCATTAGAGGCTGCTATGAACAGCAATATGCCAATAAACTGATCAACCTAAAAGAAATGGAAAAAGTTTTAGAAATATATAACTTACCAAGATTGAATAAGAATGAACTAGAAAATTTTATTAGACTGATTACTAGTAAGGAGATTAAATCTGTAATCAAAAATCTCCCAATGAAGAAAAGCTCAGGATCAAATGGCTGCATTGGTGAATTTTACCAAACAAAGAAGAATTAATACCAACCCTTTTCAGTCAGTTAGTCCTTAACCCTAACCTTAACCCTTTTCAAATTCTCCCAAAAAACCAAAAAGGAAGTATTCCCAAACTCCTTTTACAAGGCCAGCATTATCCTGATACCAAAACCAGAAAAGGATACTACTAGCAAAGAAAACTATAGGCCAATATCCCTGATGAATATAGATGCAAAACTTCTCAATAAAATACTAGCAAACCAAATTCAGCAACACATCAAAGGATCATGCACCATGATCAAGTGAGATTTATCCCTGGGACGCAAGAATGGCTCAAAATACACAAATCAATAAATGTGATACATCAAGTCAATAGAATGAAATAATCATATGATCATCTCAATAGATGCAGAAAAAGCATTTGACAAAATTCAACATCTATTCATAATAAAAATCTTTAACAAATTAGGCATAGAAGGAGCATATCTCAACATAATAAAGGCTTTACATGAAAAGCTCACAGAGCTTCCCAGGTAGCACTAGAGTGGTAAAGATCCCACCTGCTAATGCAAGAGACGTAAAAGACACAGGTTAGATCCCTGGGTCAGGAAGATCCCTTGAAGAAGGGCATGGAAACCCACTCCTTGCCTGGACAATCCCATAGACAGAAGAGCCTGGAGGGCTACAGTTCATAGGGTCACAAAGAGTTGGATACGACTGAAGTGACTCAGCATGCATGCACATATGAAAAGCCCTTAGCTAACATTCTACTAAATAGTAAAAGCTTGAGAGCTTTTCCTCTAGAATCAACAAGGGAAAAAAAAGAACAGGATAAGTGTGTTCACTCTCACCACTCAATTCAACACATATTCAACATAATGCAAGAAGTCCTAGCTAGAGTAATTAGGCAAAAAAGAAATAAAAGTTATTAGAATTGTATAAGAAGAAGCAAAATTGTGTCTATTTGCAGATTACATAATTTTATATTTAGAAAATCCTAAAGATGCACAAGCCCGGCTGAGAGGTCAGGGGCAGTAGCCCCTGAGAGTATCTACCCCACGTCTGAGGTCAGGGTCGGTGGCAGAGAGTGCCAGGCTGCGACAGCACAGGTGCAGCCGAGAGGAGCTAACCCATGCCTAAGGCCAGGGGCAGCGGCCTAGAGGAGCAACCCCACATCCAAGGAGCGGTGGCTGCCCGGGCGCAGGAGAGCTCAGAGGAGCTACTCCACGTTCAAGGTCAGGAGGGGCTGTGGTAAGGAGATACCCCTCGTTCAAGGTAAGGAGCAGTGACTGCACTGGAGCAGCCNGGGTTACACTTTGTGTCCTTCACAAGAACTAGTGCCAAGAACTTAATGACTAATAATTTATACCAAGCACTTAGTCATGGACCTTCTCACTTAATCTACTGAAGTGAAAAAAGCAAGTAGAAACCAAGAGTCTAAGAGATTGAATGGAACAACAGAGCCTGAATTAGAACCTCTATGTGTCCTGCTCCCAGTCCTCTGTTCTTTGCCTGACACCACGCTAGACTCCTGAGGAACTTTACCTTCAGTTCTGCAGTTCCAGCAAGGTCGGGGTAAACAGGGACAGAAACAGTGGAGCATGCAAGTTCCAAAGTGAAAGGCTGGGCAGGAGGAGGCTCAACACACACAGCACTTCAGATTGGTGACAAGGACCCAGACTGGGGTCTCCTGTCCAGTGACTCAAATTTACTAGGACCTGCTCCCCCTTAATACACACACATAAACCAAGGACCCAAGTCACAGATGAATAAAGCTGCAATAAACACTTGACACCAACAACTCTGTGCCCAGCCCTGTGCTCAACTCCTGTTAACAGTTGCAGGGTGGAGGAGTTCACACATCCCATCCTAAAGCCCTTGCATCTTTCACATCCCTTCTTTACTTTATCTGATAACAGCCTCCCAAAGGCCATGACACTGGATCCTACCCAAACTGGGAGTCCAAGAAAAAAGTTATCTTTAATCTATTCAAGCCAGAGACAACTCCTTCTTCGAGTGAGAGACCCCATGGCTCACCTTCCCCAAGAAGGTAGAGGCACACCCTGCCTTTGTTAAACCTGTCACCTGCTGAACCTTGAACCTGCCACAGCATCCCCATTTAGACTCCATCCTTTCTTCCTTTCGGGACTTTCTGGCTTTTAAGGAACAGAAATTCCATATCTCAAATCCAGAACATAGTTGGACAAAGGACCAGCCCAGATTGTCTAGCAATATGGTAGCTGTAGCCTTCGGGTGAGAGTCCCCCACTCCCCAAAATCATCATTCCCATCACACTCTTCTGGGTTACTCCATCAGCCACTCAGAAAGCACCTGCAGATGCCATCTCCTCTACTTCTCTACACTCTTGCCCTGCATCCTCTCATTCCCAGACAAGAATTATCTTTTATTTCAGGAGGATGAAAGAGAAAATTCAGAGAGCAGTAAGACAGACGATGGGTGGGGACATCAACCCCTAGAGTGGGGGCAGGAACAGATCCACAGTAGGAGTCAGGGTTTGAAAATAGCCCTTGGTATGATTCATCACCGTCTCCTGCAGGGCCCCCCCGACATGGGTGCTCTGAGTGAGATGGAGACAAGCCAGGGCCCTCCAGCCCAACCTCTGGGGCCCAGGGCTCAGGGCTGGCCCCACTATTCTCCACCTTCAGTCTGGCTGCTGTCTTGGTTGCCTTTCCCAGTACCACTAGTTTTCCAGCTGGCTTAGCTGCATAATCACGACAAGGCTCTCCATCTGCATAGCTCCTGTCACCTCAAGCATCTCAGAAACAACACTTTACCTGCCAGCTTAGGAGCCTGGACCCACGCAGCAAGTCACCAGATGTCAGGGTGGAAGAGACTGGCCCCTTATATACTGAAATCCAGCCCACTAACCAAGGTGCAGTTGAAAACACTGGCCCACAGAAGTAGCATGACTCGCCTAAGGTCACATGAATTAGTGGCTGAACTTTGGTTTTCTGAGTTGTAACTCAGTACTTCAAAAAGTCTTGGGAGAACAGAAATGGAGGAGAGAACCTCATACTATCTAAATGGGCAAATCTCCAAAACTTCCACTAAATGGCTCACAAGTTCTCTAATCTAAAACCATCTTGGACTTCATGGGGGTAACGGAGCCCTGAAAGACGCTACTTATCCAAAGAATTTCGCTTGATCCCCGCCGCTGTCTTAATATCAGGAAAGTCCGGGCATTTCTCAGAAGGGAAGGCAGTGGCCTGAGGGGAAAGCCCAGGCGGCCCAACCAGGGGCTTCCTGGAAATGCGCTCAGCAGAAGAGGAAGGAGAATAGGAGAGGAAAAGCGGCGTGACTCGACCACAGAGCCCAAGCCCTGCCACCCAGCTCAGTTTCAGCCCGCCTCCGAAGCCCCAGAGCCGCGGCCCTGGGCTCCAACCAGGCCCGGGGGTAATGCACGGACAGCTGCCTTCCACCACCCAGCTCGCGGAGCTTTCTCGAGAGAATCGCGGACGGCGGGCTCCGGGAGTCCCCCAATTTCGGCGACTCGGGCCTCAAATCCTGGGGACGCAAGTGGTTCGGCTCGCTCCCCTTGCGCCTCCTGTGGACGCCGCGCAGGCGAACCGCTAAGAGCGGGGCCGGAGCGCGCTGGAGAGGCGAGGCGAGGGAGCCCTGGCGGCTCGCCGTCCCCG
>SJYV01027749.1:38863-72874 GCA_006410875.1 Neotragus pygmaeus
GACAATATACAGCCTTGACGTACTCCTTTTCCTATTTGGAACCAGTCTATTGGTCCATGTCCTGTTCTAACTGTTGCTTCCTGACCTGCATATAGGTTTTTCAAGCGGCAGGTCAGGTGGTCTGGTATTCCCATCTCTTTCAGAATTTTCCACAGTTAATAACCATAGTATGCAATTTTTGCTCTTTCTGAGAGTAGGATGCCCGCCCAAGGAGAGGTGGGGAGGGACAAAGTCAGACGGACTATAGGGATCAAAGTATGGTGTACCCAGGGATAGAGCGAGAGATGGCTAGGAATTATAAGCAAGCGGACTGCGGGGGTGAAAGCTCTGAAACGGGCTTGGCGGCGGGAGTGGGCTGCCAGTCAGGCGAGGGGTTGAGATGGGACAGATGAGATGGGAGGCGGCGAGGAGAACAGGAGTGCAGAGCCTGCAGCAGTGCAGCCGAGCCCTGACTTCCCGCAGGGTCCTCTCGGCTCTGATCGCCCGGTTTCGAGCTCTGCGGGTCCCAGCTGGTGCCCTTCACATCCCGCGGCGTCCCACTCCAGAGCATCAGGCTCCGCAAGTCCCGCCCCCAGCCCAGAGTCTGGACCACGAGATAGTGGCGGCGCTTGCGCCTCCGGTGGCGGTGGCAGCCGGGAACTCAGGGCGCGGTTGGCAGCACCGAGGGTGGGAAGAGCCAAGCGAGCTGCCGTCCCCACCTTGAGCAGAAACTCGCACTTCGCGGTCTTACACCGACTTCAAGTCATTTGGCTTCACTGCACTGCCTCGCCAACCGGCCATGTTGTAGTTCCCCTCTGGCCTTCTCCACCGGACCCCATATTTGAGAAGTGTCTCACCACCACCATTTCTTCCACTCCAGTTCGAGATAGTGAAGGTCCTCTTTGTCAGCAAGTCAGCCCCTCCACCTCCTGTCTACCCCACATCTCACAGACTATGCGGCATGACGGAAGACCTTGTGCAACAGCCAGATGGTCAAGGAAACAATGGCTCCCGCTTTCTGGGCTGACTGACTGACTCACTCCTCAGCCTACTCTACTCCCACACTTCTCACCACTCCTGTTTTCTGTCTGACAAGAGCAACTGGACGCTGGGTTCCAAAAGGTACCCCTTGAAACTCTCCTAGTGCCAAGAATACCTTGGACCTTATGAGCAGGCTGCTGCTGCTGCTGCTGCTAAGTCACTTCAGTCGTGTCCTACTCTGTGCAACCACATAGACGGCCTCCTACCAGGCTCCCCCCGTCCTTGGGATTCTCCAGGCAAGAACACTGGAGTGGGTTGCCATTTCCTTCTCTAACACATGAAAGTGAAAAGTGAAAGTGAAGTTGCTCAGTCGCGTCCCACTCTTAGCGACCTCATGGACTGCAGCCTACCAGGCTCCTCCCATCCATGGGATTTCCTAGGCAACTGAACCTCAGTTTTCACCCATGTGATATGGAGATCACCCTTACCTCAGAGAATAATCCACTGTAAAATTTCCATGAGCTCACTTTTGTTTGGTTGGAACTTTTGTACCCAAGGACCCATAAGGCTGAGGGGGAAGAGTGCGTAGAACCCCCAGGGGCTGAAGTTGTAACCCGAAGCTTTGTATCCAAGCAAGGAATGTCTTTAAAATACCTGCTCTTAAACATCTTGAATTTTCCAGTTAATTCCGGTGTACATCCATATTGTTTTCATATAAAAATGGTGCTTTAATCCTTGAAGCCTTTGAGGAAAGTTAACACTCCAGGAAGATGAGCCACATTGGTCCTGTGCATCCATACGCCTCTAAGCCCCTGCCTTAGACCCCAGGGATACCAAACACCTGGCACATGGAAGGCCCTCAGTCACTGAGAATAGACAGTAACATTTATGAAGCACTTGTTATGTGAGTCAAAGTTATAAACACTTTCCATGTGTGATCACACTTTAAGCATCACGAAAGCTCTGTGAGGAGGTAAAATTATTATCATTGCCTTCATTTTTGGTGGGAAACTTGCAGCACAGAGAGATTAAGTAATTTGACCAAGGCTGCACAGTTGGGAGGTGACCACTGGGCTTTAAACCCAGACAAATCTTTCAACTTTGGTTAGTAATCACTATATACACTGCCTCTCCAGCCACGACAGAGCCTTTCACCCATGCATGCCACAACTTCAAACCAGGAACATTGAATTGCCAGAAGCAGACCTTATTCCAATGAGATGAGAAGCTCCTTGAGGGCAGAGATGTAGTGTCTTCTCCCCACAACCCAGCCAGGAGCTGGTTCTCCATTCATGTGTGGCAACTGACTGTTTACTGGCTCCAGCAATCTCTTGGACCCAGCACCTGTTGGGCTGGTGAAAGAGCACTAGGATTTCACACAGAAGTCCTCTGCCAACCTCCGTATCAAAGATCCAGATTCAGAAAGGGCTATCCATCACCTACAGGGACAAGTCCACACATCTAAGTTTAACATTCATAGTTCCACACAAGCTCACCCAGCCAAAGCAGCTGGCATTCCCAGAACACACTAAACTTCATTAACTATCCTAATGTGTTACATGTGTTCTCTCAACACACACACACAAAATGCTTATCCTTATTTCCTTCACTCATTTCGCATTTACATGGTGCTTTCAATGTACCTGGCACTACTCTAAGCTCTTCGTACATTTTAACTCATACAGTCATCAAACAAACCCCGTAGGTATTATTATTATCCCATTCTACAGATGATGAAACTGAGGCATAAAGAGGTTAAGGTATTTGCCCTCTCTCCTTCACTGAGCAAAGTCCCACAGACCCTGTAGCCCCTCTTATGAATAGAATAAGCCATTCCCTTTCTAGTCACTCCTTCAGCTAAGTTTCATCAGCAATAATTCTATATTGAATTATCTGTATGTCTTCCTTGTCCAATAAGAGTTTGGATCCTCTGAGGCCTGGGACTCTGTTTTATTATTTATGGCATATGCATTGATCAGGAAGGAGCTCGGCACAGAGTTAGTATTTAGGGAATATTTGTTCAAGGGCTGAAAGAATGACTCAGAAGCAGCCTTGCCCAAACTCACTGGTGGCAGAAAGATTTGGAGTCTTCTCTCTCCAACATCACTAGGGTAGAGGAACATCAAGATGGCTTGGTGACCGAACATAAAATGCAGCTACCTTTGGTGAGAGGAGAAGACAGAGAAGGCTTCTGCATCCCTTCCTGCACTTTGAGTGGTTAACTCAAACCTGGCACCCTGATCACAGAGCCACTTGAGCTGATGGGGTGTCTACATCTAGCAAGTCATGAAAGCTGGCAGCTCTGGGTTCTGCTCCAGAGAACTGGCCTCACTGGTTTCTGTGTTTCCTTCCCAAGGTCCTCTCATCTGTCTGCAGTTCAGAGGTTCATATGGAAAAGAGCTTAAGTGTCATTCCCCCAGGGAGTTGGGGTTTGTTGCTTTAAGGCTCAAATGTTATGCTTCAGCCAATTTGCTCTATCCTTCCCACACTGGCCAAATGCACTCTGTGGACAAGTAGAGGGCAGTTTGGGCACAACTCTGGCCTCAAGTCCTGGTTCCACCATTCAGTAGCTGTGTAACCTTTGGCAAGTTACTGAACCCCAGTTACTTCATCTAGAAAATGGAAACAATATTTTCCTGCCCCAGAAACCTCTAGATAATGGATCTGAGAGCACTTTTAAATGGAAAATGACCAGATATAAAATTGTGGTGGAGTACTTCTTGGATCAGTATTCTGCCTCCAACTGAAGGCAGAAAGGTGAAAGAGTGTCTTTCCTGTCTCCTCTTGGCTGTGTCTGACTATGGTCCAATCATTAGCCTTTTCTGGGCCTTAGTCAAATAGAAAGAATCATTCCTAGGTCCTAGAAGCCTAGTCTTATAAGAGTTACTGGATGGGCAGCAACAGTGTATAAGTTGCACAGATTTTATCAGCTGCAGAGAAGAGGTCCCTAAGAACTGCAACTCTCAAAGCCGCCTGGACTTTGAACATCAGCATCAATGCTACTTACCAGATGACATGTCAGATCACTTTTCTGGGCTTCAGTTTCATCACTATTAAAGGGAGATGGTAAACACCTACTTGGACTTCAAGGAGATCAAACCAGTCAATCCTAAAGAAAATCAGTCCTGAATATTCACTGGAAGGACTGAGGCTGAAACTGAAACTCCAATACTTTGGTCACCTGATGTGACTCATTGGTAAAGACCCTGATGCTAGGAAAGATTGAAGGCAGGAGGAGAAGGGGACAACAGAGGATGAGATGGCTGGATGGCATCACCAACTCGTGGAGGGACACGAGTTTGAGCAAGCTTTGGGAGTTGGTGATGGATAGGAGGCCTGGCATGCTGCAGTCCATGGGGTCACAAAAAGTCGGACACGACTGAGTGACTGAACTGAGCTGAACTCAACTCCTACTTCACCAAACTGTCATGTGACCCAAATGAGATATAAGATAAGCTTGTCAGTGGCAAACCCACCCCTTAGCCCTTTACCTGCCTCCCTGCTTCCTTCCTGTCCTTCCCTCCTTGTCAGCCCGTGTCACACAGGCTGATCAGTTTAGTGTCCACTAATTCTTTCTGCTTTATGTGGGAAGTAGTCATAGCACCTACCCACAGTCGCACCCACTCCCACTCCCCAACTTTAGCACACACAATTTCACCCCAATGGAACTTGCAGAAGCCCCTCCTCCTCTCTCTATTACCTGGCAAGATGCAGTACCACCAAACAGGAACAGGGACCCTGCAGTCTGGCTCAGGAGTCCAGGACTCAGTCCATTTAAGCAGCTGGCCTTGCCATGAACGGCTTTTGTGTCAGGGAAAGACTTTGCAGTTTGGCTGGGATGGGGAAATCAGTCATCTACATCCTCACCTTTGTGTGACTAGCCAGGAGGACTGGCAAGTCATGGCAGTAAGCAGACTCTGTTTGCATCCATCACTAGGTGTGTTCCTTTGGGATTCCAGACCAGTGCATGAGAGAGCACCCAATGGGCCAGGGCCCCAACTGAAGCCCAGCATGGAGTTGGTGTGCCCTCAGAGAGCATCTGCTCCACACCCTCATTATACAGATGGAGGTCCTAGGCTCGTCCAGGGAGGGGCAAGCAACCCAGGGCCCTGTACTCAGGCTTTGCCCTTCAGTATTTGCTCTTGCCTTGCCCTGTCCTGCAGATTCTGTCATCCTCCTGAGGTCTTATGGGTCTGAGTGGTTCAAATGATTAGATCAGAAGGGATGCAGAGAAGTCCCACATTTCTCTGAGGGGTTGTTGAGTCACCAAGCCATATCTGACTCTTTGTGACCACATGGACTGCAGCATTCCAGGCTTCCCTGTCCTTCTATAGCTCCCAGAGTTTGCTCAGACTTGTGTCCATTGTGTCGATGAGGCCATCCAACCATCTCATCCTCTGTCTCCCCTACTCTTCCTGCTCTCAATCTTTCCCAGAATCAGGGTCTTTTCCAGTGAGTTAGCTGTTCACATCAGGTGGCCAAAGTATTGGAGCTTCAGCATCAGTCCTTCCAGCGAATATTCAGGGTTGATTTTCTTTAGGGTTGACTGGTTTGATCTCCTTGCAGTCTAAGGGACTCTCAAGAGTCTTCTCCAGCACCACAATTTGAAATCATCAGTTTTTCGGTGCTCAATCTTTATTATGGTCCGACTCTTGCATCCATATATGACTACTGGAAAAACCATAGCTTTGACTGTACGGACTTTTGTCAGCAAAGTGACGTCTCCACTTTTTAATACATTGTCTAGGTTTGTCAGAGCTTTCCTTCCAAGGAGCAAGCATCTTTTAATTTCATGGCTGCAGACACCATCCTCAATGCTTTTGAAACTCCCCAAAATAAAATTTGTCACTGTTTCCCTATCTATTTGTCATAAAGTGATGAGACTGGATGCCACGATCTTAGTTTTTGAATGTTGAGTTTTAATTCAGCTTTTTCACTCTCCTCTTTCACCCTCATCAAGAGGCTCTTCAGTTCCTCTTTGTTTTCTGCCATTAGAGTGGTATCATCTGCATATCTGAGGATGTTCATATTTCTCCCAGCAATCTTTATTTCAGCTTGTGAGTCATCCAGCCCGGCATTTTGCATGATGTATTCTGCATATAATTTAAATAAGCAGGATGACAATATACAGCCTTGACATACTCTTTTCCCAGTTTTGAACCAGTCCATTTTTCCATGTCTTGTTCTAACTGTTGCTTCTTGGCCTGCATACAGGTTTCTCTGGAGGCAGGTTAGGTGGTCTGGTATTCCCATCTCTTGAAGAATTTTCCACAGTTTGTTGTGATCCACACAGTCAAAGGCTTTGGCATAGTCAGTAAAGCAGAAGTAGATATTTTTTGGAATTCTCTTGCTTTTTCACTGATCCAGTGGATGTTGGCAGTTTGATCTCTGGATCCTCTGCCTTTTCTAAATCCAGCTTGTATATCTGGAAGTCCTCGGTTCACGTACTGCCGAAACTTAGTTTGAAGGATTTTGAGCGTTATCTTCCTAGCATGTGAAAGTGAAAGTCGCTCAGTCGTGTCCGACTCTTTGTGACCTCATGGAATTCTCCATGGAATTTTCCAGGACAGAGTACTGGAGTGGGTAGCTTTTCCCTTCTCCAGGGGATCTTCCCAACCCAGGGATCAAACTCAGGTCTCCCGCGTTGCAGACAGATTCTTTACCAACTGAACTATCAGGGAAGCCCCTCCTAGCATGTGAAATGAGCACAATTGCATGATAGTTTGAATATTCTTTGGCACGGCCCTTCTTTGGGATTGGAATGAAAACTGACATTTTCCAGTCCTGTGGCCACTGCTGAGTTTTCTGAATTTGCTGACATATTGAGTGCAGCACTTTAACAGCATCATCTTTTAGGATTTTAAATAGCTGAGCTGGAATTCTATCACTAGGGGGGAACTTCTCTAAGGGGAACATCTGTAATTTCTCCTCTGTGTTGTACCCTCAGTTAACTCACGCCAAAGTCTGTAAACAAAAGCTGACAAAGTGCAGGTTGTCAGATAAACAGTGGTGAGCCTTGAACACCACTTACAACACAAGTGTAGCAGTAAAAGGAGTGGGGAGCCAGGGTGTCCCTTTGTACGTCCCCAACAACAGTGAGTTGGAAACCAGGCTGCTGTTCCAGAACCCTGAAAGAGGAGTCTCGTGAAAATGTTCTCTCATGCCAAGAGTTCAGTCAGAAGGGCTAAATGGCAGGATTTAGCCCCCATGTCAGCTACATCCCCCAGACTGGAGAGCTCAGGGACAGGGACCACATCCCTTGTCAGAACAAAACCCCAAACCCTGTTTAGTTAGAGCTCTGTGAGGGCAGGGCCTTGTCTTGTTGTCTTAAAGTCTGGGGTGGGCCCAGCCAGATATGAGGGTTCAGAAGGGCTGTTTGCACTCAGGGCCCAGAGACAGGGTTTCTGGGTCAGCCTCCCCTTCCCTCCTACTCACCCTTCTTTTCTTGGCTCTTCTCCATCCAAGCCTGGATGGTCTATGTTCTAGTTTAACTAAGGAGGTTGTTCTCTTTGACCAAGTTATTATCCTTCAAGCCCTGTGTTGTCATCCCTTTGGCCTTTGACCTGCTATATAACCTTTGGGCAGGTTACTTGCCCTTTCAGGTCTAACGATATCTTCATCTGATCACAAAAAGGTTAGATGGACTAGATCAGCAGGCTTGCAAATTGTGCCTCACAGTGGCTAGGAAGGAGCCTTAGGCCTATCGTGGGGATGTTGGGGGAAGGGAGGACAAAGGAAGGCTGAGCCTATCCCACCTTGCTTCAATCAGAGTCATGCTACTTTTTGTTTTATACTTTGAGCTTCCTCATAGGATTTAGTTTACACCTAAGAAAAAGCAAATGGACTAGACATGAACTCACACCTGGGCCTCAGTTCCCTTCCGAGTGATTATTACAGGCCATAACACCAGTCAAACGTTTAGAGCAGTGCCCAGCCTGTAACAATGGTGACAATGATAGCTATTATTTATTGAGCACTGAGTGCCAGGCATTGTTTAAAGGCTGTACCAGAGTCAACTCATTTGCTCCTTCCAAATCTTCTCAAGAGGGTGCAATTGTTATCTTCATTTTACACATAGGACACTGAGGCACTGAGAAGTTAAGCACCAAGATTGCACAGCTAATGGATGGTGCACCTGGGATTTGCATACAGGCATTTGACTCCAGGGCCCTCCTTGATCAGTCCTACTATTGGTTCTCAATACATATTTAGTTATTTTTGCTGTTCTTGTGGTTGTTTCCATTGGCATGTTCTCTTATCCTTCATCTGCAAAATGGGCTGAGTTCCACCTCTCAACGTGACTGTGTGCCTGAAACCAGACCTCGGCTGTAGAGCAGGTACATTCTTGCGCTGGCAGCCAGGCCAGGCTTCAGTATGCCCTCAAGCTAAATCTGCAGAGGTAAAGCCTATGGTTTGAGGCCACTTCCCCAAACACTGCACAATGGGAAAAGGGTGAGTTTGTTAAGAAAATAAGTGTTGGCTCACATGCTCAGAGCCTAGAGAAAACCAGAGAGCAGACCAGCGGAAACTTGGAAGTTGGCTGGATGTCCCACAGGCGACGAGGCTCTGCTGACGTGCTCAGTTCAGCCCTTACTGACTCAGCACTCTAATTGCCCTCCATTTGCCCAGGTCAGCCTTCCTTCTTCCATTTCATCTCCTTTTCTGGCTCTGTTTTTCTCTTCCTTTCTCCTCCTTCTCCTTGCTCAGCAAGGCTCATAATAACTTGCTAAACCAGAACTCTCATATTTCTTATATTTCTGCTTGCCAGGGGAATTTCACAGCTGGTCCTAACTTCTCCTAAATGACCCCATTCTGGCCACATTCATCTCTTCTCAGGGTTCACTAACCTTCCCCAGCTTGTTCCCTCAACTTGAACTCAAAGCCCAAAGCTTTGTCCCTTTGCCACCTTTGCTTGACTGTCAGAGCCACTAACTCCCTGGATGCGTCCCTTCTCTTTTCTGAGTCTCAGTTTCTCTGTCTGATAAAGGTTGAAAGGGAGGTGGTGATTTGACTAAATGATATCTGAGGAGTTTTCTAGCTCTAATTTACAACCATTTTATATCTGATCCATTTAGAAAATTGAATTTTCTTGACCACTTCTGTCTCTCTCTCTCATTTGTATCTATGTATATGTTTACACACACACACGAGTGTGTGTGTGTGTGTGTGTGTGTGTGTGTGTGTGTGTGTGTGTGCTGAGAACCCTGAAAACAGGGCTTTGGGCCAGAATCTGAGGAACTGGGAGCTTTAAAAAGTGGGTCAGCATGTTAAAAACCAAGTGACTTTAGAAAAATGGTTCCCTTGTTTGAGGTTGAGCTTGATTCCACAGGAAGCTCAGGGAAGTGTGTGTCCAGAACCCGGGCAGGAGCAAAGCACCAACTCTTCTAGGTGTAGCACAGCCCCTGGGCTTGAGCTCCATGCCTGACTCTCGTCCCTTCCAAGAGTGACCTGTTCCAGACAAGTCATCAGAACTAAGGGCAATGGGGACCCAACCCTGGATGGGCCAAGATTTCTGTTCTCAATGTGCTGACAGTCAAGTTACAGAGACCAGCACGGAGATAAATAGAGCATCCTTTACAGTTGTCCAAATACTTTTATTTATTTTGTCTCATTTGGTCCTTACAACAATGCTGTGAGATGCCAGGTGAGGAACTGTTATCCCATTTTACAGAGCAAAGGACTGAGAGTCAAAGATAGGAGATAATTCACCCTAGCTGAGTGGAGAGCTGAGAGACAAACCCAGGTGTTTAATCTTCAGAGCTAGTGCTCCCTCCAAAGCCTCATGCTCTCTCACATTTTCAATAACCTTGATAATATAACCTTTCTGGAAAGCTACTAGAATAACTTCTTAATGGTGGTTAACTTGGAAAATGGGAGTGAAGATTAATGGGACTTTGGCTCTCTATTTTATATACAGATATTCACTAAAGTTTTTCCTCTGAGAATGATTCCTGATCATTATGTGAAGGAAATGGGCTTCCCTGGTAGCTCGGCTGGCAAAGAATGTGCCTGCAATGCAGGAGACCCCAGTTCTATTCCTGGGTTGGGAAGATCCCCTGGAGAAGGGATAGGCTTCCCACTCCAGTATTCTTGGGCGTCCCTGGTGACTCCAAAGGTAAAGAATCTACCTGCAATGCTGAAGAAGGGCATAGCAACCCACTCCAGTGTTCTTCCCTGAAGAATCCCCATGGACAGAGGAGCCTTGTGGGCTATAGTCTATGGGGTTGCGAAGAGTTGGACGTGACTGAGCGACTAAGCACAGCACAGCATGTGAAGGAAATACTCCAATACAAGGGAGAACTTGATCCATTCTCTAAGACAGATATACACAGTATGCAAGAGACTTAAAGATTGGAGGACATACTATTTGAATTGAGTTTCAAAGAATGGCAAAGGTCTGAACAGACTGAAATGAAAGTGGGAGTCTCTGAATCCGAGGGACCCCAGCAGCACTCCAGCTCAGCAGCTGTCAGTAACTTCTGAGACAACCGTGCTGACTAGAAGGAATTCTTCCTGAACAATTAGGTACATAAAATGGGCAGGATTTCCTGTTTTCTTTCCTTTCTTCATTTTATATTGTGAGGTACCTAGGCCTGAGTCCCAGCCTTGGGAAACATCTGCTTCACCCACTTGCCCCTCACCTGGAACATGATCACAAATGGCTCTGGGGGTGGGCCAGTCCAGCCAGACTTGAGCAGAAGGAGCCATGGTAACCAGGAGGCTTTACATACAGAAGGGGGCCCAGCCAGGCCTCCCACACTGCTTTTCCCTAANCCACTTGCCCCTCACCTGGAACATGATCACAAATGGCTCTGGGGGTGGGCCAGTCCAGCCAGACTTGAGCAGAAGGAGCCATGGTAACCAGGAGGCTTTACATACAGAAGGGGGCCCAGCCAGGCCTCCCACACTGCTTTTCCCTAAGGTCCAGGATCAGTGTCAAATTATCAGATGATCAGATTGCTCACTATTTCGGAAAAACAAGGTCAAACACCTATTCAATCAAGTGTCACACAACCATAGTGTGTAGGATATGGAAGGGCCTTAGTGGCCGCTCTATCCAATTCCTTCATTTTAATGATTGGGAAGTCAGGGCCGAGAAGAAGTTAGTTGCCCAAGGTCACAGAGCTGTTAGCCACCAAGCCATTGTGCCTGACTGCAACTTTCACCCTACTGACAAACGACCCTTGTGAACCAGGCCTCCAAGGGCTCGTTGGCCAATATGAGAAAGAGCACATCTGGTCTCTGAAGACTGGGAGGTGAATAGAAGCACATCTGATACTTCCATCACTCCCGCCCGAAGTTGCCCTTTGGCCTCTACACACTGGCTCCCTGGAGTGGGGGTGGGGCTCCAGAGCAAAGAGTTAACCTGGGCCTTCTCCATCACAAAGGCCCAGGGGCTCATTCCTGAGGTCTCAGCTCCTGCCTTCTTTAATCTCAAATCAGACTTCTGGACTGGAGAAAACATCTCTCCCTCCCCCCACTGTCTTGCTTGGACTGGTCATGGTGGTAATTTTCATAATCATTTAATAACTATTATTTGTATATTGCTTGAGAGCAATCCCTGGGTCCAGAAGATCCCCTGGAGAAGGGAATGGCTACCCTATTCAGTATTCTTTCCTGGAGAATCCCATAGACAGAGGAGCCTGGCAGGCTATACAGTCTATGGGGTTGCAAAGAATCAGACATGACTGAGCGACTAACACTTTCACTTTGGGAGCTTATTGAGCTCTCTCACTCCCACTATCACACTTACTTCCCACAACAAACCAAGAATTGGGTATTTGGATCTTTACTTTCAAATGGAGACAACTGAGGCTCAGAGAGGTGATCACACAGCTGATAAGTGAGAGAGTCAGACGTTAGACCCAGAGATGTCCGAATTCTTCAGAAACCAAGCCCTTTTCATCAACCTTAAACTGCCTTTTTCACTGGCATCTTGGGAAGGACGCATAAGTGGATGGGTGGATGGAAGGATGAAGCAAGTAGCCCTTGAACCCTGTCTCTGTGGCTGGTTATGTATTCAGTTCAGTTCAGTTCAGTTCAGTTGCTCAGTTGTGTCTGACTCTTTGCAACTCCTTGGACTCCAGCACACCAGGCCTCCCTGTCCATCACCAACTCCCGGAGCCTACTCAAACTCATGTCCATTGAGTCAGTGATGCCATCCAACCATCTCATCCTCTCTTGTCCCCTTCTCCTCCCACCTTCAATCTTTCCCAGCATCAGCATCTTTGCAAATGAGTCAGCTCTTCACATNGCTTTTTGGGCAGGAAGCCATTAAGAAATAGTGATTTCCCTCCCCCACTCCAAAGCTTCAGCAGGCAGGGTGCCATGGCTGATGGCCAGAGGGTCCCAGGGACCGACCCCAGGCTTGAGTTGCTGGGAGGATATGTCATCACAAGTCTTAGAATAACTTACTCCCTCTAGCCTCACTTCCCTTTCTGAGATTCACGATGGTCAGGCAAAGGGCCAAATCCTGGGGCTCGAGAAGATCTTAAGCCTACTTTGAGCAAGCCTCTGCCTATGTTTGAGGACTTTCCTCATCTGTGGTTTGGTCCAGAGGTTTGTCTTGAGGGTCTCTAAGGATCCCTCCAGTCCTGCTTACAACTTACTCTGTGGCCCCCAGTTTCCTTATTTGTACTCTGGGGTGGTTGTGATAACGGATCTCTCACCTTCTCTCTAGCCTCTGCGTCATCTCAGATGTTTGTTTTGCTGGGCTCTGTCAGAAGGATATTCAGACACAAGACAAATGGTTCCTTCACACCCACCTCCAACTGTATGCATGCTCATGAGGGGNTGGTTGTGATAACGGATCTCTCACCTTCTCTCTAGCCTCTGCGTCATCTCAGATGTTTGTTTTGCTGGGCTCTGTCAGAAGGATATTCAGACACAAGACAAATGGTTCCTTCACACCCACCTCCAACTGTATGCATGCTCATGAGGGGAAGCCCCCTGCCTGGGGCAGGCAAGTAACACAAGAATCAAGAGTGGAGCACTGTTTCCTCCTTTGAATGTATCTCCTCTTCCCCCTCAGCCACATGTTTGAGGATGGAGAGCCACGGAGGCTGTGCGGCAAGAATGCAGGCCTCCCAGAATGACCTCCTTCATTAAATTCAGGCCCCTGGGCAGAGGTGCACCAGTTGTGCCTTTGGACATTCATTCAGGAGGCAATAGTGCACAGCATACTGACTTGAGAGATCAGGAGATTTCAGTTCGGGGCCTCTCACACTAGTTTAGCTTTGAGCTTGAGGATAGTAGCGTTCAACCACTAAGCCTGTGAACTGTGGAGCTGAACTGTCTGGATTCAAATCCAAGTTGGGCTGCCTTAATTTCCTCATCTGTTAAGTGGGGGATAATAATAGTACCTACCTGGTTGGGAGGTTTAAATTAAATGAGTTTTCAAGAAATGTTACTTGGTATTACTAAAAAACTAAGGCTTTGGAACTTGACAGACTTAGATTTGAATACTGGTTCTGCTGCCTTTAGCAGTGTGCCCTCAGGAAAGTCACCTCATTTCTGTTTCCTCATCTGTAAACTGAGGATTCTCTGTTTATATGAGGGAACTACTGTTAGGAGTTGATGGAAGAGAACATTCGTTTACACTCACCATGCTGGGCACATAGTAAGCGTTCAATAGATGTGAGTTTCTTTGCTCCCTCTTCTTTTCCTGGGTGCTCCTGACTCTCCCTGCTCTTGGTAAAGCAGAAAGAATGTTAATTTGGCATTCTTTAGACCCAAATTCAAATCCAGGCCCAGCTACTTTGGGGCTACATAACTACCTTAGGCAAGTCACTTTCTCTCTGGGACCCTCAGTTTCCCTGGCTGTAACATGAGGATGCTGAAGCTGAAGCTGCAATGCTTTGGCCACCTGATGCGAAGAACCAACTCAGGAAAAGACCCTGATGCTGTGAAAGGTTGAAGGCAAAAGGAGAAGGGGGTGCAGAGGATGAGATGATTAGATAGCATCATCAGCTTAATGTACATGCATTTGAGCAAACTCTGGCAGATATATAACTACCTTAGGCAAGTCACTTTCTCTCTGGGACCTTCAGTTTCCCCGGCTGTAACATGAGGATGCTGAAGCTGAAGCTCCAATACTTTGGCCACCTGATGCAAAGAGCCAACTCAGGAAAAGGACAGAGGAGGGACAGGACAGAGGAGCCTGGCATGTTACAGTCCATGGGGTGGCAAACAGTTGGACACAACTTAGTGACTGAAGAACAGCAACAAACATGAAGATGAGGGTAGAGATCACTACTTACCTTCCAGACTTGTCATTAAAGAAGAAGCAACATGAAGAACCTGATGTATAGTGGTTTCTCTCAGTCAACACAGATTCTCCCTCCTTTCTTTCCTACTTCTGTCCTCCTTCCTCACCTCATGGGGGCTCTGAATCTGGGAGGGGCTCCCTTGCCTCATACCCAAGACCTCCCATGATGGGCATAACAGGCTGCTTTTGTTTGGTGGCCAGGGTTCCAGAGGGGCTGGTTTTTAAGGGGGTGAAGAATAGGGTAAGGAGAGTATAGCAATTAGGACAGGTGGACCCAGAGGGACTGGGAACTTGTAGACAGACAAGCAAGGAGGCTATCACATTAACCCTCATGAGACTAGCTGCTTTCTTCCTCCACTCAGGAACTGGCACTGTCTGCCATAGGGTGTCTTGTCTAAGGCCCAAGTCACCAGTCTGTGCCAAGGAACTCAGGTGAGGGAGACAGTATATTATCTGGTATAGCTTAGATTTGTGAATTCGGAAGAATGGCCTACCTCCTGAGGTCACTGTGTTCTTCCCTCTGTCAGATATTGAGCAGATCATATTTGGAACCACTGAAGTGAAAAGGCATTAAAGAATGAGACAGGAAGTCAGAGACCTTACTAGAACCTTCTTAAACTTTTTGCTCTCAATATCTCTTTATACTATTAAAAGTTATTATTAAAGATCTAGGCATTCTTATTTATGTGGGTTGTATCTATGGATATTTATGGTATTAGAAATGAAGACTGAGATGTTTATTCCAAAAACATGCTTCAAAATTAGACATGTTCACATATTTTTAATATATTTTGTGAAGAATAACAATATTTCCTAAAATAAATTTACTGAGAAGAGTGGCGTGGTTTTAGTTTCTTGCTGCTCTCTTTAATATCTGGCTTAATAGAAGTCTCTTGTGATAGGTTGTTTTGACTAAAGTATGTGAAGAAAATCCTGCCTCTCAAAGATACATAATTTGAAAAGGGAGACCTCACTGATCATTGAAAAGGGTCTCAGGGACCTTTAGGGATTCTTGGGTCACACTTTGAGAACCACTGTATTACAAGATCCTAATTAGACCTCATTAGAGAATTCTGAAACATTTGTGCTGGAAGAGTCTTACAGAGCATTCAGTTTGAAATTTTTCATTGAGCAAAGAGGGAAACTGAGGCCCACATAAGGAAAGGAACTACCCAACTTCACACAGCAAGCCAATGCTGGAGCTCATACTTGGACCCAGATCTCCTACTTCCTAGGTCAGTTCTCTTTCTACCAACGTTGTTAAATATAGGTTAGCCAGTAAGGAATCTGCCTGCAATGCAGGAGACTTGGGTTTACTTCCTGTGTTGGGAAGATCCCTTGGAGAAGGGAACGGCTACCCACTCCAGTATTCCTACCTGCAGAATCCCATGGACAGAGGAGCCTGGTGAACAACAGTCCATGGGGTCACAAAGAGTTGGACATGACTGAGTGACTAACACTTGCTAAATGCAGCTCTATAGTTCCAAGTGTACTATGGTGGAGAGTACCCTAGTCTGGGTTATAGGGAGGTTTGGGTTCTAATACTAGATTTACATCATTGATACAGCAGTCAAAGCTTTTCTAAGCATTCAAAGATTGTAGCATAGATCAAGAATGTAGTAAAGATTATGAAGTAGTGAGCTCCCCCATCATTAGATGTATACAAGGGAATGTTGGCCCAACTAACTTCTCATGTTCCTAACATGAGAGCCTAACAGAGGTGACTATAACTGGTACATTGCACCAAAGTTCAGGCAGGATTCCCGTGGCAGGGCCTAATCAGTCCTTTTTCCAGGTTGAAACAGGAACACAGTAACTCAAAAGAAGTGTTTGAATAATTATTCCACACTTATTTTATTTAAAAAAAACTGCTTATGCATTTACTTGCTTATATTCTACCTTTCATTCAGCAATGTCCATTCATTCATTCATTCAACAAATATTTACTTGACACCTACTATACAAATCTGGGCATTTCTATTTCATCTTTTTTTCCCCCTTGGTCTCTAAATATTTACCAATGTTTCAATCAGTGAAATCTACTATAACAGGGGAAGAGAGCAAAGCCTAATGGAAATCAAGTTTCCTAGCAGTCCATAGGCAGACAGGAATGGAGTGAAAGGCGCAAGTTTAGATTTCCATTTCTAATAATCACAGTAGAGAATGGAAGCATAGAAGTGTTCCTATGAGACAAATAGTTGCGTTACAATCTCCATACAGCTGTTTACTCCCCTCGAAAGGAATATGCTTTTATATAAGCTCCTGGAGGACAGAAATTTTCTCCCAAGGGAATATGGTTTTCCAAGGCTCATGTATTTTTCAGTACACAGTCACTCCCTTTGGCATCTAGTACTTTCCATCAATGGGGCTCAGGATCTTATATCCATGCCTTTTATGCATTCATTCATTCATTCATTAAGTAGATTTTACTGATTACCACACTGTGCTTGGCCCCAAAGATATAGAGATGATGATGTATAACAATAGCTGCCATTTATTGAGCACTTTATGTATACTCACTCTGTTCTAAGCACTCTCAAAGCTTTATCACATTTAGTTTTCACAGTAACTCTCTGTAAAAATTACTCTTATAATTCTCATTTTACAGATAAGAAAATGGAGTCTGAAAGAGGTGGAAAATCTTCCCCAAGTTCACACAGTTGGTAATTGGCAGTGCTAAAATTCAAGCAAAACCCATTTGACCTCAGGGCCCATGCCCATACACATTACTGTCTACTCAGATACGGTCCCCGTCCTGGTGGAGGGCTGGTTCATGCTCCATGGAAGGGTTAAGCCAATAGATAAAAGAACTCTGATCCAAGATAGAACAGGGGAGGTGGAAATAGAGAGACAAGGAATGTACTATCAAAGGATAGATCAAGGTCAGCTCAAAGAATAAGAACATTTGAAAGGAGAGATGTATTCAGCTTGAAGAATGCACAGGATTTGGGGAAATAATGGATTGAGTATTCCAGACAGAGGGGCTAGCATAAGCAGAGGCCTAGCAGTAAGAATTCAGAAATTACCTATTAATTACATGTGACAAAATTCATTCAGGTGGTCTGCTATGTAGGTTGCATCAAGTCGCCACACTGAGCAAAATATAAATACAAGATGCTCAGTTAAATTTGGATTTCAAATCAACAATGAATAATTCCATAGTACAAGTATGTCTGAAATTCAAATTTAACTGGTATCCTGAATTTTAGATATTTTCTATTTTATGCAGTCCTAAGGGGGTATAAATGAGTTGCTAGAATAAGAAAAAGTAGATTAGAACCAGATCATAGACAGCCTTCAATGTCAGGTTAGGTAGTTGCCATGTGACCTTCAGAAATGCCTCATTGAGTTTCAGTTCCCCCATCTGCAATGTGAGGGCACTGAACTAGATCAGTAACTCCTAAACCAATGCATCTGATTTTAAAAGGAGAGACTGCCAAGCTACTTCCCAGATATCCTGAATCAGAACCTTAAGGAGTAGGGTCCGGTTCTCTGGTGATTCTGATGAATAGCTGGGATTGGAAACCAATGAGCCAAATGGCTCTAGGGGTCCTCTATCTCCCATGTTTATTATGACCAATCCAATAATTGGTTATAATGGAGAGGCAGAATATACCTNAAGGAGTAGGGTCCGGTTCTCTGGTGATTCTGATGAATAGCTGGGATTGGAAACCAATGAGCCAAATGGCTCTAGGGGTCCTCTATCTCCCATGTTTATTATGACCAATCCAATAATTGGTTATAATGGAGAGGCAGAATATACCTTTATACCTTTAAATCCCTGAGCTCCTTTGGTCTCCTGATTTTCCTCATCAGGGAGGCCCAACACCAAAGACTTTGGGAATTCCCTATCCATTCCTCTCTCAGAGACAGAAGATTACCATTTTAAATGAGGCATTCCCGCAGATGAAAAGCAGATAATCATTTCTACAAAATGCCCCTTGCCTTGGCAGGAATTTTCTCATGCTCAAGGGAGGGGCCTAGGTATGGTTGGAAAATGGGATGGAGACTAGGGTTCTGTGTGTTGTAACATTAAGGCAAGCAGCCAGAGACTGAGGCAGGCCTGAATGTGATCTCCAGAAAAGACATGAGATGTCCCTTGGAGAAGTGAAATTCCTGCTTTTAGAAAGTCTGGTCTCCCAGTCCCCAGGGCCTCAGGTGGAAAATGCAGAATTTCCAGCTCAGGCATGCAATGTCCCTGCCCACTGCCACAGTGGTTCTGCCCACAAGTAGGTCAGCTCAGCACCTCCTAGCTCCTGTGGCCTCTAGTCCAGCCAACTTGTTAGGCTGAGAGTCAGAGGCAGGGCAGGAGACATGAGAGCCCCCAAGGGTTAAACTCTGCTATGTTTCCTAGACAGGCTCAGCACCCCTCACCTTGGGCCAACCCATTCCACCTCTCTGGGGAAGCCTTGGGCTTCATTTCTAAGTGTAACAGCCCTGAAGGGCCACCATTGGCTTGGCCTCACAGGAGGTGGTGGTAACCGAGGGCTGAATCCCTTGAGCATCTGATTGTCAGCAGGATTGTTGGTCATCATCAGCCCAGCACATGAGCAATTTCCTGCATGAAGCATTGGCTCCAAATGCTATGACAAAGGGGCTGCTGTCTCAGCCCTCACAGGCCAGAGATAAGACAGGGCTAAGTGCAGGGTGAGAAAGCTAGCCAACAAAGGGAAAGGAAATGGAGAATGTGTCACAGATGTAGGTAAGAGAACTGAGAAACAGGGCAAGAGAAAGAAGTAAACTAGCTTGTAACAAGTTCTGGGCCAATGACACAGCGGGGACCTCCTCCTCGGGCTCCAGAATGGCCTATGGGCATGACTCAGGGAGACTTTGGGTTAGGGTAGCAAATGCTTGGGAACTTCTTTACTAGGCTTGGTGGGTAGAATGAAATTCTTTGTCATAGGATAATGGCTTCAGGAAACCTGGGTGACCTGAGAGATGGCAAGACCTAGGCAGGCACTACATTTGCAGGAAGGCAGGCAGAATAGGCTCTTGGAGAGCTGAGGTGACAACCAGAAGTGGGGATGCTCAGGGGAGCATGCATGCTAAGATGTTTCAGTCATGTCCAACTCTATGCTATGCTATGAACAATAGCTTGCCAGGCTCCTTTGTCCATGGGATTCTCTAGGCAAGAATACTGGAGTGAGGTGTAATTTCCTTTTCCAGGGGATCTTCCTGACTCAGAGGTGAAACCAAGGTCTCTTGCATTGCAGGCAGATTCTTTACCACTAGTGCCACCTGGGAAGCCCCATGGGGCAGTGCAGGTCTTCAGTCTCATACAATGTCTTGGGGGAGAGTGTGGCAATTGACGAGTCCATGGACAGGTAATGCCAAGTACTATAGGAGGGGTTGAGGATGTGGCACCTGGAGGGTCTCCGTCTATGGGTGGAAGGATTCCAGCAGGGGAAAAAAGGCCAGATTCTAGTTTATGAGGGGATCAGTAAGGGCAAAGCAGGACACTCAGGTCACCAAGGATGAAACTAGGGATCAAAGTGGGGACTTGTTCACCATTACTTGGTCACCATTACCAGTCAGAGCCCCGTGAACCAGGATGCAGGGCCAGGGCCAGGCCACAACAAGGTTCTGATGCTGAATACAGAAGGTGGGCCTGGGCTTCCCAGTGTCAGGATGGATGCTAGAAATGGGGCTGGGCCAGTAGGTAGGATCAAATGTCTCAGCTATGTGTGAAAGAGATTAGCAGTGGCTGGGCCTATATTAGATAATAGGCCCCACAGCACCAAGTTCAATGCAGAAGTGTCTGTCTTCTTGAGCTTGACACCACTCAGCTTAAACTTGACTCAGAGTCTGCCACAGTGGCCAAAAGCTTCCCAAGAGGCCCAGACTCAGGAAAAACAAGCCTTGAACTAAGAAGCTGTGACCTTCTCGGTAATTTGGTAAACTCTGAGACAAGCCATTCCTGGGCTTCTGGGTCTTCATTTTTCTATCTACCATCCATCCTTAGGACTGGAGGAAGAAAAATACATACAGGGAAGGAGAAGAAACCAAAAGAAGAGTAATAATAACAGTGATGACGATGATGAAATAAAATATAGAACATTAAGAGAAAAGTATAATGATGAGCTCTAATAAAATAACCACAATCATAGCTAACATGCATTAAGCACTTACTTTGTGCCAGATGCCTCTCTAAATACTTTCAATGGATAGCTTCATTAACCCTCACATAATTCCTGAGTGGTAGCTAGAAATGAGGAAATCAGTTACTTTTGCCTGAGGTCTTAACAGTTGTCAAGTGGTAGAGTGAGCTTTCTAATCCAGGCAGGCTGGCTCCTGAGTCTGCATAAGTAACTCTCATACTCAATAGTCTCCAACAAGGAGGCTCATGGGGATAATAATAAAAAAAATCAACCCCAGTTCCTCCGTGTAGCCCAGTTAATAGAAGTGTCTCCACCAGTGGGCATGGCTTGGTTGTCCTCCATATCTATTTGTCAACAATAAACAAATAAACAAGTAAATAAATGTGCCATAAAAATAAAGTAAAATTCCAGGTATTGACCAGAGCTATAAAAATACAACAGGAGGAGAAGAAGATGAAAAATGAGGCCCAAAGCACAAAAAAGTGTCATCTGGCTGGAATTGGAGCCTTGATCTCTCTATGCCAGACTTCCTTGCATTGTCCTATTCTGTCTCCTCACCCTCCATCCCACATCTCATCAACCACCTGCCTCATCAAAGCCTTAGACTTTGTCAATTCTACCAAGGCCAGGGCTCAATGCATGTGGTGGGCTGGTTCTTCCAATGGGTAATGGGGCTCCCCTCTCTAGCTATTAGGAAAAGTGAAAGTGTTGCTCAGTCGTGCCTGACTCTTTGTGACCCAATGGACTGCAGCCCACCAGGCTCCTCTGTCTATGGGATTTTCCAGGCATGGGTACTGGAGTGGTTTGCCTTCTCTAGGGGATATTCCTGACCCAGGAATCGAACCTGGGTCTCCTGCACTGTAGTCAGATTCTTTCCTGAACAGAAACTCCAATTTGTCATGCTGGAGACTTGGGTTCAATCCCTGGGTTGGGAAGATCCCCTGGAGAAGGGAACTGTTATCCATTCCAGTATTCTAGCCTGGAAAATTCCATGGACAAAGTAGCCTGGCAGGCTACAGTCCATGGAGTTGCAAAGAGTCCAACATGACTGAGCGACTTTCAGTCTCAATTTTCACTTTTTCATCACCCTGGACTCTGGGCTCATGAATAGTAGTGCTGACCCCTGGTAGCAAGGCCGGGCAATGGGTAGAGAGGCTAGTGTTCTAAATTCCTGGAATTCACTAGCAGTGAGCTCCTCAGCTTACAGATAGTGGTGAATCTGTACACTATTCAGAAATTCAGGCAGTCAGCTCTTTTTTGAACATCAGCCACCACATGATTACCCAAAATGAGAAAGACACAATCCTGCCCTCAAAGAACTTGTAATCTAGTTTTGGGAACAAAACAGACATTTCTATTGGAAGGGAAGGAGCCCTAGACTGAGAGGAAGTAGACATACCTTATAGTCCCGAGAAGCCGAGTAATCTTGGGTAAACCTCTGCATCACTCCATGCCTTGGTTTCCCCTTCTGAAAATCTGGATGACAATCTGTCTTGCTAGGGTTATTTTTAAGATTAAATGATAGGATGGATGTGAAAGTATTGGAGATTGTAAATTGAAGGGGGTATTTATCCTGGTCTGAACAGCTAAGCTGGATGTGGCCAAAGTTAACTTAGACAAGGAAAGTGTTGTGCTCTTCAACTCATTTACACTTTCTTAAGAAAATAAAAATGGAACTCTTTATGAATGCAGCTTGGCTTTTACAGCAACATCTATTAAGTTAAATACTTACATCAAATGCACAACTTACACATGATTTTTAAATACACAAACAGATACAAATCCATACTTTTCTCATTGGTTTTCAACTGTACTTAATCATTAAGATTAAACAAGTAATGCATATGAAATGTTCTTTGTAAATTGGAAAACGCAATGGAAATGTGTTATTATTACCAAATGTAGGCTCTGTTATATTTCCATCTAGAATCCTCTAATTTTAAATTAGGCATTCTGGTAGGGCCTAATTTATCTGGCAGCTCAGGTCATTTTGGCATCAAAGGTGAGCACATCTTATAATGTTGGGATGGGATGGGTTCCTTGGATCCAGCTGAGGTCCACAGCTGCAGTAGATTTGGCCACTGTGTGGAGNTTTAAATTAGGCATTCTGGTAGGGCCTAATTTATCTGGCAGCTCAGGTCATTTTGGCATCAAAGGTGAGCACATCTTATAATGTTGGGATGGGATGGGTTCCTTGGATCCAGCTGAGGTCCACAGCTGCAGTAGATTTGGCCACTGTGTGGAGGAGGACTGACTCCTTTCCCACAGACAGAAGCCCTCAGGAGACGGATTTTGATCTGATAGCATAAAGAATGTTAGGACCTTGGCATTTGGAGTATAAAGACCAAAGACTATAGGGTTAAAGACAGGACCAGCAGGCTTTAGAGACACCACACAGCCTCCTGTGTCCATGTCTGTGGGCACGCTTTTCTCTTGGGAAAAGGATGGGGCAGAAGTAGAAAGAGATAGGTGAAATCTCAGGAGCACCAAGGCTTTAGGAACTCCTCATTTCCTGCTCTGTTCTTTCTGTTTGCAACTTCCTCACTTCTGAGAAATTCTCCACTCTCCGTTTTTTAAAAAAATGAAATCGGCCTAATTAAATATTAGACGATTCTAGAGGGAAATGTAAGGGAGTCTACATTTGATAGCAATAACACATTTCTGTCATATTTTCCAATTCACAAAGAACATTTCACATGTATTAACTTGCTTAATCTTCACAATCAAGAATATCTGAAGGCAGTTCTATTTCCAGTTTTTTAAGGAATCTCCACACTGTCCTCCATAGTGGCTGTACTAGTTTGCATTCCCACCAACTGGTTTCTTTTTCTCTGCACCCTCTCCAGCATTTATTGTTTGTAGACTTTTGGATAGCAGCCATTCTGACCAGCATGAGATGGTACCTNAGTTGGACAATAAAGAAGGCTGAGTGCTGAAGAATTGATGTTTTTGAACTGCAGTGTTGGAGAAGACTCTTGAGAGACCCTTGGACTGCAAGGAGATCAAACCAGTCAATTCTAAAGGAAATCAATCCTGAATATTCATTGGAAGGACTGATGCTGAAGCTGAAGCTCCAATACTTTGGCCACCTGATGCAAAGAGCCAACTCATTAGAAAAGACCCTGATGCTGGGAAAGACTGAAGGCAGGAGGAGAAGGGGAAGACAGCGGATAAGCTGGTTGGATAGCATCACTGACTCAATGCACATGAGTTTGAACAAGCTCCAGGAGATGGTAAAGGACAGGGAAAACTGTCATGCTGTAGTCCATGGAGTTGCAAAGAGTTGGACATGACTGAGGGACTGAACAACAACAACAAATCTAATTTTACCCTTTAACTTTACTATCTGGAGGGATTCACTCACTCTCAGGTTATATGAGGCACAGAGGCCATGTTATCATGTGAAGAGGGCCAGTTTTCTGCAAGCGAGACTGAAGATGGCTTGCAGAGAGAAACTGATAGTGAGATACAGCTAGATCCAATGGTTCCTGAGGTGCTGCTATATTCCTGTCTCTTGAGTTTGGTTTTTGAACCATACATTACACAAGTTTTGCCTAAGCTACTTTGAACTGAATTGGTCATTTTCTAACAAAATTCTCTATCCTTAGTTTTTCATCCTCAAATATTTTATAGGCAGTACTGTCAAAGAGAGAAACCGAGGCAACTCATTTTTTGGTTATTTTCTTATTTGACATATTCACTACATTTGACTATTGATTATGGCCTCTTTCTTAAAACACTTCTCGTATGTTGAAGACTCTTCATTCTCCTTAATCTCCTCTTCTGTTTCTGATTCTGCTCTTCCCCATCTCCTTCAGGGAGACATATTTCTCTGCCTCACCACTGCTTTTCTCTAAAATTACATCCTAGGCTAACTCTACTCCCCCTAGATGACCTCATTCATTTTCAAGATTTCAACCACATTTTATGTGCTGATGACTCCCAACCTTTGTTTTCAGGCCAGATCTCTCCTTCAGCTTCAGACCCATGCATCCAGTTGTCTACTCAACACCTTTTGCTGAATGTGTCACATGCACCTCAAATGCAACACATCCAACAATGAACTCCTCATTTTGTACTTTCGTTTAATCTTCACCTTAATGAATAGCACCCACACACATTCAGTAACCAAAATCGGCTTCTTCTAATTTTCATTCACTATGTTCCATTGTTCCATCAGTCCCACCAGCTCTCTCAGTTTGTCAATTGTTTTCCTTTACTTAGTGTTAATTGTAAGGGAGTTATTTGTAGCAAATTAGAATTAGAAATGACTCCCCAAATGCCCTTCTCACTGACAAAGTTGTAATGCTTTGTAATTATCTATCTGAGTTATTATAACGACTAGTCTAGCAAACATACTGCACACACACCTAATTCTAGAATCTTCTCATCCTCTCAATCCCTACCATCCTTGGGCTGGATCAGGCCTCAGTTTCTGCCTAGGATAGGTGGAAGGGTTCCAAGTGCTCTGTGGAAGCATATCAGGCCACCATGAGAGGAGAGGGAAAGTGTCAGAAGCTAGGACTCTAGACCCTACCCCTTCCTCAACAGTGCTTGTAGATGTGTTGATTTCTTGATTTATATACTGGAATACAGGATAATTTCATTGGAATAGACACTGTCTAACCCCTTTCACATATCTTATGTCACTTGATCTTTACAACATCCCACAAGGCAGAAAATATGCATGTTTTGACAAGTAAATTAAGGCTCAGAAAGTTATGTGACTTGCTTAAAATCACAACAGCTGAAAAGTAGTGGAACCCAAATTTGAACCCATCTGTCTGCCTCTCAATTCTGCCTTTCCCCTACCATGCCATAATTCTTCCTCCCTTCTTTGCCTGGACACGCACATACCTCATTCTTATAAGGAACTAGTTCAGTTTCAAGGACAGGCATTCACATAATGCCCAGTCGGGGAGCTGGAGAAGGGAACAGGCAGGGCAGAAATGTCTCCTTATATCACATACCAAATGGAAGAACTGGAAGAGACCTTCTATTTTGTAACAAAGAGACATACTCCTGAGAGGAAAAAGACAGGCTGAGCATGGGCCATAGACCCAGAAAGGACTCAAACTCTTTTAATGAGTCTCACCAGTGGTTTTATATCTACAGAGCATTGAAGATTGGACTGATTTTGAGAGAACTGAAATCGCTTCATTCTGTGATCTTAAATTTTATGTATGCTAAGTCACTCAGTGGTTCCAACTTTGTGACCTTATGGACCTTAGCCCACCAGGCTCCTCTGTCCATAGGATTTTCTAGGCAAGAATACTGGAGTGGGTTGCCATTTCCTACTCCAGAGGATCTTCCTGAAACTGCATCTTTGTGTCTCCTACATTGGCAGGATTCTTTACCACTAGAGCCACTGCACTGGCATGGATTCCTTACCACTAGTGCCACTGGGAAGTTGCTCTAAAGTTTATATTCATTATCATTACTTAAAGTATACCTACATAAATATTTTATGACCAAAAAATAATTTTTAATTTAGTTTAATACCTTTTCCCGTCACTCCCATTTTTTAAACGAGAAAATAGTAGCTTAGAGAGAACTGACCGGGTTGACAAAGTGGGTTAATGACAGAGCTAGGGCTTAAATCCAGGTCACCTTATGGAATCAAGACATGGCTCACTCTATAATTCCATTCTGATATCCTAGACATTCATTTTACATAACAAAAGAGAAGACCCCATCTATACCATAAGAAACAACTTTTAAAGTAGTCTTGCTCATTGCTCAGCATTAATTGGAAGAGAGCATTGCTGAAAAGTTCCTGGTAGGAGGAGAGAAAGGGAAACACACTTCACAGAGCCTTTCACTTTCCAACCCTTTGGAATTTTAAATCCATTTGAGCATGCCTCATTTTTATCATCATCTGGAATTTTCCAAAAGGGCATTTCACATTGCAGCCAATTATATCACATTTAATGCCACCTTGGAGAAACGCTGACTCTTGGAGAACTTTTAGCCTTCTTCCTTGATTTGTTTTTCATTCCTCCTTTTCTATCCTGCTCTCCTTCCCAGCGTGTAAGAGGCAGACTCAGAGTTGATCAAAGGAAAAGAGAAGGAAGGAGGAGGTATACAGATCCACAGACTCAACCTGGAACTTTCTTATAGACCCAAGCCCCCTAATCTACATCATAGGCTAAGAATTTTCAGATGGAGGAAGCAGCAGGGGCTCACAGGCAGCCACACAGTGTCAATCTCCCTCTAGTTCTGGAATCAAGTTCATATGACCTTGCAAGTAATACCAGAGCTCTGCCACTCACGTTCACCTCTCTGAGCTTTCACTTCATCATGTATAAAATACATGATGTAAAAATGCAAGTAAAAATGTGCATGGGGTCTCCATGTTGAGAAATAGTAATAGCATATATGAAAAACTATGCGGTGAACAGTATAAAGAAGTCACACTTCTCTAATATGTGCCACATCTCTTGCTGTATATGTATGTCTGCTCGCAGGGAAGTGGGATGGAACTGGGACAAGATTCAGTGAATCTCTTAGCCCTGTTCCAGGCTGACATAGATACGGAGCAGTACCCTGAAGCCTTACCTTACTGGGGTTGCTGCTGCCCCTAGGGGATCACTCCTAGTCCTCTGAACCAGCTCACCAGGGGTTTACATTTATATTTGGAGGGATGAAGGGGGGAAGGAGAGTCTAGTTATGCATCCCAGGACCCATTCTGAAACTAACACATACTGAAAAAATGGAGAGGGACATTCATTTGGCTAGGTTGAGGGCAAATGTGTGAGTTCTTTTATATCTCTCTGCGGACTTCTTGTTTCAGGAATTCCCTACCACCCTTCTCCAGTCCCCTAGTTAGGCAGGAAGGAAATAGCATAGGAGATAAGTATATAGAACAAAGTAGATATGATATAAATATTATTAATATGTCAATGTAAAAGTTAAAGTACAGAGGGCAAAGTTTGGATGGAAATCTGAAGTAAAAGGTAAGGGAGGGTCTTCTTTATTATCCATCCATCTCTATAAGAAAATTTATTTTCAGTAACAAATATAATAATAATGGCCAGAAAGGAGACACAGAGTGAAATTTTGCTTAACTTTTATTAATAATCACAATGATATCACTGTTTATTTCAAATACACAGTATGAATTGAGGAATAAACCATAGAAGTTCGAAACACAAACTTCACCTGAAGTGAGCTCAAGCAGTCCTGAATGGTTCTGAACCATTACAAACTTACTTTTGAAGAAATGCATGTTGCTGCATGTTGTTGGGGACTGTCTGTGTAAATAGGAACTCCCAAAATTAACTTCCATGTACAACAAAATGTTTATTAAAGGTTAGGTAACAAAATTATGCTAATATGAAAAGTTGTAAAGCAGTAAAATTCTTACATCGTTGTTTCTTTGTAAATTTTGTTCACTGAAGAGTCAAGTAGTATACTATCTTTATATAACTTTTTGTTTTGTCCTGGTGCTTGCAATTGACTTTATCTTTCCCTCACTTAAAAAAAACTTATTTTCATCATATTCGCAATAATTTTCTTCAAACTCTCTATCATATTAGGTATTCTAGCCAGTTCCTTTTTGTTCAGAGGTCTCCCCAGTGGAGGTTGTCCTTCTGTTTCTATCTGGGTTGTTTTTTCAGGACAAATGCACATTTCTTATCATCTTGGAAATTCAAGGTTTTCTTGGGTATGATCTAATGTTTACACTTTCTTGGTATATTCCTACATTTGGTGGAACACATCCTCAAGAGAGTTTCCAATAAAAAGGTGGGTGGAAGTTCAATTTTATGAGTTCTTATGAGTATGAATTTCAATTTCTGGGTCAAGAAGATCCGCTAGAGAAGGGATAGGCTCCCCACTCTAGTATTCTTGGGCTTCCTTTGTCCCTTAGCTGGTAAAGAATCTGCCTGCAATGCAGGAGACCTGGGTTGGGAAGATCCCCTGAAGAAGGGAAAGGCTACCCACTCCAGTATTCTGGCCTGGAGAATTTCATGGACTGTATAGTCCATGGGACTGCAAAGAGTCAGACATGGCTGAGTGACTTTCACTTTATGGGTTTGAAGATCTTTTAAAAATTCTATTATCATACTTAATTTGAAGTTCTGTTAGGTGTAGAATTATTGGTTTAAAACATTGTGTCATAATTATTTCATGATATTGCTTAATTATCTTCTAAAATGCAAAGCTTTTTGATAAGAAGCTCAAGGTTAGTCTGATTATTCTTTGTATGTGACCTGATTTTAACTGCCTGAAAGCTTTTAGGATCTCCTTTTTTTCCTTAATATTCTGAAATGCTATCATACTGTGATTAGTCATCACAGGATGATATTAGGCTCCTTTTTCTTCCTTGGGGGTGATATTCATTATGCCCTTTCAATTTAGATATTCATATTTCTTGTTTCTGGTAAAATCTTTTGGATTATTTCTCTGATGATTTTCTGCCTCTATACTTTCTTTTTTCTTTCTTTATGTTATCCCTAGTACTGGGACAATGAATCTCCTGGATTGATTCTCTTATATCTCTTATCATTTTTCTCCTATATTTTCTTTACTTTTGTCTTTTTGTTTTTTTTCTGGAAGATTTTCTTGACTTATCCACCAATTCCTACATCGATTTAAAAGAATTTAAGAATAGATAAATTTTTAAATTCCAGTTCTCTTTTGTTCTCTGATTTTTTTCCTTATCAACCTGCTTTTGTTTTCTAAATCCAGTCTTCTTGAGACAAGTTAGACTTCATGCACTTCTATCCCCTGAATTTTTACTGTTTCTTCCAAATTAATTTCTTCTTTTATTTATCTGTTCTCTATATATTTAGCATTGGAAACAATCATATATCTGGAGATCCTTGACTTTCAATTCATATTTTATTATGAGACATTAAAATCTGGTTAGGAACAAATAAAATCAACAAGAAAGAAGGGAAGCAAAAAATGAAATACAAACAGAAACAAATAAGCCTAACTATATTTCAAATGAATAGCATAACATCACTGAAAAGAACAATAAAGTACCTTTTAAACACAGCATTTGACCATATAGCCTCAAGCTAAAGATAAAAATATATATATAAGCAAATATCAAACTCTATAGTTAGTTGGGTTTTTTAAAAATAGAGGTATGATTTATCATTTCCAAAACTAACATGTGTTCTAGGATTGAGCAAGAAGTAAATATTTTGTAGAAATGGGAACCATGACTTTCACTTTTTAAAAAGGGAGTTGTAAAGTGAAAATCTCTCAGTCGTGTCCAACTCTTTGCTACCCTGTAGAGTATATAGTCCATGAAATTCTCCAGGCCAGAATACTGGAGTGGGTAGCCTTTCCCTTCTCAAGGGGATCTTCCCAACCCAGGGATCGAACCCAGGTATCCCACACTGCAGGCAAATTCTTTACCAGCTGAGCCACAAGGGAGGCCCAAGAATATTGGTGTGGGTAGCCTATCCCTTTTCCAGGGGATTTTCCTGACCCAGGAATCAAACTGGGGTTTCCTGCATTGCAGGTGGATTCTTTACCAATTGAGCTATCAGGGAAGTTACTAATAGGGAAAAATGGTTAGAATGAACCATGTGGTTGGAATTGGAAGTATCAGCATGGCTTTTAATATATGTTTATATCTGCATTTATTCTAGCTCATCCTCTGAGAGCTCCATCTGTATTGTTTTCTTGCCATTGCCCATTACAAATGAAGAAAGAGCTAGTTTCAGACTAAAGCTAAGAAAATACAAGATGAGCCTGGAAAATCTTGGTTTTCCAAAAAACATGCTCAAAGAATGTTGGGGACATGTCAAAAGGACACAAGAGCAAGTTTGAAGGGACTGAACCAGTCAAATCTGGCACAATTTGAGTATCAAAACAAAGAATGTAAGAGACTATAACTCACAGAATAAATAAGAATCCTTGAGTCCATGCAAGTACACTTAAATGAATAAATGCATAATGGAGAGAGAAAACACCTCCTTATAGTGGAATGCCAACTAATAAATGTAGAACAAATGTTGGAATTAGGAAATTACCATTTCTCAACCACCATAGTAATGATTGTTTCAGACAAGAATTATCCATGGATGCTAAAACTAGCGAGTAAAAGTTTGATGAGAACTAGAATAGTTACACAGTCTCAGAGTATCTCCCTACAAGCCAGGTATTAATTACAAAGAAAATGTAGTAATGTTGTAGTGGATAGAGTTGGAAAACAGATGATTAAATCAGATGGTTAAAGTGAACTTAATCAGGTGATTAAAGTGAACATTACCAGAAATGGGACAAATGGACATCACATATCTGATGATATGATGCACTAAGAAAGATAAAACCTCACCTTCATGAAGTGAAGTGAAGTCGCTCAGTCGTGTCCGACTCTTTGTGACCCCATGGACTGTAGCTCACCAGGCTCCTCCATCAATGGAATTTTCTAGGCAAGAGTACTGGAGTGGGTTGCCATTTCCTTCTCCAGGGGATCTTCTCAACCCAGGGATTGAACCCGGGTCTCCCACACTGCGGGCAGACGCTTTACCGTCTAAGTCACCAACCTTCATAGTATGCTTAGTAAAAATGCATAACCTAAATCTAATCCTGAGGGGACATCAGATAAACTCAAAGTGAAGAATATTGGTTCTATAAAATAAATGGCCTATACTGTCCTAAAATGCCAAGAAAAAGACAGGAAGCATCTAGGTTAAAAGAAACCAGATTGAATTCTGAACTAGAAAAAAAAACTTGTTTTGATTTTGCTACAAATATATTAGTGAGTCGATTGGTGAAATCTGAATAACGTTGATATTAGGTAACAGTTAAGTGTTAGTTGCTCAGTCATGTCCAACTCTTTGTGACCCCATGGACTGTAGCCCACCAGTCTCCTCTGTCCATGGAATAAAAAGAAGCCTGCCAGTCAATAAGCCCTCACCAGCTCCCAACTAGATTCCTCTGTCCATGGAATTCTCCAGCAAGAATATTGGAGTGGTTTGCCATTCCCTTCTCCAGGGGATCTTCCTGACCCAGGGATTAAAACCTCATCTTCTGCATTGCAGGCAAATTCTTTACCATCTGAATATTAATTTTGTGATTTTGATATTTATATTGTGGTTATATAAGAGAATGTCTTCATTATTAGGAAATTGACAGCGATGTATTTAAGAGTAAAGGGGCATCATGTCTGCAACTTCCTCTCAAATGGTTTTAAAATAATGTATATATAATGATATAGATAGATATAGATAAGTAAATTGAATGAGACAAAGCAAATGTGATGAAATGTTAGTACTTTTGGGAATGTAGGTGAAGGGTATACAGGAGTTCTTTTAATATTTTTGCAACTTTTCTGTATTTAAAAAGTAATTTTAAAACAAACATTTAAAAAATCTGGTTTGGAACTGGTGAGGGCTTATTGACTGGCAGACTTCTTTTTTAGGATGACTGGGTGGTAAACTGGATGATAATACTAGGACACTCCAAAACATCAGAAAACAGGGGTATTTTCTCCAGAGTTTGTCATTTTTGTTTGAGAAAAATCCTTCAATTTTTTTGGTCAAAGGATAGACAACTGAATGCTGAGAATGAGAGTGAAGAAGTTGTTAGAGGGTGGTTGGGTTCAAATACTAGGCACTGTCTTCCCTGACTAAGTTCTGAACCAACTGAGAAATGAGACAAAGAAGAAAGTCCTCTGGATAACAAAATGCAGTCTTTGTATCCATAAAGAATAAGAATACAGCATATATCAAGACCAAATTGATTTCCTAATACTAAAGCCCAGAACTGGAATAGTTTATCCACTTGCTGCAGTGCTAGAACATTCCAGGACTCCCCATAAGGCAGGGTGGGGAGTGTTCTGCAAAGGTGGTTGCATGGTGGAGATCCACTGAGAGTACACATTCTCTATGGGAAGACCACCCCCCTCCCCATTCAAGGATTGGAGAGGAAGGAGCTAGAATTACATGCTGGTTTCTCTTTCTAAACTCAGCAATTAGAGTTATGAGAAGAGGACATTGTTTAGGAAATTCTTTCTCCCAGAAATCAGGAATGGAGAATTACTCTCTATAGAGAAGAGCTAGCACTTCTTGGAACAGACTTTCAACATCCCTGTCTTCAGCCTCACTTTCTACATCTGCCCAGCATCAAAAGAGACACAGATGTATAGAATAGTCTTTTGGACTCTGTGGGAGAGGGCGAGGGTGGGATGATTTGGGAGAAGGGCATTGAAACATGTATAATATAATATATGAAACAAATAGCCAGTCCAGGTTCGATGCATGATACTGGATGCTTGGGGCTGGTGCACTGAGATGACCCAGAGGGATGGATGGTATGGGGAGGGAGGAGGGAGGGACATTCAGGATGGGGAACACGTGTATACCTGTGGTGGATTCATGTTGATGTATGGCAAAACCAATCCAATATTGTAAAGTAATTAACCTCCAATTAAAATAAATAAATTTATATTAAAAAAACAAAACTGGCATTTCTAAACAACTATGCTGAGGGACAGTAAGAAGATCCTAGTGAGTACAGAGAATGCATATGCAGAGAAGTGGGAGGAAAGCTCATTAACATGAAGCTGTGCATGTGGCTCACAGAGGAATCAAGTGCCAAGAAAGGAGTTGTCAACAATGTTATGTCAGTGAGAGGCTGTAGGAAAATAAATATTGGAGAAAAGCCCTTGGATTATAAATCTAAACTAGGGTGTCAGTGACATGTGGAGAGAGGTGAAGGCACAAGTCCCATTGCAAGGGGTCAAAAAGGGTTGAACATTTATCTCTTTGTGCTTCAAAAACATCCTAAAAATGACCTGCCTTCTCCCACCAAAGGTACAGACTTTTCTATCCTGGCCAGCACACAGTGTTTAGCTTTCCTCTCATTTCTGGCTCTGACTGTTTCCCATTGTGATGATACAAAGGAAGAATCTGGTAAGAGGCTACCTTTCACTTCAGTGCTAGTCACATGCCAGCTTTTCCCAGGCAGGATTATTCCCATCCTAAGTGCTGAGAAAACCTGAAAACTGCTTTACCCAAGCCAGGATACTGTTTCCCCTCTTCCAGAGAGTCAAGTTTGAGTTCATAAGGATGTGCGGTCCACCAATCCAATAGAGGCCACGTAGAAGGAAATAGGCCACATAGAAGTACAGGGCTTCCCAGGTGGCACTAGTGATAAAGAACCCACTTGCCGATACAGGAGACCTAAGAGACACAGTTTCAATCCCTGGGCCAGGAAGATCCCCTGGAGGAGGGCATGGCAACCCACTCCAGTATTCTTGTCTAGAGAATCCCATGGACAGAGGGGCCTGGCAGGCTACAGTCCATGGGGTCTCAAAGAGTCAGCCACAACTGAAGTGACTTAGCACAAGCACGTACAGAAGCAGTATGGCAGAAAGGAAAGAGCATGGACTCTGAAATCATAACTTTGCTATTACCACATGAATGACATTGGGAAAGTTACTTAACTTCTCTGAGATTTAGTTTCCTCGACTATATGGGAAAACAATGTCCATTCACTCACAAATATTTACTAAAGGTCTGCTAAATGACTAGTTCTATGAACAACATAGGCATGTCATCCCAGAGCTTATGTTCTAACAAGAAGGCAGACATTGCCAACATAATCACAACAAATGTTTAATTGCTAAGGGAACAAATAGAGGGAGGACTTAAACTTGTATAGGGAGAAGGGACTTATTAAAACATCTAGAATTAACCAGATATAATCTGTGGCTAAAGG
>SJYV01027751.1:0-21213 GCA_006410875.1 Neotragus pygmaeus
GTGTGTGTGTGTGTGTGTGTTATGGAGCCCCCTGAATCTGAGAATTGGTAGTCTTTTGTCAGTTTGGGGAAATGTTCAGTCATTTGTTCTTCACATGCGCTTTCTCATCAATCAGTTATCTCTTTTTCTTCAAAGATCCCAGTTAACACATATGTTAGACCTTTTTGCTCTTTCTTATGTTTCTTTCACTCAGTTCTTTACTTACCATCTTTGTCTGTTTTTGTACTTTAGTCTGTGTAATTTCTTCTGACCTGGCTTTCACCTTATTAATTTTTCTCTTTATCTGTGTTTTTTCTATATCTTGTATCTTTGTCTTGTCATTTAACTTATTGACTAACTAAAAGTTATTAGTAGGAAAATCTCTTACCTAAGTCTCCTGTGCGTCTGTTTCTATTTCCTACTATTTTCTGTCTTCATTCAAGCTTTTAATTTTGATATCTGATTATTTATTTATTGGGTTGAACATTATCACTATATAAAAATTATAATGATAATTTGAAGTTCTCCATAATTTTTTACTTCTCCAGAAGACTTTATATTTTGCAGTTAGGCTAGGGCCAGATCACCTTAATCCATCAGTGGTTAAGATGATTCCAACTTGGGCTTCAGTCCTGGTGAAGGTTGGCCTAATTTCTGCTCCATCCTTGTTCCTAGACTGTGGCTTTTCAGGGTCCAAATAAAAGCCTGAGTATTTGCCAGAACCTCTTCTCTTAGGCAGATGTTGGCCTCCATTTTTTCCTTACTTTCTTTGCCTTAGCTCTTCTTTTCTCTATCAGAGTCAGTGGTTGTCTTGAGGAATGAAGCCGTGCTAGATGTCCAGCCCTCCTTTCTTGGCTTCTTACTATTTCCAGATCTTGCCTCCCCCAGCCCCCTGCAATTCTCACAACCTTGATATCTTAGCACTGTCACCAGACATATCTTTTTACATTTTGTTCAGTTTTGCTGGTTGTGCTTAGGTTTAGTTTTTTAAAACCTAGCTGTTCTGGTAATATAACCACATGAAGTTGTTTGTTGTCCCAGTGGTGATCATTGGTTTGTTTGTTTTACAAAATATTTCAAAACAATTTTTATTTTGATGGTCATATTTCCCAGACCCCTGCCTTCACCACACACGTCCATTGTCCTGTGCTATTAGTGGTGAGTGGGTAAAGAGTCAGAAACGGCAGTGGGAAGAGCGCTGACTTTTTAAGCAGACAAACTTGGGTTCAAGTCATAGCTTTTATCGATTGTGTCAGCCTGTGCAAGTTAGGTTTTAAAATTTTTCTGTTTTGCTTTTTAAGTTATTTATTCATTTTATGGCTGCTCTGGGCCTTTGTTGCCGCGTGAGGGCTTTCTCTAGTTGTGTTGAGTGGGGTCTCCTTTCTAGCTGTGGTGCATGGACTTCTCATTGTGGTAGCTTCTCTTGTTGCAGAGCACAAACTCTGGGGTGTGCATGCTTCGGTAATTGTAGCACATAGCCTTGCTCAGTAGCTGTGGCATGCAGGCTTCAGTAGCTGTGGCCCATGGGCTTAGTGCCCTGAGGCATTTGGAATCTTCCCAGACTGGGGTGGAACTTGTGTCCTCGCATTGTCAGGCAGATTCTTAACCACTGGACCACCAGGGAAGTCCCAAAGTTCTGTTCCTGTTCTCTTGCCTGCACAGTGGTCACAGTGAGAATGAAGAGTGAAATTAAAACTTTTCAAGTGGAATGAAGAGTGGACTGCATCTGGCATGTGGTCGATGCTAGCAAGCATTTAAAAAAATTATCTTGGGGAGTTGGAAACTATAGATTTAGGACTGTTCTCATAGGAATTTGTAAGTTCAACATGTAGTAATTATTAGCAAACCCTTGAAATGGACCCGTTTGGTTGTCAGGCAGTTCAGCAGGCATTTATCCAGCAGCCACTGTCCAGGCACCCTCCTTAATCCTAGTGATATGTAGAAGCTGTTCATGGTCTTGCAGTCCAGTGGGATAACAGTGAAAAGCAGTGAGCAGAGGGTGGCTGCATCCAACACTGCAGTGAACCCTGGGTATTGGGGCACAGGGGTTGGCAACCTTTTTCTTTATAGGGCTATATGAGGCTTTGTGGGACTTACTGCCGCTGCTGCTGCTACTCAGCTTTGCTGTTGTAGAGCAGAAGCAGCCATTCTCCAGACTGGGCCTGGGTATGTTCCAGTTAAACTTCACAAAATCAGGTGGCAGATAGGTTTGGCCTGAAGGTCCTGAAACAGTGCTGACTCTAGCCTTCACAAGCTAAGACTGTTTCTTATATTTTTAAAGGTTGTTTAATAAAAAGGAAGAAAGATAATATACAAAAGACCATCTGTGGTCCACAAATCCTTAAGTATTTTATTTCTAATTCTTTATAGAAAAAAATTGCTGACCCCGTTATTAGAGTATGTAGAGAAAAAAAGTATTTATAAGTACTTTGATAGCAAAGAAAGAAAAAGAATGTGGCACTGTGGCTTGGACCCATGGAGGATCTTGGTGAGAAGAATAGGCAACTCTGTGTGCAAATACAGACATATTTACCTGTGTCCCACCCCAACAATGATCCTCCTAGTTGCTACTCATTTATTTTATCGAACTGTCCATAATGTGTGTTTCAGCAGCAAACAGAGGGATGAAAGTTAAATACTCTTAGAAATGTTCTCCTTATAAACGAATTACCATTCCAAGATCAGGAAGATCTCCTGGAGAAGGAAATGGCAACCCATTCTCGTGTCCTTGCCTGGGGAATACCATGAAGAGAGGAGCCTGGTGGGTGCATTTCTGCTGCTCAGTCGCTTCCGTCGTGTCCAGCTCTTTGCGACCCCATGGATTGTAGCCCGCCAGCCTCCTCTGTCCATGGGATTCTCCAGGCAGGAATACTGAAGTGGGTTGTCACGCCCTCCTCAGGGGGTCTTCCCGACGAGGGGAGCAAAGCTGCGTCTCTTCTGTCTCCTGCATTGCAGGCAGGTTCCTGACCACCAGCGCCACCACAGTCCATAGGGCTGCAGAGCGTTAGACGCGCCTTAGCAACTAAAGCAACATCAGTAGCATAGCTAACAGTTACCAGTCTTCTTGGTATATGTATGACTTTATAATTTATAACACCGTAATAACTTTTTTCTTACAGAAATACATTTTCGGGAAATGGCCTCTAAATCTTGGCTGAATATTTTAACCTTCCTTTGTGGATCAGCAGTTGGATTTGTTTTATGCTCTCAGTTACTTAGTATTTTGTTGGAAGAACAGAAGGACATCCAGCCTAGTATTCTTCATAATGATCCTCACGCTAGGCATTCAGATGACAATGACCAGAATCATCTAGAAGGACAGATGAACTTCGATGCAGATGCCAGCCAACATAAAGGTATGGTTTACTATATTAAGGAGTAAATAGAAACTGTATTTTTCAATATGTTTAAGTGTTGAGAGAATTAGAAAAAGTTGCTTATATGAATCTTGTTATATCACTGTATCTTTTGATAGAAATGAGCTTAACTCCAGATATTAAATAACAATTCTTAGTTTACCTCAGGAGAAAGAAATGACTAAAACCCAGATTTATTTAGGATGTAAGATATTATTTTGAATTTATTTTCAAATATAAATAGTTCATAAAACATAACTTAGGGAAAGGCAAAACTTTCAGGTTAGATTTCTGAAAATTTTAATTTTGTTTTCATGGTTCTTATCTATGCTGTTACCTTGTTTTAGTCTTGTTTTTTGCTTAGTCTTATTTTCCTAGAGAAACTCAAGAGGTATATATAACTTTCAGTTTACTTTTTATCAGTGTCTGACATAACTAATCTTTTCTCCTTTTGAGGGACATAAAACTGTTAGGGAAGTAGAAACCCAGGCATGTGTTACATCGATATGACGTGACTTCACTTTCTCCTGGTCCTCTGCCTCCGACCAGGTGCTCTCAGCCGTGTCTTCTCCGTGCCCCATGAATGCTGCTTTGCCCTCAGCCTCTGTTCTTTGGCTCTTTCTTTGCCTGTGTGATGTCATCAGCCCTCATAATTTTAGTTTCCATCTGTTCCTTGCTGTCTTTCCCTTAACCTAGTTCCAGACAGTATGAGAAGACATTCACAATTCAGAGATCTCTGCAAATGCTGATTTATTTGACAGAAAATACAGCAGCTTGGAAAAAAGGTTGAAATTCTGGGATGCAACAGGGTCCCACATTAAAGGGTGTTTGTCTTATCTTTTTGGCAGTAAATTGCTTCTTTCCTACCTCTCAATCTAAAGTTGAGGGTGAGGTACACATCCTGGTTATTTTATGAACTAGCAAGTACATGCACACTGTGACAAAGTGCCATGCGTGTGAGTGTTTCTGTGACAGTGGTTTATCTCTGAGCAGCCGTGTTCTCACCAGAGAGCAGTTTGCTTGCTCTGCACTGGCTCTGCACTGTTGCTCTAGGCTTTAGTTGTTCAGTGGGAGCCAGGCTTCTTTACTGGGAGGCTGTTCTAGATCAGCCTCACTGCAGCCACATAAATTAGGACCTACTTGTCCTGCTTGATGGTCTACAAAATGTATGTAGGCTTAAGGTTTCTCACAGACTTAACATGTACATCATACTCCTGCCTTTCCTTTACAATCCTAAAATGTTTTCTTCCTCCTGTTTTTATATAACTCACTACTTTCTGCCTAAGTCATGGTAGGCGCTTTCCTCTGCTTACCAATCAATCCTATTTCTCATAACTACTTCTTTACCGTTTTTAGGTTACTTCTCTCAGTCTGTAGCATCCTTCCCCTAAATCAGACCTTCAGTTGTATCCATGTACTTGCACTCAACCAAACTTCACCGAGTCTTTTGTCCTTTCTTCTGATGAATTTCATTTAAAGACCTAATTTCTGCATCGTCTCTCATTTTTCCCGATACTGCCTTATATCCCCTTCTTCTCTGTTCTAGCCAACTTCCCATTCCACTATTCTGTAGTGTTTATCAGCCATTACTTTACCCCTCAGTTCATTGAAACCTTTACACATACCTCTGTTACAGCATCTTTTAATATACAGCAAGTATTGGTTTGCAGGCCAGGTTCCCATGCTAGAATGAATTCTCCTGTGGCAAAACATGTGTTTTATTCATCTTTTTATCTCTTTATCAGCGGCATGCCCATCACAGGGTAATGAATGAATGAGTAATTGAAAGAATGAGAAACACTGTCTACCAGATTCCAACTGTAGGGAGAAGGATGTCTTGCTCTATGTGAAACATATTAAGGATTTCTGCTCCCACCACAGTCCTTTTCGCCCAGGATTTGGCATATATGTACAACTAGGAGATTGAACCCCTCCAGTGTATGAAATATGAATGCTCTCTGCCTGAAAAGAGGGCAGTTTTGTCTGGTTTGGGATTGCAAATTCTTGATATTCAGAGGGACAATTAGAATATTTTCATGCCCTTCCCAGCATTTCCCTTTACTCGCTCTCAGTCAGTTAACTAGAAATGTATCACTCCAGTTGTTAATTTTTCACAGTACTGAGCTTTTGTAACTGACTGACCTTAACTTTAGGGACGTTTCCTCAGGATGCTGCCTAGAGCATTGCTACACAAAGTGCAATTTTGTAGAGTCATGCTGGTCTAACAGCTGAAAAAGTATTGACGTCAGAATTAAACAGTTAGAAACTTTTATGGTAATTAAACAATAATTTTGTGTAAATCTAAACATAATTTAGGGCTTGTGTTTTTGTATTTATTTTTGAAATTTATTATTCATTTTTGGCATGTGGCAAAAGTATAGGTCTCTGCTGCTGCTGCTAAGTCGCTTCAGTCATGTCCGACTCTGTGCAACCCCATAGACAGCAGCCCACCAGGCTCCCCCGTCCCTGGGATTCTCCAGGCAAGAACACTGGAGTGGGTTGCCATTTCCTTCTCCAATGCATGAAAGTGAAAAGTGAAAGTGAAGTCACTCAGTCATGTCCAACTCTTAGCGACCCCATGGACTGCAGCCTACCAGGTTCCTCCATCCATGGGATTTTCCAGGGTAGAGTACTGGAGTGGGGTGCCATTGCCTTCTCCAACTACTGCAAATAAAAATGGATCCTTCACCAAGTACTGATCTGGAATCTCATAGTTGGAGTCTTTTTCTGGAGCAGTATTACAAAACTGTAGTCCTGGCCCAACAGCCTGTGAATTGTTTGTTAACTTGTCTGCATCCTGATTAGAAGCTTGCACCAGAATGTAACTCAGATAAGCTCACTACTTAAATAGACTTTTGGGTAGATTGTAGCAAGACTTCCTTGATGAAAGAAGTAAGATGTTGCTTTATGATTTTTTTTTATTGTTTGTTTTATTTTGGGCTATTCTGGGTCTTCATTGCTGCGCATGGCCTTTCTCTAGTGGTGGCGCATGGGCTTAGTTGCCCTGAGGGATGTGGCATCTTCCTGGAGCACGGATTGAACCCATGTCCCCTGCATTGGCAGGCAGATTCTTGTGCTCTGCACCACCAGGGAAGCCCAATGTATTGCTTTATATTTTGGCATGAGCTCCCTGTTTCTTTGCAAACCTATACTATGAAAAACACTGCTCTTGACAGTCTTGGAGATGCTACCTCTGCTTGTTCTTCTGTCCTGTTTCTGGTGGATTTGCACTTTGGAATGAAGTATGTTACTATAAGAAATGATCTCAGCTTTGCATTAACTCATCTTTTTCGAACTGAGGTAGTCATGAAAACGTTTTTAACACCACCTCCGGGTGCTTATAGGGATGCATAACACAAGATGTGGGCAAGGTGGACTGCTGCTTCAGTAGTCTGTGTTTCCTGCCCTTCAGAAGCTTATTCGCAGCAGTGAAACATTCCCGTCAACGTTGTGTTTCTTTCAGCTGAATCACTAACAGTAGAGAGGTATATAGAAGGGGGGAGGGGAGTCTTTTGAAATTGTTCAAGAAAATGTCTTCTTTGGTATAATTTATTTTGAATTTACAACTATGTAAATTAACTGTAAGTAATTTTTGTTTAATAGATGAGAACACTGACATCGCTGAAAAACTCTATCAGAAGGTTAAAATTCTTTGCTGGGTAATGACAGGGCCTCAAAATCTAGAGAAAAAGGCTAAACATGTCAAAGCTACATGGGCCCAGCGTTGTAATAAAGTGTTGTTTATGAGTTCAGAAGAAAACAAGGACTTCCCTGCTGTGGGATTAAAAACCAGAGAAGGCAGAGACCAACTGTACTGGAAAACAATTAAAGCCTTTCAGTATGTCCATGATCATTATTTAGAAGATGCTGATTGGTTTATGAAAGCAGATGATGATACTTACGTTATACTAGATAACTTGAGATGGCTTCTCTCAAAATACAACCCTGAAGAACCCATTTACTTTGGGAGAAGATTTAAGCCCTATGTAAAGCAGGGCTACATGAGTGGAGGAGCAGGATATGTACTGAGTAAAGAAGCTTTGAAAAGATTTGTTGAGGCATTTAAAACAGACAAATGTACGCACAGTTCCTCAATCGAAGATTTAGCACTGGGGAGATGCATGGAAATTATAAATGTAGAAGCGGGAGATTCCAGAGATACCACTGGAAAAGAAACTTTTCATCCTTTTGTACCAGAACACCACTTAATCAAGGGTTATCTGCCGAGAACCTTTTGGTACTGGAATTATAACTATTATCCTCCTGTAGAGGTAAGTTTAGAAATTTTATTACTGTATAGGTACTTTGACTTTTATTTAAAAAACTAATAATGTGATGTTCTTTAGTATCAGTAGCCAAGAATCTCCCTTAGTCTTTTTATGTCGAATGGCAGTATAACAGAGCAGATGAGAATGAAGGTGTCAGCAATAATAATTCCAATAAATATTTATATTGCTGCATATCTAAGAAGATAGCAGTAATATTGTCAAGTTCCAATTCTTATGAACCTTACATTTTGATGAGGATACATACAATAAACAGGCAGACAAGCCCAGTTATAAAATGATTTTAGGTAGTGCAAGTGTCCTGGAGAACAATGGAGCCGGGTAAGAGGATGGAGAGTGACTAGAGTTGGAAGGGATACTTCAGTTTGGGCAAATGAAGAAGGCTTCACTAAAAGGGTACCTTTGAACAGAAACCTGAGTGAGGTTAGCAAGCAGGCTATGGGAAGATCTAGGTAAAGAGCCTTCTCATCTTCAGGAACAATGCCTGAAAAGATTTTGAGGTTCAGAAAGACCTAGGTTCAAATCCTGCTCTCCCACTTAATAGTTGAATGACCTTGGATGGACAGAATTTGCCTAACCCCTGAGCCTAAGTTTCCTCATTTGTAAGATGGACCTGAACTACCTGTCTGATCAAGTGGTCATCACGATACAGGACAGTGTCTGTCATATAGGGAGTACCTGTAAGTCCTGGACCTCACCTGACACCTTAGCTTACATTCCTGAGAATTTTATCTAAAATAAATTATTAAATATTTCAAATGTACGCACACACAACACAACCAGCTCTACCAAATATTAGTCTTTTGCCCCATTTGCTTTAGATTTTTTTTTTTAAACAAAAAAGTATAGAGATAGGTGAGGCCAGTGTCCTCACCTCAATCCATTTCTCTTAGCTCCTTCTTGAGAATTAACCACTGTAATGAGTTTAGTATTTATCATTACCATGTGTGTTTTTATGTTTTTCCTACATGTTTCTGTTTTTGTAAATAATACATAGTATGTTGTTTTGCAGGTTTTTAAATAAGTAGAATTGTACCATAGGCATACTTGAACATATGTCTTTTTTGCAACATTAAAATTTATCAACATTAATATGTGTATCTGCTTCATTGATTTTAGACTGCTGTATAATAATCTAATACATGAATATACTGTAACTTACCCATCCTCCTGCCTGTATATATTTAGTAAGCTGTTGCCAGTTTTTCACTATAAGTGCCTTCCATCAATGATTGACTGGAGACTAGAAATCACAGAGTCTAGCTTTTAGACTCAGTTCTGTTATTGATTAATGTCTTGAGGCAGGTCACTGGTGCTGTTTACCTTTTCTCTGGCCCTGAGGTAACCAATAATACACTTTATGGTATTGTTCTCTTCTTTACAAGCCATTGTTTTCAAATCATCATCTAAAACAGTGGTTCTCAACCAAGGGCTCTTTTTTGCCTCCCAGAGGACTTTTGGGAAAATCTAGAGACCTTTTTGGTTGCTGACTAGTGGTTGCTACTGGCATCTAACGAGTAGAAATCCACAAGATTGTAAACTTACTAGATGCTGAATATTCCACAATGCACAGGACAGCCCCTCCCAACAGAGAATTATCCAGCCCCAAATGTCAGTAGCATTGACGTTTCAAACCTTGACCTGGAACATCTGACCCGAGCTTTTAAGCAGCTTTAAAAGGAAATTTTAAAGCAAATTACTACTTTTTCAGCTCTCAACCACCAGTGTGTTCCTGGTACTTACACAGAAGTGATAGCTAATCCTTAACGGTAAACCTACATTTAACAAGTGACAGAACAGACTCAAGAGAGTCACGTAACTTGACTATCCTGATGAGTAGCTTTGGCAGTATTTGCAATCCCTCTCTGATTTTAAAAGCTCTTATTATTTCTGTCATGGCCACTGCTGTCTGATTAATCTTATATGTGCTCCGCAAAGGAGTGTAGAGTGTGTTAGAATAAATATTCTTTTGTTGGGATAAATTCCACTTGAATAAACAAACATTTTAAAGTTCAATTTTATGTAATGAGGTTCTTTGAATCCATATGCTCACATCTTACTGCTATTATAGATGCAAGAATTTCCTAAACTGTAAAACACATGTATTCCCAAGTCTGACTTTTGAGAGTCTGTGTTGGTTTGGGTTTTAGTGAGGTACTACTTGGGATGCTTTCTCAGTGCAAAGTTTTCTTAAGCTATCCAGGATTACTTGACCTCTTCCCATCTCAATTCTGCACCCCTAACGTACAAAAATATACCTAAAATCAAGAACATTACAAACGCATAATAATGAAAACACCTAAATGCATGTAAGATTTCACTAAGAGTTTTTGATGTTGGATACACATAACAGTAATAGCAAAGGAGCATAATAATTGTTATTATTTTTAACCAGTAAAATATCCCACTTTGCCCTTAAAAGTACTACCAACAGTTCCTGCCTGCAAATAAGGTATACCTAATAATATAGTTTATATTAACAAATATTACACATAGTTTATTTATTTTTAGTTGTATCATGGCTTTTTTTTTCTTTTGAACTTTTTGTTTTGCATTGGGATATAGCTGATTAACAATGTTATGATCATTTCAGGTGAACAGCAAAGGGACTCACCCATACATGTACATATATCCATTCTCTCCCAAACCCTCCTCCCATCCAGGCACATATCTTATTTAAATTGTAATAGCTTTTTAAATGGATGGGAAATTTTACGTTTGTTCTCTAAAAATTTATAAGTTATTTTAAAAACTGTAAAACAGACTTGTAAGTTCCAAAATTGACCCAGCCTAATTTTGCCTCTTCTCTCTCAGGAGGTTCTATATAAACCCAAAGTGAAACCACACTTCTGTTATTATTCATCATTTAATAAATTGTCTTCTCTCTAAGAGAGTTGCTGTTTGCACAGCTGTCCTGAATCTCATACATACTTGCTTTCTTTCCTTAGTCGTCACTAAAAATACAGTGTGGAAAAGATCTGTCTATAATTCAACATTATAAAGCAGTTATACTCTAATTAAAAAAAAAAGGAGAAGCTCCGAAAAAGAAAATTTTATCTAGCAGGTTAGGGTGTGAAATAATCAAAAAGTTATGTTCTTACATTAGTTGTTTAGAACTTTTCGTGCTGTTCCCTTTCACACTACCTTCTCACTTAGAAGTGAATCTATTCCTAGGAATGAAATCTTTTCCCTAGGACTCCCGTCTGTTTCCTAGCAGTAGATTGTTTTTCACAAGAAAATTTTGAAATCAATCTTAATAGAGCAGATTTAAAATATAGTGGATTTTCAAATATTAAAAAACATTCCTCTGTGTGTGAAATTGCCTTTTTTATAGATCAGAAATGATTAAATGTGGTTTTAGCATGTTATTTCTTCAGTTTTATTTTTATTACCTCTAATCCATTTGAAACTTAGTAGTGTATATGGTTGATATAAAGAACTCCTGATTTTTCCAAATTGTTAACTGATTATTCCAGTGCCATTTATTAATAGTCCTTTGTTCACTGCTGATGTAAAAATACCTCCATTATTATCATTCACTATAGCATTACTTAAAGTGGGGTCGATATCTGAGGTTTCAGTTCTGTTCCATTGTTCTATTTGGTTTTGGCTCAGTACCATATTGCTGGTAGCTTTACAAAATCTTCAAATTATTAATCTAAGACTGTATCTTTTCTCCTTTATTGCTCCCTCTCTTTTTCTTTTAAATTGTTTTGGCAACTCTCAAATTTTATACTTTTGCATAAACTAATTACTTTAGGACCAATGGATATCTTTGCCCATTATTTTTTATATTTCCTCTTAGGTCCCTTAGTAAATTTTTATCAATTTTATCAATTTTCTTCAAGTAAATCTTTATTTCTTAAATATCTCCTTAGGTTTTTAGCATTTTTGTTACTCTTCTAATTGGTTTCTTTGCTTAACACTTTTAAACTAGTGTGTATACGTGTATATATATGAAAGCTTTTTTTTCCCTAAGCATCTTTAAAATCTGGCTCTGTTCCTGGATTTTTTTATTTCTGATGATTTTTCACTCAACTCTTTAGAGTTTTGGGGGTATCCATAATCATATGCAAAGAACTAGGTAGTTTGTTTCTAAGGATTATAACTGTTTTTATTATGTTGCCTTTTATTGCTTATAAATATTAACTAAATAATAAATTAAAAACTGTTATCATTAAGCAGTTGTCCTGGCCATCCAGTAAAAAAAACAGCACAATGGAGTATAATATAATTACTGCAGTAAATCTAAGCAAAATATTATTATAATATTTCAGAGTTATCTAAAACTGCATCCAGAGAGGATCCAGGAGTTTAATACTAACCGCTTTTGCTCTAGTCTTTAGTTTACTATGCGCTGGCGACTGTAGCAGCCACTAACCACATATGACCGTTGCACGTTTGAAGTAAGACTACTGAATTTAGATGTGCCCAGTAATATAAGTCATACTTGATTTCAAGGACTTAGCACAAATAAAAATAATGGTTTCATCAATTATTTAGAAAATATTGATCACCTGTCTAAATATTAAAATAGTATAGATTTATTCAGTTAAAACATACTCAAATTAATTTCACCTATTTCTGTCTACTTTTTAAGTATGACTGCTGCATTTTTTGGTCACATATATTTACTGAATAGAGCTGATTTGATAAGCACAAGTTGACCTATCTGTTTAGTTTTCATATTTATATCTACTTTTAAATTCCCTAAAAATGTAAAAAGTAGACAACAGATAATTTTTCAGTGTCTACATGTTGGTCCAAGAAACCCATCTATTCAGTGTTTGTTTCAAAGGAGTTTAGAGAAAATACAATGGACAATTTCTTCATGATTTTTACTGCATTATAAGCTGCATACTTCCAAACATGAATTATTAAATGTTTGATTTAGTGGATCACTATGAATCTTCTCTGGGAACTTGTCTGACTGTTTTTCTCCGTGGGTCATTGCAAAGATGGTAGATAGTCTTAAGTTTTCCTGGAGTTATCTGAGTGAAACAGTCTCCAGATGCCAGTTTTGACCCCAGAATGACCTTGTGACTGACTACTTAATTCTGGGGCCAGTTTTTTAAAATTCTGTCTATTTTATTCCTTTTTTATTCTTTCCTGCTTTTGTATTTTTGTTGTTATTTTTTTTCTGTCTTCTTTGATTTAATTGCCCTCATGCCAGCTCAGAAATCTATGAGAATTATATAACTGAACAAAAGTTTAACTGAGGGCCACCTGAGTGTGATTATTCTGTCAGTGTAAGCTAACATTTATTGAGTATTTACTACAGGTAGAGCATGGTACCAGCCATTTTACACATATTGTCTCCTTTAAGTAACCATCTTTTTTTTGCACGTGGGGAAATTGAAGCTTATAGAGATTAAGTAATTTGCCCCAGATTTTACACTAGAAGGCAATATATGAGCTCAAACCTAGGTATGACTTAGCACTTTCTCTCTTAAATACCAGATTGTTCGGGTTAATCTATCACTGAAGTTTTAGCTTGCAGATACATTATGGGCAAGGCTTTGTCACTGAATGTTCTAAAGGTGTCTTTCTGAGGCTGAGCCAAGCAAAAATTTATGATGAGAAAATTATAAAGAGAAAGCAAAACTTGGAGAAATAGAACTTTATCCTTTGTATAGCTGACTGTTTCATTTGAAGAAGTCTCACGGTTTTCTAGGTTTGGTTTTTTTGGAGGGGCGCTAATCTATAGGGTATGAGAGAATTTTATTTCAGTTAGATATACTTCAGCAATTTCATATTTGATTTTACATTGTTGGGAACTCTGAAAACATTTGGTTTCTTTCACGGGTCTAATAAAGCATGTAGTTCTGCTTTAGTTTGCCAGCTTTAATGCTTTGATTCTGTTAAAACTAGTGTTTCCTTTTTTATCCTTATGTTAATATTGTATGTAATAATATGCCATTTATTAATAATGCCTGTTTCTGCTACTTTTTTAGGGTCCTGGTTGCTGTTCTGATCTTGCAGTTTCTTTTCACTATGTTGATCCTACAACTATGTATGAGTTAGAATACCTCGTTTATCATCTTCGTCCGTATGGTTATTTATACAGATATCAACCTGCCTTACCTGAGAAGATGCTAAAGGAAGTAAGTCAGATATACAAAAATGAAGATACAAAAGTAAATCAGGAGGCTTTGAAAGAAAAACATAAATGAACAGAGGTAAAATGCCTAGTGTTGCACTGAAGAAGAACTTCTCCATTTCTGATATAGAACACTGGAACCCCAGTGAGGAATTCTTTCCAAGTGAACGTTCCATGTTAGAAACCTTTCGTATGAATGACTGTAAACTGAAGCTTTAAGTGCGCTGTGAAGTCTGTTAAAATGTGTTTTGATACAGTAATATATATATGTATAAGAAAAACTTGTGTTTTTAAGATGGTGGCCAGGCAGAGGGACTAGAAAAGAGATTCGTTGCCTATTCCTGACCATATGTGTTACTATCACTGGGAAATTAAAAGTTAAATTTGCTAAAACTACACTGCACCATGTTAGTAACTCACACACGATGCTAAACAGATCTGCCTTAAAGAAAATTTAGAAGGAAATATTGTTGCTCAGTGTTGTCTGTAGACTCAGAACATGAGTTTATATTTGCAGTCTGATATAAATGAACCAACCGCCCTCTGACACACACACGTACAGTTTTTGTCTAATGAAAATTTGCTGTGACTATTTATAATTGGTAGTATTTCTTCCAGAATAAGGTAGAATAAGAATGGCACTTGTCCTTAAGTGCATTAATAAAACCACATTTTGAAATTATTATGGGCCTTGACTGTATTATATACTTCATTCTAATTAATAGTTAATCTTTTGCGAAGTCCCCGTTGCCTCTTTTCTAAACATGCTTAACCATTCTCAAATGCCATTCTCAACTATTAATATTTATTTACTGAGAGCATTAATAGCATTCTATAAACATGCATTTTAAAATATTTTATTCCTAGTTTTACCCGTTGTTAATTATGGGTAACTAATGAATAGTAAATTTAATGCTATTTGGAGATGCATTTCTTATAATAGTGCTATTCTCAGGAATCACTAAGTATCATTTTTAACTGATTATTTAAAACTCTGTCCAACTACATAATTATAGTTCCTTTCTTTCTCATTCTGTTGAGAGATGAGAACTTGTTTGTGCCTTGCATAACTTGTTTAAAGAAGAAGTTTGAGGTTCACTTTTCGGTTCTGAGGTGGCTGTTAGTTACACTGGCTAAATAATTTGTAAGATTTTGACCAGAGTTAATTAAAAACATTAAAAAATGCAGAATGCTTAAACAAACTGAAATGTGTCGAATATTAAAAGACCAAATGCTTAATTTATGAATAACACTGAATTTTGATGCTGACTTCTTTGAGGATGATTGTTTTTGTCAGTGGACAGTTGGAACAAAGCAGAATACCTGTTCAAGACTGTCATCAAAAACACATAAATGTTTCATTCTGATTTTAACCCTCTATTTCATCTAACACTCTATTTAAAGAATTTCTGGAAGGAAAGAAAATGTTAAATTTTAGCTGTTTTTAGCAAGTACCATCTGAGTGTATCATAACAGAATACACCTTCTATATGATTATCTTAAATGTTACAAATAATTTACATTTCTCTTATGTTTTATCATAATGCTAATTTTATGTGGCTGTCATGCCACTGATTCTGCTGCTTAGCTAAATAGTTTATATTTATTGTGCCAAAATATGTCAAAACCAAGACCTCTTTGTGTTGTATATTTGAGAGAATGTGCATCCTAGTGGCTAATGATGGCATTACTCTGTCAAATAGTGAAACCTTAGACTAGTTTTTACCTATTAAATTGTTTTTTGTTATTTTCTTGGTGATAACAGCTGCCAAACTTTCAAGGCATTCTATTCTTTAAGCAACTCTTTACTTTGGTATGAATATGAATTTACTTGCAATCCATATACGCTACTTTCTGTACTAGAATTATAAATTGTTTACCATAAACATCGAAAAACCTTAAAATTGACTCATATGAAATCAGCATTGTGATGAATCCTGAGGTCTGGAGTTGGACCACCTGGGTTTGAATTCTTGTTCGGTCACTAGTTTTGTAGCCTTGAGCAATTTACTTAATCTTAACTCTGTGCCTCAATTTCCTCATCTGTAGACTAGGGATAGGAATACTACCTACCTCACAGGATTTTTATGAGGATTAAATGAATGACTATGTGTATGGCTTTTAAGAACACTGTCCCAGAGTATGGAGTGCTAAGTGTAAAATTTTTTTATTATTCTTTACCTCGGAGTATATTTATTTTAAATGAATTGAGAAATCTGCTTTAATTAAATCAGATATTAAAGGAAATATTTCATATATTTCTTATAATAAGTAATAGCTAGTTTTTATTTGATGCCTACTATACACCAGGTAATGTGCTTAGATACTCTGTGTTAATCCTCACAAATTGGGGGTTACTCCCATATTATAGATGAGAAAACTGAGGCTCAGAGAACTACAGTCATTTTTCCACTGTCAGAAAGTTAGTAAGTAACAGAGCTAAGATTTATACTCAGAGCCTGTGTTCTTTGCACCATGTCAGCCTTGAGGTTAATCATGCAACATTATTTCCATTTTTACTTAATGACATATGACATCTGATACGTTGGCCAGTAGTTGTCAAATTAACCAGCCAAATTGTCATAATGATTCTTAAATTGTGGTTCATATACTCTTGCCTGGGTACTTGTTAAAATGGAGGTTTCAAGACCCCGATTCCAGAAATTTTGATTCTTTCTTGGGACCCAGAAGTATGCATTCTTCCCAGATTCCCTTGGGCACCGGTTCTCAAAGTGTGGTCCCAACCTGCAGTGGCAGCATCACCCGGGAACTTGTCAGTATCGCGTCCTGGATCTCACCCCAGACCTGCTGAATTCCGAAACTCCAGTGGTGGAAGCAAATAATTATGTTTAAATAAGCCCTCCAATTCCCCCCTAAACCTGGTGATCATGTGCAAATCATCCTTATAACACACTGAGGATTACTTCCCCATAAGTGTGGTTATCTTTCAAATTTTAGATACAACATAGTATATGTAGTTCTATACTATGGATCTAATATAGAATCACACTATATTAGTAAAAGACTAAATATAAATATATTTAGTAAGAGACTTAAAATAATGTAAAAGGTCAGTGAATCATTCATTTGACAAAATCCTTTAGCTTCTTCAGGGTGACTAATACCAGGGCCCACAGTAAAATACGAAGTTTAGTAGTTTCATATTAGGGCAGAAAATGTTCAGTAATTACTAGTTACGTACACAATAATTCATTAAAAGCATACCTAAATAAATATCATCAAAAATGTCCACAATTGGTGGTAAAAAAAAATTTTCACTAGAGATAATAAAGTACTATTATATAATATACAGAATGTTTTTCTGCTAATTCTATCAAAATTCATCACTTTTCAAGGATCAGTTGACTGTCCAATAGGACGTAGTAAAGCAAAAATCTCTCCAAGTAATTAATAGAGCACATAAAACCAGATTTGATGAGGATAATGACTTACTCTCTTTTAAATGAAGATTTTTGTCATCTGGGTAAATGACTTTAGTATGGTCTTAAAACAGGCTTTGCTGTCTTTTGTTCTCCAATAACAGTATACTTGTATTTCACATGGGAAGTTTGTAGATGATACAAAGCAGATATTTTCCCCCGAGTTCAGTTGTTTTCAAATACCTTGAACTTTAGAAGACTTTCTGTTACATATAAGAAGATTTGGAAATAAATGACTAACCAGGTTTTAATATATTTAAAAGTNTCCTAAAGGAAATCAGTCCTGGGTTTTCATTGGAAGGACTGATGTTGAAGCTGAAACTCCAATATTTTGACCACCTGATGCGAAGAGCTGACTTAGACCCTGATGTTGGGAAAGACTGAAGGCAGGAGGAGAAGGGGACGATAGAGGATGAGATGGCTGGATGGCGACTCAATGGACATGAGTTTGGGTAAACTCTGGGAGTTAGTGATGGACAGGAAGGCCTGGCATGCTGCGGTTCATGGGCTCACAAAGAGTCGGACATGACTTCGCAACTGAACTGAAATGAACTGAACTGAGGAATGTTGGTTAGTGAAGTGAGTGTGTGGTGGTGGTGGGGAGGGTGTATGGGTATGATTGTTAAAATGGAGTAAAATCTGTAATGGTTTTTGCTGTGGGCACAGTGGTTTTTCAGAGTAGCTCGATTATGTCTCATCTGAAATAGAAACAGTAAAAGACTCCAAGCAAACTCTCTGCACTATAGGAACTTAAAGGTTCCTCCAGCTCTGTCATATTCTGATTTGAGGATTTTGAAGAAATATCATTTTATAAATAGGTAGCATCTGAAAATGGTTTTACTCTCTCTTTTCTTTCTATGCCATTATTAAGCATATTTAAAGGATATGGGCTACAAGGAGTTAAAAGGGGGATATTACTGAGCAGGCATGCATTAATGTAGGGGCAAGGATCAGGAGTATGTTTTCAATTCTGAAGGATGAACTTTCGTTTATGATACATTTAAAGATGGAGAATCCGTGTCTTTCAACAGCAAAACTTTTAGTTAAAACTTTGAATTCCTTTGGCCTATGGATCTTGTATATCCTGGGCCTCCAAACCCACATGTTTGGACTAGGTGTGTGCTTTGTCCAGTTAACTTCTTCTCCTCCAGGCTCAGTTCAGTTCAGTTGCTCAGTTGTCTCCAACTATTTTTGACCCCATGGACTGTAGCACGCCAGGCCTCCCTGTCCATCACTAACTCCTAGAGTTTACCCAAACTCATCTCCATTGAGTTGGTGATGCCATCCAATCATCTCATCCTCTGCTGTTGCCTTCTCCTCCCACCTTCAATCTTTCCCAGCATCAGGGTCTTTTCAAATGAGTCAGCTCTTCACATCAGGTAGCCAAAGTATTGGAGTTTCAGCTTCAGGATTAGTTCTTCCAATGAACACTCAGGACTGATCTCCTTTAGGATGGAATGGTTTGATCTCCTTGCAGTCCAAGGGACTCTCAAGAGTCTTCTTCAACACCACAGTTCAAAAGCATAAATTCTTCAGCATTCAGCTCTCTCTATAGTCCAACTCTCACATCCATACATGACTACTGGAAAAACCATAGCCTTGACTGGATGGACCTTTGTTGGCAAAGTAATGTCTCTGCTATTTAATATGTTGTCTAGGCTTCCCTGGTGGCTCAAATGGTAAAGCATCTGCCTGCAATGCAGGAGACCTCTGGGTTCAATGGGTTCAATCTCTGGGTCAGAAAGATCCCCTGGAGAAGGAAATGGCATCCCACTCCAGTACTCCGGCCTGGAAAATCCCATGGACAGAGGAGCTTGGTAGGTTACAGTCTATGGGATTGCAAAGAGTCAGACATGACTGAGCGACTTTCCTTTCCTTTCCTTTCCTANCAGAAAGATCCCCTGGAGAAGGAAATGGCATCCCACTCCAGTACTCCTGCCTGGAAAATCCCATGGACAGAGGAGCTTGGTAGGTTACAGTCTATGGGATTGCAAAGAGTCAGACATGACTGAGCGACTTTCCTTTCCTTTCCTTTCCTAGGTTGGTCATAGCTTTTCTTCCAAGGAGCAAGTGTCTTTTAATTTCATGGCTGCAGTCACCATCTGCAGTAATTTTGGAGCCCCCAAAACCAAAGCCTGCCACTGTTTCCACCGTTTCCCCATCTATTTGCCATGAAGTGATGGGACCGGATGCCATGATCTTTGTTTTCTGAATGTTGAGCTTGAAGCCAACTTTTTCACTCTCCTCTTTCACGTTCATCAGGTGGCTCTTGATCACCTCCAGGCTACCTGTCCCCAATCCCCCTCCCCGCAGAACCCCTTTCATTTTCTGTGTTTCCCACCCACCAGTGAAAGCCTCTACTTGTGACCACATGCTTATAAGAAAACACATCTTTTTTTATCATTTTCATACCAAAGACCCCCAGACACTCACAGACACACTTATTTTTCAAACTCATTCACATCTGTTCCACGCTCTAGAAATAAACGATTTGTTTTTGTTAAACATGCTGACCTGAAGATCTGAGCTGTTAATTTTTATGAAAGGCAGTAACTAATGTAGCCACATACCCTCCCCCCACTCGGCAGAAACATGTCCCAGATGTTCATTAGACACAGCTGAGGGCTGTTTTTAGATATGGCATTTACTGATTCTGCAGCCTGTTCTCTTTTCTATAGTTCGTCTTGAGCAAGGGTGGTGAACTCAAATCCAATAATCACTGGGCCTTGTTATTATGGCTGCGCTCCTTCAAGGATAATAGAGGCCCCTCCATGATGATCAGGGCTTGAAAAGAAGAATCAATTTTCTAATTTGTCTCACTGAAAATAGATGCAAGAGTTCCAGGAAGAATAGTATCATGGGAGACAGAAATCCTGTTTTCTGGTTTTGTTTTCCTTCTAACGCTCTAAACAGCAGATTGCGAGAATGACAGGATGGAAAACAATGTCATAACACAAACACTCTGCAATTAAAAGAACTGGATCCAGAGTTGACAACGTGGGGTTCCACTCCTCGTATAGTTAATTATCACCCGTGTGACGTTAGACAATTCAGTTCAACCTTCTGTTCCTTGATTTTTTCTCATCATTAAAATAAGGGAGACGGTGGTTCCCATTTATTTATTACTTATTCAGTTTCAAGCAATAGGAAATTCCACTTGTCTGAATTAAGCAATAATGCTTTATTGACTTGTATATCTTGAAGACCATTAGGTATTCCCTGGTGGCTCAGACGGTAAAGAATCTGCCTCAAATGCAGAAGGAAGAAAGTGAAAGCATCAGTCATTCAGTCATGTTTGACTCTTTGTGACCTCAAGAACAGTAGCCCACCAGGCTCTTCTGTCTGTGGAATTCTTCAGGCAAGGGTACTGGAGTGGGTAGCCATTCCCTTCTCCAGGGAACATCCCAGGAATCAAACCCAGGTCTCCTGCATTGCAGGCAGATTCTTTACCATCTGAGTCACCAGAAAAGTGCAATCCCTGGGTTGGAAAGATCCCTTGGAGAAGAAAATGGCAACCCACTCCAGTGTTATTGCCTGGGAAATCCCATGGACAGAGGAGCCTGGCGGGCTACAGTCCACGGGGTCACAAAAGAGCCGGATAGGACCGAGTGATTAACCACAACAACATCCTGAAGAACAGAGGCAGAACAATTGTCTGGGTTTGTTTCATGCAGTGTCTCAGTGATGCCATCAAGAATCCAATTTCATTTCTTCTCTTTCTGTTTCCCACTGTGGCACTTCGTCCCAAATTTGGCTTGCTTCATGGTGGCAAGACGCTTAAAGCAATTTCAGGGCTAATGGACCCATAATATATTATCCTGAAGAGGGACTGAGCCACTAACCAGCATTCTAAACAAGACCTCAGACCAAGCCTAAACAAAGGACTAAGGCCATGAAAACGGGATGTGATGATCAACTTGATCAATAAGGACTCACCCCTTGAGTTGGAATTATATTCAGAATTTTTATTATTTTTTTTATTAATTTATTTATTTATTTTTAAATTTAACTTTACAATACTCTATTGGGTTTGCCGTACATCGACATGGATC
>SJYV01027760.1:0-14405 GCA_006410875.1 Neotragus pygmaeus
TACTAAGGATTATATAACAACAATGTATCCTGCTTGAGAACAGTTTCTCCTACCTGAAAACCTTCTGGCTAATCCTGTTATTTTAAAACATAAATTATGGGAGTGGGTCTAGTAAGATTTTTACAACATTGAGACATTCTTTTGATTTATTGTAATAACTAGTTTTAAAAGTATATAACTCCCTTGCTAACACTAGCAAGGGGGCACTCTCCATCCCCCTTGTGACATCTATGTCAGAAGCTTTCTCATTCCCTTTTCTTAAATAAAACTCTGCTACACAAAAGCTCTTGAGTGATCAAGACTGGTCCCTGGTCCTGAAGCTAAATCTTCTTTGGAGATCATGAATCTGACATCATTCACCATTAGGAATCAAATGGTATGGAGATTCCTTAAAAAACTAGGAAAAAAACCCATCATATGACCCAGCAATCCCACTCCTAGGCATATACCCTGAGGAAACCAAATCTGAAAGAGACACAAGTATCCCATTGTTCATTGCAGCACTATTTACAATAGCTAGAACATGGAAGCAACCTAGATGTCCATCAACAGATGAATGGATAAAGAAGTTGTGGTACATATACACAATGGAATATTATTCAGCCATAAAAAGGAACACATTTGAGTCAGTTTTGATGAGGGGGATACCTATTATACAGAGTGAAGTGAGTCAGAAAAAGAAAGATAAATATTGTATTCTAATGCACATATATGGAATCTAGAAAAATGGTACTGAAGAATTTATTTACAGGGCAATAATAGAGAAACAGACATAGAGAACAGACTTATGGCCACGGGGAGAGGAGAGGGTGAGATGTATGGAAAGAGTAACACAGAAACTTATATTACCATATGTAAAGTAGATAGCTAATGGGAATTTGCTGTATGGCTCAGGAAACTCAAACAGGGGCTCTGTACCAACCTAGAGGGGTGGGGTGGGGAGGGAGATGGGAGAGAGTTTCAAAAGGGAGAGGATATATCTATACTTATGCCTGATTCATGTTGAGGTTTGACAGAAAACAACAAAATTCAGTAAAGCAAAAAACAAACAAAACCAAACCTGAAGCTACAACACTCCTAGGAGAAAACATAGGTGGTAAGCTTCATGACAGGTTTTGGCAATGGTTTTTTGAATATGATGCCAAAAGCAAAAGCAACAATATCAAATTAGATGAGTGGAAGTACTTCAAACTAAAAATCTTCTACACAGCAAAGAAAACCATCAATAAAATGAAAAAGGAACATACTAAATGGGAGAAAATATTTTCAAATCATATAGCTGATAAGGGGCTAATATCCAAAATGTATAAATAATTCATACAGTTCAGTTTAGTCACTCAGTCGTATCCTCTCTTTGCAACCCCATGGACTGCAGAATGCCAGGCTTCACTGTGCATCACCAACTCCCAGAGCTCACTCAGACTCATGTCCATTGAGTTGATGATGCCATCCAACCATCTCATCCTCTGTCATCCCCTTCTCCCNTGTGCCTGTCTTAGGTTGCCCTCCTCTGAGGGTCTTACCCGTCATTGGCTAGCCAGCCACCTCTTGGGGTCTAGGCGGAATCTCTCTAGATGGATGATGGGCATCTAAAACTCTTTTATTTACCTGTTTCAGTTAATCTCTTGACGGGCTAAATTAACCCAGGGGTTTTGTGGGTCCCCAAAGTGGGGCTCTTCCTCCACGACCTGGGCAAGCATAACTATATTTTTTGCTGTTAAGTGACTATTGCGGGCTGTGAGATTTTTTTACCTTTAACACTAGAACAAGCAGAACAAAAACAAGCAAATAGAAGACTTTTTTAAGCCAGGTAAATGGACTTTGAATCCAGTCCCATAAATCCATTTCACCCTTTTCCACCTGTTCCCAAAATGTCTGGGGTATAATTTGATCCACCTTAGATACATTTAGATTTAAGATGATGTTAACACATTTTGACTATTCCAAAATGTTAAATCCCATGTTTTCATATTGTTCAAAAGATTTTGTGCCTTTTTTAACATTTCACTAAGAACCAGAAAAGCCATAAGACAAAAATTATGATATTTAACATCACAATTTAACCTTGTTAAGACAGCCAAAGTCTCTAGTGCTCTTGCGTGAAAGTCCAACTGTTGTTGAAGTCCCATTATAGCTGATCGAAAGTGTTCAAACTGCGTTGAGGTTGTCTGGAACCCTTGAGAGGATATGGAAGATATGTTGTTCCAACTTCTATCATTTGTGCCTGTTGAATCCCCAGTACAGATCCTGTCACAGTAGTACCTATAAGGGAGAAAAAGGACACTATCCCGACAACAGTTAATCCAGCTGCTAGAGGCTTTCTATGAAATTCTGAAATAGTATCAGTTGGCTCTTTCCAGATTACTTCACTAGTTTGATTGACTGGAACCCATATATATGGAGGAGTCTTTTGTTGTGTTGTAATCTATAAATTTAGTAACATTAATTGTTGCATTGGTGATTTGGCTAGAATTGAAAAGTCCAAAATAAGTGCCAGTGGGAAGCAGGTCCTTACCTCCCATGGTTGCGGAGTCGTACTATTATATACATGCCATTGGTCTGTCGGGCTTTCCATGGCCCCTCTTGTGCAATGGGCTTGGGATTGGAAAGACCTGAGTATCATTGGTTGTCTTATTTGTTTTCATCACCAGAAAAATAGGTCTCCGATCTATTGGACCAGGGCCTGGGATAATAGGGGTGTCACCCTCCGCTGGTGAGATGCAAAGGTCCCACCCAGACTGATTGCTTGTTGACTTCTAGTATTGATCAGCATATCCAAACCATGTCAAGGGAACCCCTTCCAGGTAGCTCATGTTGGATGCTATGTTTAGATAGGTTAGAGGCCATAGTCTTTCACCCCTACAAAAAGGAAACACAGAAGCCACTTCTTAGATTCCCCCTTGCAGAGCTGTTTCATGGGAGGCCTGACTCCGGCTCAAGAATTTCAATGACCATAGGCGGCACAAATCTGATACTGCTCCATAGCTTTGGACAATTTTTAATATCACCTCTTGACCAGCACACCTGTGTAAGGAGAATATTTGTAAGGTTCACCCCTATCTAAGATGCCTCGACAATTTTACTCTTGGGCTCAGGGCATGGTCTCCCTCCTTAATAAAGACTGCTAGGACAGTGGAAGGCTTGTATTATGGTGTCCCAGCCCAGGGGGCCAACTGTGTAATGGTCTCCCAGATCTTAGTAGCCTGAAACTTCAAGTCCCCTACTCTTGACCATATATCTCAGTGCCTTTAGCACAGGCTCATCAGGCTTACCAATATTATTTCCCATGTTGCCAATAAAGAATAGAAAGAAAGTCACTGAGGACAACCACCAAAAATCCTACCAGGAGTGGTGGCGGCCAGAAAGTTGGGCTTATGGTATGCTTGTGAAACTGTTTATGTGCCTGCGTTGTTGCATGGAAGTTTTCCTGCTGGGGGCGGGCACCCTAGAGGTTTCTAGCCCGTTCCGTGACCCCCTTATCCTATCACGGAAGTCTTCAAGTGGCAGGCGCCCTAATGGCCTTTAAGTGCCTGATCCGTGCCCACAGGGAAGATTCGAGGCCACGTCCTCAGTTAAGAATGATGAAAGGGGAGTTTCACCCGGTCGGGCTCTAGTTACTGAGGCTTACTTCTTGTGGAGCCTTCCAAGTCCGCCAGAGTGGCCCTAGCCAGGACTTATCAATTGCGTCCACAACCGTTCACCTGTTCACTGAAACTCCAGAAAAAGAAATTAAGGACAGATCAGAAAAGAAGCAGAGAAGGAAAATAAGTCAGGAGAGTTTTTTGTCACTTCCCTCAAAACAGAGGGGGGCCCACCTTGAAATCCGGTTTACCTCGGGGAATACTCCTCTGAAGGGGAGCTCCGTGCTGCGACCAGCCTAGGGTCCTTTGTCGCTCCTTCTTTAAGAGCCCCACGGTGTCACCACCTCCGTCCGCTTTGCGTGGCCCGCGTTGGGCACCAGTTTCTGCTGGGGGTGCTCCGCAGAAAGAGAGAGGCAGTGGAACTTCCCTCAGCAAAGCCGAGGGGTCCAGAGGAGAGGTGAGCCTGCTGTCCGCCAACCCAGCCCCCCGGCGAGTGAGAGACAATCAGTCGGACAGGGGTTCAATCTAAGCAGTTCCACTTTATTGCCGCAAGCTCCCAGCTTATATAGGCAAACAGGGAGGGAGTTTCCACAGTTCTACCAATCAAGTTAAAAGTCAAGTCGTTATGTTTCCAGTTGCACCAATAGCGTTAAAGGTCAGCCTTCAGTTGTACCAATCGTGTTAAAGGTCAGCCTTCAGTTGCACCAATCACATTAAAGGTCAAGTCATCATGTGCCTTCATTGTAACAGAAGTCTATAGTGATCACGGGCTGTCCACGTGTACGAAAATTAGGAGAGCCAATCAAAAACTTTAACAACATAAACTATGCCCCCACTCCTTCCTGTAGGCACGCAATTTTAGTTTCCGACCACGACCACAAAGCTAGCCTCTTTTTTAAGGTTTCCCATTTAGGGCCCCACAGTTTCTCAATGACTTTTTATCTCAACATGGTTACCTAATGCCCCAGGTTTGCACATTGTTCCACTTTATTCTGCTTCATGCCAGGGGAAACTACTTTCTAGGGTTTCTACTAGGTTTCATTTTATTTTATTTTTTCAACACTGGTTGTCAATGTTAGATTTGATTCTTTCGCTTTCACCTCCATCACTTAATTCTTCCTTGTTAGAGCCACTGATGTTCCTTGAAAGTGAAAGTGAAAGTCACACAGTCATGTCTGACTCTTTGCGATCCCGTGGACTTTACAGTCCATGGAATTCTCCAGGCCAGAATACTGGAGTGGGTAACCTTTCCCTTCTCCAAGTGATCTTCCTAACCTAGGAATTAAACTGGAGTATCCTGCATTGCAGGCGGCTTCTTTACTAACTGTTCTATCAGGAATGCCCAATGTTCCTTACTCAATCCTAAATCAATCCTAAATATATTCCCAGCACTTGACTAGCTTATATCAACCCTATTTACAATGTTTGATATCAATTTCTCCTACCTTCTATCCCAGAAGAATTCTTCCTGCCAGATTCCACTTGACTTTTAATTTGAACTGTTGCCTAGGATGTTCAATTTCTTTTCTCTGCTCCTCCAGTGGACCTCTGGATCCACAAATGTAAGAACAAAATGCTTATAGATTTTACAATCTTATCTGACATGTGGCTTGAGATTGCCTGATCCCCATGTCTGGCAATGGGGATCATTGTATGTATGTATGTATGTATCATTCTTTGTATGCTGGTGAACTGCCCCAGACTTTAAATCCACAGTAGGAAATGTGTTACCCATGTCCTTACCATGAAAATGCCTTGAATATGATCCTATACAAGCAACTTTTCATTAACATAAAATCTTGAAATCATAACTTAGCCATTGTAGTGAATAGCTTTCCTCAGGCATGCTTTTATTTTCCTTTTACACCCAAGATTAACTTTGTACAGCTATTTCATTAAGTTCTATTTAAGTGCCAAACATATTTAACTGAATGATTTTTCTCTGTCAAGGATAATAAATTCAAATGATTTTTAGTTCAGTTCAGTCTCTCAGTCATGTCCAACTCTTTGTGACCCCATGAATTGCAGCACACTAGGCCTCCCAGTCCATCACCAACTCCCGGAATTTACCCAAACTCATGTCCACTGAGTCAGTGACGCCATCCAACCATCTCATCCTCTGTCGTCCCCTTCTCCTGCCTTCAATCTTCCAGCTGCTGCTGCTAAATCACTTCAGTTGTGGCCGACTCTGTACCACCCCATAGAAAGAAGCCCACCAGGTTCCCCCATCCTTGGGATTCTCCAGGCAAGAACACTGGAGTGGGTTTCCATTTCCTTCTCCAGTGCAGCATCAGGGTCTTTTCAATTAACTTTAGAAAGCTTGTATATTTATGTGTAGCCCCAACACATAAATTGGTGAATAAACACATCTCTTCTATATATTCAAGTACAAGAGCAACAACTAAAATTAAACAGCTTCCAACAATGGCAGAGTAATTTCTGTCAACCAAAATTTCCACTGAGAACAACCAGGGAAAATATTTTTCAAAATCTGTTTGAAAGCCTTGTCAAGCTACAGAGAGTGCAAGAACCAATGTGTCTAAAACTCAGACACAAGGGAATCAAACCAGTCAATCCTAAAGGAAATCAGTGATTCTGAATATTCATTGGTAGGACTGATGCTGAAACTGAAGTTCCAATACACTGGCCACCTGATGCAAAGAACTTACTCGTTGGAAAAGACCCTGATGTTGGGAAAGGTTGAATACAGGAGGCGAAGAGGATGACAGAGGATGAGATGGTTGGATGGCATCTCCGACTTGATGCCCATGAGTTTCAGTGATTCCTGGGAGTTGGTGATGGACGGATAGGGAAGTATGGCATGCTGCAGTCCATGGGGTTGCAAAGTGTTGGACGTAACTGAGAGACTGAACTGAACTGAATTGAATCCCAGGCTATTTGTCCTACTTAAAGAAGAGATAAACATTTTTTGGAGTAAGTAACATCTTCTAGAGAAAAAAATTTTCTCTATGCTATTTCAGTGTTACTATTGATCACTAAATTAAAAAAAAAAAAAGTAACAAAACATGATCCACTGAAGAAACAAATGGCAAACCACTTCAGTATTCTTGCCCTAGGACCCCATGAACAGTATGAAAAGGAAAAAGATACGACTCTGAAGGATGAACTCTCCAGGTGGGTAGGGGCCGAATATGCTACTGGAGATCAGTGGAGAAATAACTCCAGAAAGAATGAAGAGACGGAGCCAAAGCAAAAACAACATCCAGTTGTGGATGTGACTGGAGATAAAACAAAGTTTAATGCTGTAAAGAGCAATATTGCATAGGAACCTGGAATGTTATGTCCATGAATCAAGGCAAATTGGAAGTGGTCAAAAGGGGATGGCAAAAGTGAACATCAACATTTTAGGAATCAGTGACTGGAATGGGTGCATTTAACTCAGATGACCATTATATCTACTACTCTCAGCAAGAATCCCTTGGAAGAAATGGAGTAACCATTATAGTCAACAAAAGAGTCCAAAATACAGTATTTGGATGTAATCTCAAAAATGACAGAATGATCTCTGTTCCTTTCCAAGGCAAACCATTCAATATTACAGTAATCCAAGTCTATGACCCAACCATTAATGCTGAAAAAGTTGAAGTTGAATGGTTCTATGAAGACCTACAAGACCTTCTAGTACTAACATCCAAAAATGATGTCCTTTTCATTATAGGGGACTGGAATGCAAAAGTAGGAAGTCAAGAGATATCCAGAGTAACAGGCAAATTTGCCCTTGGAGTACAAAATGAAGCAGATCAAAGGCTAATTGAATTTTGCCAAGAGAATACACTGGTCATAGCAAACACCCTCTTCCAACAACGTAAGAGAAGACTCTACATATAGACATCATCAGATGGTCAATACCAAAATCAGATTGATTATATTCTTTGCAGCCAAAGATGGAGAAGCTCTATACAATCAGCAAAAACAAGACTAGAAGCTGACTGTGGCTAAGATTATAAATTCGTTATTGTCAAATTCAGAATTAAATTGAAGAAAGTAGGGAAAACCACTAGACCATTGAGGTATGACCTAAATCAGATCCCTTATAATTATACAGTGGAAGTGATAAATAGATCCAAGGGATTAGATCTGAAAAGTAGAGTGCCTGAAGAACTATGGATGGAGGTTTGTGACATTGTATAGGTGGCAGTGATCAAGACCATCCCCAAGAAAAAGAAATGTAAAAAGGTAAAATGGTAGTCTGAGGAGGCCTTGCAAATATCTGAGAAAAAAAGAGAAGTAAAAGGCACAAGAGAAACAGAAAGATATACCCATTTGAATGCAGAATTCCAAAGAAAAACAAGAAGAGATGAGAAAGACTTCCTCAGTGATCAATTTAAAGAAATAGAGGAAAACGACAAAATGGGAAAGACTAGAGACCTTTCCAAGAAAATTAGAGATATCAAGGGAATATTTCATGTAAAGATGGGCACAATAAAGGACAGAAATGGTATGGACTTAACAGAAGCAGAAGATATTAAGAAGAGGTGGCAAGAATACACAGAAGAACTGTACAAAAGAATCTTCATGACTCAGAAAACCAAAATGCTATGATCAATCATCTAGAGTCAGACATTCTGGCATATGAAGTTCAATAAGCCTTAGGAAGCATCACTGCAGGCAAAGATAGTGGAGATGATGGAATCCAGTTGAGCTATTTCAAATCCTAAATGATGATGCTACAAAAGTGCTGCATTCAATATGCCAACATATTTGGAATGCTCAGCAGTGGCCACAGAACTGGAAAAGGTCAGTTTTCATTTGTATCCTAAAGAAAGGCAATGCCCAAAAAATGTTCAAGCTACTGCATGATTGCACTCATCTCACATGCCAGAAAAGTAATGGTCAAAATTCTCCAAGCCAAGTTTCAACAGTACATGAAATGTGAACTTCCAGATGTTCAAGCTGGATTTAGAAAAGGCATAGGAACCAGAGATCAAATTGCCAACAACCACTGGATCATCAAAAAAGCAAGAATGTTCCAGAAAAACATCTATTTCTGCTTTATTGATCATACCAAAGCCTTTGACTGTGTGGATACAACAAACTGTGCAGAATTCTGAAAGAGATGGGAATACCAAACCACCTGACCTACCTCTTGAGAAATATGTAAGCAAGTCTTGAAGTAATAGTTAGAACTGGACATAGAAAAACAGACTGGTTCCAAATAGGAAAAGGAGTATGTCAAGGATGTATATTGTCACCCTGCTTATTTAACTTCTATGCAGAGTACATCATGAGAAATGCTGAGCTGGAAGAAACACAAGCTGGAATCAGGATTGCCCAGAGAAATATCAATAACCTCAAATATGCAGATGATACCACTCTTATGGCAGAAAGTGAAGAAGAAGTAAAGAGCCTCTTGATGAAAGTAAAAGAGAGTGAAAAAATTGGCTTAAATCTCCACATTCAGCAAACGAAGACCATGGCATCCGGTCCCATCACTTCATGGCAAATAGATGGGGAAACAGTGGAAACGGTGGCTGACTTTATTTTTCTGGGCTCCAAATCACTGAAGATGGTGACTGCAGCCATGAAATTAAAAGCTGCTTACTCCTTGGAAGGAAAGTTATGACTAACCTAGACAGCATATTAAAAAGCAGAGACATTACTTTGTCAACAAAGTTCTGTCTAGTCAAGGCTATGGTTTTTCCAGTGGTCATGTACTGCTGTGAGAGTTGGACTATAAAAAAAGCTAAGCACAGAAGAATTGATGCTTTTGAACTGTGGTGTTGGAGAAGACTCTTGAGAGTCCCTTGGACTGCAAGGAGATCCAAACAGTCCATCCTAAAGGAGATCAGTCCTGGGTGTTCATTAGGAGGGCTGATGTTGAAGCTGAAACTCCAATACTTTGACCACCTAATGTGAAGAGCTGACTCATTTGAAAAGACCTTGATGCTGGGAAAGATTGAGGGCAGGAGGAGAATGGAACAACATAAGATGAGATGGTTGGATGGCATCACTGACTCAATCAACATGGTTTTGGGTGGATTCAGGGAGTTGGTGATGGACAGGGAGGCCTGGTCTGCTGGGGTTAGTGGGGTCACTAAGAGTCAAACATGACTGAGTGACTGAACTGAACTGGCTGGTCTCTCAATCCTTTGAGGGATGGCATAATGTTTGTTTGATTTAGACTGCAGTGCCAGTGCTGTCATGAGCCTGGTATCTCAGAGATGTTTTCTTTAATGCATTGCTAAATTTAAGAAATAAATAATAAATGCCAAGTTTGAGTCAATAATATATAACTCTCTGCATCCTGCATATTGAGATATGACACTGAGAACATTCTCTTACGTATTTCCTTCAAAAATACCAAGGAGTTTGAGGAAAATAAAACTGATATTTATTTTACAAAAACATAGCTGAAGTTTCAATAAACTAAGTTACTTGTTCAATGTTATAATTACTAGTGTGTGGTGAATTCTAGAAAAAGATTTATGACCAGGTCTGGGATCAGTTTAGTTCAGTTCAGTTCAGTTGCTCAGTTGTGTCCAACTCTCTGCGACTCCATGAATCACAGCACGCCAGGCTTCCCTGTTCATCACCATCTCTCAGAGTTCACTCAGACTCACGTCCATCGAGTCCGTGATGCCATCCATCCATCTCATCTCGGTCGTCCCCTTCTCCTCCTGCCCCCAATCCCTCCCAGCAGCAGAGTCTTTTCCAATGAGTCAACTCTTCGCATGAGGTGGCCAGAGTACTNATTCAAACTCATGTCCATCAAGTCGGTGATACCATCCAGCCATTTCATCCTCTGTCATCTCCTTCTCCTCCTGCCCCCAATCCCTCCCAGCATCAGAGTCTTTTCCAATGAGTCAACTCTTCGCATGAGGTGGCCAAAGTACTGGAGTTTCAGCTTTAGCATCATTCCTTCCAAAGAAATCCCAGGGTTGATCTCCTTCAGAATGGACTGGTTGGATCTCTTTGCAATCCAAGGGACTCTCAAGAGTCTTCTCCAACACCACAGTTCAAAAGCATCAATTCTTCAGCGCTCAGCTTTCTTCACAGTCCAATTCTCACATCCATACACGACCATAGGAAAAACCATAGCCTTGACTAGACAGACCTTAGTCGGCAAAGTAATGTCTCTGCTTTTGAGTATGCTATCTAGGTTGATCATAAATTTTCTTCCAAGGAGTAAGCGTCTTCTAATTTCATGGCTGCAATCACCATCTGCAGGGATTTTGGAGCCCCCCAAAATAAAGTCTGACACTGTTTCCACTGTTTCCCCATCTATTAAGGTATATCATATTTGGGTAATATAATGTGTCAATATGGGATCATCCTTCATATAAAAAAGAAAAGTTCCATTCTGAGAATTGATGTTGACGATGCAAGAGGCTATGCATATGGATGGAGGGATATATGAGAAATCCCTATACCTTACTCTCAAATTTGTTCTCTACATAAAATTGCTCACAAAAGGTCTTTTAAAATGTAACTCTACCCATCTAGTAATTCTAGTAATTCCACTTATAGTCATTTATTTTTAAAAAGTAATCAGAGTTAAAGACTTATAAATGAAAATGCTATTTACTAATATATACTTAGTGGGTTAAAATATTATCATAAGCTTAATATTCAGTCTTTGGAAATTAGTGTAATAAATTGTTGCATAGCCATAAGATTTAATGCCCAAAAGCCTCTATAATGTGGTTAAGAAAAAAAAAAAAAAAAAGAGTGCTTAGTAATATAGAAAAAGTTCAAAGATAATGACCAAGTTGGGTAGTTTATTTGCTCATAAACCCACCTTATAATCTGGTCATTCCACTCCTAGGTATTTAAGCAAGAAAAATGAAAACACATTCAAAGGTTATACACAAACACTTATAGCATTAGTTTGTAAGGAGTGATTTTTTTCATTGCATAAATGGATCCTGAATGATGAGCTCATCATATACATCTGATCCTAGCAAGGATTTTTAACCACATGTATTATATGAAAGAACTTCTCACACTAATATGCAAAAAAGTATAGCTCATATTCTGCTCAGGAGGAGTTCATTAAACTGCCTTGATCATGATAGAGTTATCTTTCCACATTCTATCATTAACATTTCAAAGGAAAAGAGACTATGAGGGGTAAATCCATCAGTATGAGTTTCACCAGACACCCTGCAGTGGCCACATTCTGCTGGAAGAGGCTGAATGGGGAGTTCACCACTTAAGGCATCGCAAATGTGGTATTGCACAAGGAGCTTAAAGATTTTGTATAAAATAATTCTTGAGCTTCAGTATGGTGAGCCTTAAATTGCAGATATCATATTAGCTTTTTCTATCTTTATAGTTTCCTCGGATTCATTTCTTTGGAACTATGGAGGCTGAGGACAAGCGATAGTTCTCATTTACAATGGATAATCCTTGCAAGGCTGGCTGCAGGCTGTACACTTTGGAACTGACTAAGCAGGTATAAGTAAAAATTATCAAGTTACCTATGAGGAGGTTCTTAATCTTGAGCATTACATGTTTTAAGAAGCATGAACCATCTAATTATTGAAATCTTGTGAGTTTTCAAATGGTAAATTTGAAATTCATGGGTAACTTGATAAATCCAATTAATTTTTGCTAAGGTGTTAATGACATATTGGCATTGTGAAAAAGCTCATTGGTTACTGACTAATGAAGTCCTAGACATCATTTCTCATTCAAATTTTCTATCAATAAGTGTGCCTGATGCAAAGTGGACCTCATGGAATGTTTTATCTTACTAGGTTCCGATTTATAGGAAATATCGGTTTCAAATTGGTCCGTATCTATAGCTGATGTTCAAACAGTTAGTTTAGCTCTCAAATAAAAGAAAGAATAGTGAAAACTCACTTTCTACCTCTTGGGTTTACAATATTTATTTAGATACTTTCAAGTTCTACAGTTACCTTAGAAAGAATTGAAGATACTGCAGAGAGCCAGAACACACAGTATTGCTGTTGTTGCTAAGTCACTTCAGTCGTGTCCGACTCTATGTGACCTCGTAGACGGCAGCCCAGCAAGCTCCCCGCTCCCTGGGATTCTCCAGGAAAGAATACTGGAGTGGATTGCCATTTCCTTTTCCAATTCATGAAAGTGAAAAGTGAAAGTGAAGTCGCTCCGTCGTGTCCGACTCTTAGCGACCCCATGGACTGCAGCCTACCAGGCTCCTCCGTCTGTGGGATTCTCCAGGCAATTCTCCAGGCAAGAGTACTGGAGTGGGGTGCCATCACCATCTCTGAATCCACAGTATAAATCACCAAAATACTGAGGCATTCAATCTACAATTACAGATAAAAAGAAACAATTTAGATTTTTATCCATATCAGAATACAAAATGAAGTTGTAACAAGATGCTTTAGAGACAATTATCCAGCCCTTTCCATATATTATTGTAGAAATATCATTTTCCTTTATACAGTATTTGAGATTATAAACTATGGATGTGTTTTTCTTTGTGTGTATAGTAGATCCAAGCTAGGGGAAAGGGCATCTAAACTCAATCTCTAATGTACCTTTCTCCTGAAAAACAAAAGAAAAAATAAATGGGAGAATTACCACACAAAAATCTTCAATTTATTCAGGGAACTTTATTCATTGATATGGAAATTTTGACTTTAGAATAATTCATGTATTTCATAAGAGAAAAAATAGAATACAAATGTGGTTGTTGGATAATATCACTTTATTCTCTCTTTTCTTCTTCTGAGTAGCTCTCTAAAGACCATGCATGGAGAGCCCTGCCACAAAGATAGCTGTAGAAGTGTGAAAATGATTTGAGATAGTAAATAAAATGAGAATCTATAATCTTTTCTATTAATTACATGGAAAAAGGAAGAGCACATGATGATTCTGACTGAATGAAAAAGAAAGCCTTATAATTCACTTTTTCTTTTTTTTTTAAGGTCTGGCTCCAAAGATTTATATTTGCATATGAATTCCCATCAGCTTACAAGATCTCAGTTTGCAAATTAAACTAAGAATAGAAAGAAACTGAAAAACTTTGTTCCTCAAAGATTGTTCTCTTTTCACAAAATAGTTTTTATAATATCTTTATTTAAATGAATCTATTACCTTCTGAGCTATTGTTTGAAGAAGTCTACTGAAAATCTATTATTTAAAATTGAAGACTTTGGGATTGTATTATACTATCTGCTTAGTGGATAATAAGACTTACTCCTTTATCAGATATTCCTTTCAGAGAGAGTTTACATTTATTCCATGTAAGTTTCAATTGCCATTCAGAAAATGTATTCTTTCAACAGCCCTTGTTTCTGAATAAAAACCCATTTAAAGTGTCTTCACTGGGCTGAATCTCTGTAGACTTCCTATCCTTTTCCAAAATGAGCAATATATTTTATGAAAAAGATATATTTTTGGCTCTTTGTGCATTTCATATTTTTCACTTGTGGATGTGAAAGGTGTACTCATCTTTTCCTGTTGATATAGAAAGAAAATAAAAGTTACAATCATCCAATAAAGGGCAAAAAGAAGAATCTCATTTTCTATATACCAAGGAATTGACTCGAACATACCATTAAATAATTTTTTAAGAAAAGCAAATTTCACAAGCAAACGGCATACTGATTTTGAATAATCTTGGTGAGAGGTTAGAAAAAAGCATACAGCATATCTTTGTACCTTTATGTTTGCCTCCTGAAATAAAACTTCAGTTTTCAGGATTTTTAAAATTTGCTGTTGCTGTCTAGTCACTAAGTCATGTCTAACTCTTTTGCAATGCCTTGGTCTGTAGTCTGCCAGGCTCCTCTGTTCATGGGATTTCCTGGACAAAAATACTGAAATGAGTTGCCATCTCCTTCTCCAGGGGATCTTCTGGACCCAGGGATCAAA
>SJYV01027761.1:0-23521 GCA_006410875.1 Neotragus pygmaeus
TTCTTTATGGTCCAACTCTCACATTCATACATGACTATTGGAAAAACCATAGCTTTGACAAGGTGGATCTTTGTTGGCAAAGTAATATCTCTGCTTTTTAATATGCTGTCTAGGTTGGTCATAGATTTTCTTCCAAGGACCAAGCACCTTTTCATTTCATGGCTGAAGTCATCATCTGCAGTGGTTTTGGAGCCCCCCAAAATAAAGTCTCTGAGTTTTTCCATTGTTTCCCCATCTATTTGCCATGAAGTGATGGGACCAGATTCCATGATCTTAGTTTTCGGAATGTTGAGTTTTAAGCCAACTTTTTCATTCTCCTCTTTCACTTTCATCAAGAGGCTCTTTAGTTCTTTGTTTTCTGCCATATCTGAGGTTATTGATATTTCTCCCAGCAATCTTGATCCCAGCTTGTGCTTCTTCCAGCCCAGCATTTCTCATGATATACTCTGCATACAAGTTAAGTAAGCAGGGTGACAATACACATACTTTTTGACTCCTTTCCTGATTTGGAGTATGAACTAATAAGAAAACTTAGATGAAATGAAACATATTTCTAGAAATACACAGTTGACTGAAATTGACTCAAGAAGAAAATGAAAATCTGAAGCAAAGAGAAAGAATTATTCACTTTTGAACTTCTTGCCCAACTCACTTTACAAAAGTCTTTATACCAAACCTAGACCCAGATAGCCTTAATGCTGGGTTCTACCAAATACATAAACCAAAAGTCATGCCAATTCTGCACACATGCATTATAAATGTACCCAAAGAAGTGGAAAGAAACATTTCCCAGTTCATTCTGTGAGGCAGTGACCAAAATTAGAGGTCAGTTATTTTGTAATTCTCCTCAACTTTGCTCCAGTATTTATTCATGATGAATATCATGTTTTGAATCTTTGACAGGAAAATGATGGAAATGATACTATGTTCATATCATCTCATTGTGTCAAGCGGTTCATGATTTCAATGTGTCCCAATATTGATGACGTTCACTTGGATCACTTGATTAAAGTGGTTGCTGTCAAGCTTCTCCATTGTCAAGTTACTCTCCCCTATCTTGTAATTAAGAGATTCTTTTGTATTTTAAAGTATAGACATATTTTATTCCTCACCAAAATTTAGATATATCAATGTAATTAAATCTATTTGATTAATAGTCTCTTATTTTACTAAAGGAATCATGACCCGGCACTATCATTATTTATTTTGTTGTTCATATTTTTCATATCATTCCAACGTCAGAGAGTGGGAACCTCCTTACGCCAGGCTCTCTATCCTTTTGACATTTTTGCATCATTCTTTGAACAATTTGATACTTTTTAAAAAAGATATACCAGGCTCATCTTGTTCTTTCTCTGCCATGGAATTAACAGTTTCTCCCAGACGTCCCATAATTTTTAGGGGGAAATGGAATTCAGAATCCAATATATGAGACTTGTATGTACTCATTATTTCCCAGTTCCCATCATTGGACAGAGTCTGGGAATTGTACATGTGTGTGTACATCCTTTTGTGTGTGAATCCTCCCTGCATAGCTCTGGTTCTGAGATCACAAAATTCTGAATTGTCCCCAACGCATGTGAATGCCTTTCTCAACATATTCAGACTCTGACACCCACTCCAGGCAACCGTTTTATAAACATACTCCCCTTACCCTGCTTGGGCTTTGATACTCTGCAAGGGGGTACCTCCATGTTCATATACCCTCCTTGTTCCACTCAGCCTCTAACTGCCCACACAGGGCTGCCCAGTTCCATGCATGGATGCCCACCTCCCTGAGCTTGGCCTTTGACTTTCTACACAAATCTGCCTCCTCCATGAGGATTTCCACCTCTCCATACTTAGATTTTTACTCTACGTGCCTGACCAGCCTCCTATTTATTATCCTCTGAACTAAACTGACCCTTGTGGCAGGCTCCTCTGCTCTGTGAAGGCCTCTTAACCCCTCTTTGGCACTGACTGCCCATGATACATCCTGAAATGGATATCCTTTTTTCCCTGCTCAAGTTCTCACATCTCATACTATACACCTCCCTTCCCTGTTCTTGTGGATCATATCTTTCCACCTTATTTAAGTTCTGATCCCCTGTACTAGGATATTCTGTCTGCATGGATATCCTCTTCACCCCTACCATCTCATCTGGCCCACTACGGCACCATGCTCCGTCATGGATGCCTGTATTGATAGATCTCACTGAATTGCTTTATGAATAGTTGCTTTATACTTTGGGGTATAATCCCAAAGGATGATTTACTTAATTTATTTTGTTGCTCATCTTGTTCTAGTTTTGGCCATTGAAAGTTCATTCCGTTCTTCTTTGACATAACCCTATTACTGTGGGTATTTTTTGTTGTTGTTCACTTCCTTTTTGATACAATAACATCCCCCAGACTCCTCTTTTATATTTCTTCTCTGAGCCCTACAATCAGTAATTGCTCCTAGAAGCCTGGTTTCTTTTATTGTAAAAGAGTATTGAGAACTAAGATCTGTGTTTATTTGTACATCACTGTTTCTTTCAGATTTGGGGAGTGTCATTTCTCTTAGACACTTTCAGCTCACAGAACAAAGAAATATATGTATGTATACTCATGTACCATCTATTTAACTGTTTATTTCATGTACACATGTGTAACCGTATCAAGATTTTTAACCTATACCCCTACTAGAAAGAACAGTATCAACTAGACTACAGTGTTTTTATCTTTTGCTTTCAGTCTTGCAAACTCTGTTCATTTCCAAAGTTACTTAAGTCAGGAGATCTGAGTGAGACAGTTTTAAATATTTGCAATATAATTAGATTGTTTAGTCAAATTCTATATTCCATTCTTGATGTCAAAATGTTTTTTTGCAATATGCATACATTGATTCACTTTATATGCTGTAACATTCTAAGGGTTTTGACAAATATGCAATGTCATCTATTTAATATAACATCATACAGATAGTTTCATTGCCTTACAACATATTCTATGCCTGCAGAAGAAAACGGCAACCCACTCCAGTATCCTTGCCTGGGAAATCCCAGGGACAGAGGAGCCTGGTGGGCTATAGTCCATGGGGTCTCAAGGAGTCACACAACTTAGCAACTGAGCATAGTTATTTTTAGGAACAGTGAAGGCCACACAAAACGCATCAGTGGCTCCTAGTTTATGGCCTCTATCTTTCTGTCCCACTTGGCCCTCTGTTCAACAGGGCACATGCCCATGGGTCTGCTCTGCTCACCCAGTATCTGGATTTAACAAATGGAAAAATAAAAATAGAAGAGGGACCCACCCTTAAAGTAGATCACCAGTTTCAGAAAGAATACACTGGCAAGGTGATGGCATTCTGTCTCCCTCCAACTCTTTTACAACTACCCGCTGGAAATGTCACCATCTTCCTTTAAGCCCTACTACCAGTTGACCCCTGCAAGCCTCCTTATCCACTGCCCTAAAGTCATCACAATGGCCACGTGGGTTCTGACTGGGGTGGGGTCCTCTGTGACATCAGCAAGGGCCCAGCCCTGGCTGGTCCTCAGTCTCCAGGTGCCAGGGCAGACCAGCGCACCAGGAGCCATTTCCTCTTGGCTCACCATGTGGTCCCTCAAATCGTTCCTGTGCTTTTCCACGGGTGTTACCTGTGTCTACGCCTTAATGTTTACTTCTGTGACAGAGAAAGTCAAAGAAATCCAGGGGAAGATGCTCTGCAGGGGACACTTTTTAATTCGGCAGAATCCACCAGAGCATGCCCAGAACTGGCTTGAGATCACGTTGCTCTGGCTTTTCTTCATTTGCTGATGTACCTGACAGTGAAGTGGGCAGGAGAAAGTGGCCAGAGTAGAGTGCAGACTCCTGCTGCCCATTAGGGCCGTTCATTGGGCTGTCTCAGACGGAAAAGAGAAAAGACTTCCCCTGAAGAAGATGACATGTTCCATACCTTAACCCTGCTCGAGATGGACCTTGTGAAATTTGTGTCCAGTGTGCAGAATCTGACTCAGCACGTCAACCGGTGGTAAGCTCAATCCCCACAATGTCGAGGTTCCTGCAGACATATGAATTCTGGGGCCACAAAGAATCTGACTGAGTGGATTTGTGAGTCAAAGTAGAAGAGGAATTGTTGAGCATTGACATACTTTATCCAAATAAAAAAATTATTCTGAAGCAAAAGAAAAAACCCTCTGATATTTTTATTTGCTCTAGTTTTACCTTTTCCAGAATCACATAGTTGGCAGCATGCAGTGTATAATCATTTCCAGACTAGCTTATTTACTTAATAACATTCATTCAAGTTTCATCCATTTCTTTTTGTGATTTGATAGCTCATTTCTTTTTATTCTTGAATAATATTCTGTTATGTTGATGTACTGTACTTTGTTTATCCATACATCTATTAAAGGACACATTTGTTGCTTCCAATTTGTGTGTGTGTGTGTGTGAGAGAGAGCGCAATAGCATGAATTAAGCTGTTATAAAACTCATGTGCATGTTTTTGTATGGGTATTAACTGTCAAATCATTTGCTGAACTATCTAGGAGCATAGTTGTTAGATTATGTGGTGTGTCAATGTTTAGCTCTGTAAGTAATTGCTTCCAAACTGCATTCCCATTAACGATGAATGGGAATTCCTATTGTTTCTCATCTTTGCCAGTAAAAGGATTGTCAGATTTTTTGCTTAAAGCTCAACATTCAGAAAATGAAGATCATGGCATCTGGTCCCATCACTTCATGGGAAATAGATGGGGAAACAGTGGAAACAGTATCAGACTTTATTTTTGGGGGCTCCAAAATCACTGCAGATGGTGACTGCAGCCATGAAATTAAAAGACNCTTCCTGACCTGCACATAGTTTTCTCAAGAGGTTTATTTTATTGTTATGCCTATGCTTTTTAAAAATGTAATATATATAATTATCATCATATATATAATATGTATTTAATACGTTAAAATATTTAAGTAATAATGAAATAGAAAAAAAGAAAGAAAACACAAAAGAAAAATTTTGCAGTAAAATAAAATACAGTAGAATATTTTTCCATAATCTTCAATTGGGAGGGCTTTCCTTAGCAAGACTCCAAACCCCAAATTGAAAAGATTTACAGGTTTGACTACAAAACAATTTTAAATTTCTGTGCAACAAAAGAAACATAAAGTTAAAAGACAAGTAACAGTGTAGGAAGGATGTTTGTCTATTATGTAAGAAAAGGATTAATACTTAATATATATGAAGGATCCCTACAAATCAGTGAGAAAAAAACAAATAACACATCAGCAAACAGTAAAGAATTGTCTGTTGTCAACAGACAACTCATAGAAAAAACTGCAAATATGAAACAGATGAAAAATATTTCATATTGCTAATATTGGAGAAACAACAAATTAAACAATAATGAAATGCCAATTCTCATCCACTTTGTTGGCAAAGATAAAAAAGATTTATGATAGATATCCAGTGATGGTGAGGGTGTAAGGAAGAGAGCCTCTCAAATACTATTGGTGTGAATGTACATTCTTCTTAGAGGACAATCTGGTTATACATCTAACAAAATATTAAATGCATTTTTCAACCCTGCAATCCCTCTTCTAGAGACCTAGTCTTCAGACACATTTGCATAGGTATACAAAGTAAATATATAAAAATAAAAATAAATTTCCATCCATAGAAGATAGATTAAATATATCACAAGATACTCATAATGGATCATAAAATGGAATATATGCATGTGTTGAAAAAAGAAGATTCACTGACACAGAAAAATGCCTCTGGTTTATAGTTAGATTTTCCAAAAAGTGATATGCAGACCAATGATTTACTTTATCAAAAACTCTTTATGTGTATTTATATATATATAAATAAATAACATATTAAAATATCACATATATGCCTTAACTATATGTTTTTGTCTGCTTATATATTCTTTTTTCTAAATGCTTTTTAACAATTTACATATGGTATATAAAAGTATATCAAAAAGCATATACATATATGCATATATATATATAAGCATTGAAAGTATTTTGAAAGAAATCACTAAACTGTTCATTATGGTTACCTCTTGTTGGGTAATGTAACTGGGTGGCAGCTGGAGAAAGATTAGCAATTATAACATTCAACTTCTGTATTGTTTGAATCTTTATCAGCATGTACCTGAAGATTTCTTGTACAAGTATAATATAAAAATGCTAATGCTTGCATAGTTGGTGGGGAATTGTTTACAAAAACTATATTTGATAATGTTTAATTTAGTATAGCTTTGATTGGGACTTCCCTTAAAATAAAACAGATTACTTTTGTCAAATCAGCTTATGGATAATATGGGCTCACAAGCGCAATCACAAAATAGTATATCTCTGACTTCACTCCCATCTGCTCTGCGGAAGTTAAAAATAACTCTTCTTAAATTTTTCCCAAATATTTCTGGCATTAAGTCCCCAGAGGCTATCTCACATATGCTCTGTAAATGAATCTGCTTGCTGCCATGTGGTGCCTGCCATTTTCCTCCAGTAATGATGTCTCCGTTCCTTTCATCACCAAGAGTGGCTAATATGCCAACAATGCCTGTGAAAGGCACGTAAGCTGATGCCTGAGCTGAAGGTGCCAATGCTGTTTGCCAGAGACACTGAAGGTACCACTGTCAACAGAGCTACTGCCTTCAACAATGCCTCTGCTAATGTTGCTGCCAGCATCACCATCACCTGGACAGCTCTCTTTCCCTCGCCCCCACATCCTATTTATGTATAAGTCCAACAGAGTCAAGCTCCAAAACATATCTCAAATATGCTTTCCACTGTTATCACCCTGGCCCAAGCCACCATCATACTTGTGCTACTGCAAACACCCTAAGTACTCTCCCTGTTTCCATTATTACATCAATATGATCCATTTTCCACTATAGTAGTAAGAATGATCATTTAAAATATAAATTAGGTCTTATCATTTCCCTGCTGAAAACTATTCAGTGACTCTTCATCACATTTAGATTAAAATTCAGACTCTTAACTATGATTCACTGCACTGGACATCATCTGATCCCTGACTACTCTAGAACCCCATCTTGTGCTTCTCTCTCCTCAATCAAACCAGCCTCCCGGCCTTCCATGGTGGTCCAGTGGTTAAGAATCCACTTTACAATGCAAGGGACATAGTTTCAATCCCCAGTCCAGGAAGATCCCATATGCCACGGAGCAACTAAGCCCGCAACTATTGAGCCTGTGCTCTAAAGCCGTAACTACTGAGGCCATGTGCTGCAACTACTGAAGCCCATGCACCCTAGAGCCTGTTCTCTGCAACAAGAGAAGCCACCACAATGAAAAACCCGAGCACTGCAACTAGAGAAAGTCCGTGTACAGCAATGAAAACACCACAGTCAAAAAATAATAATTTTTTTTGAAAACTGGCCTCCTTTCTGTTCCTCAAACATGCCAAGCTTCTTGAAAGCCTTCAAGTCATTATACTTGCTGTTCTCTGTGCCTAGAATATTCATCCCCCTGCATTTTATGTGGCTGCCTCATCCTTGTCATTCCTACTTTACCTTAAATGCCTCCTCTGCAGAGAGCAACCTTCCTTGACCTATCAATACAAATGCCCACTCATTCTCTATCATATTACTCCATTTAATATTCTGCACCCTCTTTTGTTAGTCTATTTCTCAATATCTGACACTGTTTTTTTTTAGCTCATTTCCACCAAAAAATTATGAGAATCCATGACCCAAGAGAGAAAGGACCTTGTCAATCCTGTTTGCCACTATATCCTTAGCACCTAGACTACTGCCTAGCACATAATATGGCTTTCAATAAAATTTTGCTGAATGAAGGAATCACCACAACCAAAACTGCCAGTGTTGCTGTCAAAGCTGGTAACCCCTTGGGCTCTTACTATCCTACTGAGTTTTAGAGGACACTGTTATTTTAGCTTTTACTCTTTTGCAGCTCTTTAGACCTAGTCTCAAGTATGGCAATACAGGGATAGCCATGGGTATAACTCCCTGGGGGCTAAATCCAGGGTCAATTTGATTGATAGAAACATGTACCCAGAACCCCTCTTCCCTTGCATCATTTGTCAGTTTCCTTGACTCAATCCTGTGTATCTCTATGCTCTCATCCTCTAGAGCTACAGTTCTCCATCTTGGCTGTGCAAAGAATTACCTGAGGAAGTTTGATGCCTGGTTAGGCTCCACCCTCAGAGGTTCTGATTAATTGGTTTGAAATGCATCATAGGCACAGGGATGTTTTTTTAAGCTCCCTAGGTGATTCTGATGTGATATCCACTGTTTTGGAATAAAGTCTTTGACAGGAGCCTCCTTGAGTCCTCATAGAAATTAGATTCCTGGGAGGTCAATTTCAAATCCTCTTGAATCTCCCAGAATTACAACGAATGACATCTTTAGGCTTAATCTGAGATGCCTGAGGCCCCTGCTGCAGAGATGTGCTGGCATACACTCAACTGTCAAAATTCAGAGAATCCATTTACTCCCACAGTTCCTATCATTTTGATGAGTACGAATCTAAGCTTTCTATCACTTGCTCTGATCACTTTTCAAATGTCCAGTCCTGTATATTCAAGTGCAGCCTTGCAATTTCTTCATGATTCTTTACCACCTCACATTCAACTCAACACTAAAATCAAACACATGCCTCCCCAAACTGACTTCCCCTTTGACTTCTGTTTCTGTCCATGATGTTTTTCTTTTTTCCTCCCAAACTTTAAACTTTTTATTTTGTGTTGGGATATAACCAATTAACAATGTTGTGGTAGTTTCAGGTAAATAGCAAAGGGACTCAGCCATATATATACCTGTATCTATTCTCTCCCAAACCCTCCTCCCATCCAGGCTGGCATATAACATTGAGCAGAGTTCCATGTGCTATATAGTCAGTCCTTGTTGGCTATCCATTTTAAATACAGCAGGGTGTACATTTCTTTTCCATGGGGATGGTCTTGATCCCTGTCTCCTGTACAATGTCATGAACCTCCGTCCATGCAGAGTACATCATGAGAAATGCTGGGCTGGAAGAAGCACAAGATGGAACCAAGATTGCCGGGAGAAATATCAATAACCTCAGATATGCAGATGACACCACCCTTATGGCAGAAAGTGAAGAGGAACTAAAAAGCCTCTTGATGAAAGCGAAAGAGGAGAATGAAAAAGTTGGCTTAAAGCTCAACATTCAGAAAACTAAGATCATGGCATCTGGTCCCATCACTTCATAGCAAATAGATAGGGAAACAGTGGAAACAGTGTCAGAATCTATTTTGGGGGGCTCAAAAATCACGGCAGGTGGTGATTGCAGCCATAAAATTAAAAGACACTTACTACTTGGAAGGAAGGTTATGACCAACCTAGATAGCCTATTAAAAAGCACAGACATTACTTTGTCAACAAAGGTCCATCTAGTCAAGGCCATGGTTTTTCCAGTGGTCATGTATAGATGTGAGAGTTGGACTGTGAAGAAAGCTGACGACAAAGAATTGATCCTTTTGAACTGTGGTGTTGGAGAAGACTCTTGAGAGTCCCTTGGACTGCAAGGAGATCCAACCAGTCCAGTCTAAAAGAGACCATGCCTGGGTGTTCGTTGGAAGGAATGATGCTGAAGCTGAAACTCCAATACTTTGGCTACCTCATGCAAAGAGTTGACTCATTGGAAAAGACCCTGATGCTGGGAGGGATTGGGGGCAGGTGGAGAAGGGGACGACAGAAGATGAGATGGCTGGATGACATCACCAACTCGATGCACATGAGTTTGGGTGAACTCCAGGAGTTGGTGAGGGACAGGGAGGCCTGGCGTGCTGCAATTCATGGGGTCACAAAGAGACAGACACGACTGAGTGACTGAAATGAACTGAACTGAACTGAGTGTGTACATGACCTTCCCCCTGATAACCTTAAGTTAGTTTTCTAAATCTGTGAGTCTGTTTCTATTTTGTAAGTAAGTTCATTTGTATCATTTCTTTTTAGATTCTACATATAAGGGATGTCATAGATATTTCTCTTTCTCTGACTTAACTTCACTTAGTATGACATTCTCTAGGTCCATCCATGTTGCCACAAATGGCACTATTTCTTTTTTTCATAGGTAATATTTCATTGTATATATGTACCATGTCTTCTTTATCCACTCTGTTGATGGACATTTATGTTTCTTCCATGTCTTGGCTATTGTAAACAGTGCTTCAATGAACATTGGGGCACTTATATATTTTGGGGGCATGTTTTCCTCTGCATATATGCCCAAGAGTGGGACTGCAGGGTCATATGCTAGCTCTATTTTTAGGTTTTTGAAGAATCTCCATACTGTTCTCCATAGTCCCTGTACCAATTTATATTCCCACTAACAACACAGGAGGGTTCCCTTCTCTCCACACCCTCTCCAGCATTTACTGTTTGTGGGGTTTTTGATGATGGCCATTCTGACTGGTGTGAGATGATATCTCATTGTAAGTTTAATTTGCATTTCTCTAATAACTAGTGATATTGAACATCTTTTCATGTGCCTATTAGCCATCTGTATGTCCTCTTTGGAAAAATGTCTACTCAGGTTTTCTACCCATTTTTTAAGTGGGTTGTCTGTTTTGATGCTGTTATGCATCATAAGCTGTTTGTAGATTTGGGGGACTAATCCCTTATAGGTCACATCGTTTGCAAGTATTTTCTTCCAATCTGTAGGCTGCCTTTTAATTTTGTTTATTGTTTCCTATACTGTGCAAAAGCATTTGAGTTTAAGTAGGTCCCATTTGTTTATTTTTATTTCCATTATTCTGCGAGATGGATTCTCCCAGGCACATAACGAGAAACTCCACAATCCCATGCTTTCTTTTCCCATGTGTCCCCTCCAAGCTCCAAACTGATTTACCTCCTAAATATTTCTCATAACCATTTCTTCTGTTTCTTGTTTTAGTAGCTAAGTAGTGTCCAACTCTTCACAGGATCCTCTGTTCACGGGATTTCCCAGGCAAGAATACTGGACTGGGTTGCCATTTCCTCCTCCAGGGGATCTTCCCAACCCAGGGATCGAACCCGAGTCTCCTGCATTGCAGGCAATTTCTTTCCACTGAGCAACCAGGGAAGCCCCCATTTCTTCTACTTTATCCCTACTACCATGGCCTTAGACCAGACCCATAGGATTTCTCATTTGGATTTTTATAGTAACCTCCTAACAGGTCTCTCTGACCCAGTCTGGGGTTGTCTACTTCTTCCTTAACATTGCCACCAGAATGAGCTTTCAAAACCCCAAAGCTGACCATGATCATGGCAGTCCCCTGCTTAAAACCCTTCAGCAGCTCCTTATATAATAAAGTATAATTATCTCTTTAGGGCCCTTTAAGATCTAGCTCTTTGCCTACTTCTCCAAACACATCTTTCTCAACCTGTTTTCTAGCCATGCTAAGATCTGATGTCTACAATCTTGAAGTTCCCCCTTCTGTGTATTTCCTGTCTACCATGTCCTTCCTCCTCTTTACAACTTGGTAAGCTACTCATCTTTCAAAATTCAGCTATGGAGTTTTCTTCTCTTTTCAGGGAAAGACAGTCACTCTGGAACTGCCTGGACATCAGGATTTGTCAAAGCTTGTCTGGTGATTCTGACATGTACTGAGATTGAGAAGCACTGCCACCACATATCTCTAAAACTCCACTGTATTTGAAACCAGGTATATCTGTCCTCCTTTCTAAACTCTAAGGTCTTTGAGGGAATAAGCTATGTTTTATTCAATTTTACAATCCTAGTACCTGTGGAGAAGAAATGAAGGAAAAGTGAACAAACCCTCCAGTGATATAAAAACACAAGTTTCCACTAATATTTTTGTGTCATATGAGTCTCTTCTATAAAAATATGAGGAAGTATTACATTATAAAAACATAGGAATTGGGGCTTCCCTGGCAGTCCAGCAGTTAAGACTCTGCACTTCCATTGCAGGGGGCAAAGGTTTAATACCTGATTGGGGAGTTAAGATCTGGCATGCCACACAATATCCACTTCCCTGCCCCCCGAAAAAGAACATAAAAATCTTACTGCTGATTTTAGACTAAATATTGTCACCAATAGTGTAAAAGAACATGACTGTCACTAACAACTACTTTAATCTGCCCAAAGATATATCTATCGTAATTTTAGCTTCCTAAACTAATTTATTATTTAAAAAAAACATTATAGAGGAAATAATAAGTCTCTTTAGAAGCTATTTATAATTTCAGCTAGCCCTATTTTGTGGGGATACATTTACTACTGGCATGCAGCAGCATTCCAGGGCCTGGTAGGAGAGACAGTGTACAATGAAGCCACCTAAAATTTTCTTTTTTAGATAGAACTCAATCCTATGACCAAGGACAATTTATCCCCACAGCAGCTTCCCTAGATGCCTCCATTACACCATCACATTCTTATCAACAGCTGCTTAGCTAAAAAGTCCTGAGGACAGCTCATCCAGCCCAACACCAAAACTTGAAGATATTTCTGTGATTAGGAGAGAGAGTTGAGAGACCATGGAAATAGAGGACATCTGTTGTTGTCCTTCCAATAAAGAAGACACCGAACAACTTGGACCTTCATCCTGGGTACAAGTGCCTAAACACAATTTGGAGATTTCTGGCCCACAAGGAAATGTGAAGGCCTAACCGAGTTGAACTAACTGTAGTTCATTTCATGAACTCTTTATTGCAAAATTCAGACTTAAATTGAAGAAAGTAGGGAAAACCACTAGACCTTTCAGGTATGACTTAAATCAAATCCCTTATGATTATACAGTGCAAGTGACAGATAGATCCAAGGTATTAGATCTGATAGAGCACCTGAAGAACTATGGATGGACACTTGTGACATTGTACAGGNCTAGTCAAAGCTATGGTTTTTCCAGTAGTCATGTTTGGATGTGAGAGTTGGACCATAAAGAAAGCTGAGCGCCGAAAAATTGATGTCTCCCACATCTCCATCATTGGCAGGCAGGTTCTTTACCACTGAGCCACCTGGGAAGCCCCTAAGGAGGACTGTTTGACAATAAAAATGGCAAATATTCTTCCTATGTTCAGGACTTAAAGGGTAAGCATCTTGTTTTTTAACTTAAAGCTTATTGGGGTTGCAGATAGGATGAAATGGATCTGGACAGCCTCTAATGGGCTCCTCATTTTTTCTCTAGTGACCAACTCTCTTGGTCTATTTCAGACACAAGTAAATTTAAAGCATGGAGAGGAAAAATTGAGGAAAAGTTATTTACATCTGTGATGATGGCAAAGTATTGCTCAGGCTTCCTTGATGGCTCAGATGGTAAAGAACCCACCTGCCAATGCAGAGGTAAGAGACACAGGTTTGATCCGTCAGAAAGATCCCCTGGAGAAGGAAATGGCAACTCACTCCAGTATTCTTGCCTGGGAAATATCATGGACAGGGGAGCCTGGTGGTCCATGGGGTCTCAGAGTCGGACATGACTGAGCGACTAACACTTTTTCACAAAATGTTGCTCAACTTTGCACAGGTTGAACCACTATGTAGGTCTTTCCAGTATTCATTGCTGCTGCTGCTGCTACTGCTAAGTCACTTCAGTCATGTCTGACTCTGTGTGACCCCATAGACAGCAGCCCACCAGGCTCCACTGTCCCCGGGGATTCTCCAGGCAAGAACACTGCTAATACTCCCTATAAAACAGGGGAGTGACAACAGTCCCTAGACCCTGACTGCGAAGTCTAGTTTTTCTAATTAATTTTCCCTACTTACACCTTCCAGACCCAGATTACAATATAAGCTTTAATTTCCTTTTTGGTCTTTAAGGAGTTAAAGTCCTTTGTTATCTGGCCTTCAACAGACATGCGTTTTGACTTCAGCTTGAAACAGCATTAACTTTCTGATCACTTCTCATCACGCAACTGGTTAGCTTCCCTCTGGCTGTTCCCAGGATGTCCTCTTTCTATCTCTTCCTCCCGGCTTGTGACAGAAGCCCTGCTCCCACACTGCTCCTGGTCCCTGTTCCCAGGACTAGAGCATTCTGAGTGGTCTGCCATTTCTCTCTATTGCTTCTCTTCAGATTCTCCCTGGCTGCTGTACTTTCTGGCATTCATCATATATCTGTCTCTTATACACATCTATGGGAAAGACTAGAGATCTCTTCAAGAAAATTAGAGATACCAAGGAAACTTTTCATGCAAAGATGGGCTCGATAAAGGACAGAAATGGTATGGACCTAACAGAAGCAGAAGATANCATTCATCATATATTCTGTATCCACTGTTCTTGAGCTTCTTTTTGACTCCGACCATCCTACACCCTCTGTCTCTTCTCTTTCTTTCCAACCTTTGGATTTTGGATTTTTCACAAGTTTACCCCTAGGTACTACCCACCCACTATGTGAGGTTCTGTTTCCTTACCTTCCTGTAGTTCAATCTTTCCCTCATTCAGGCTTGGACAATACACATTTTCAAAAGTACCTCCCAAGGGATTTCTCTGGTGGTCCAGTGATTGAGAATCCGCCTTGCAATGTAGGGGACACAGGTTCCATCCCTGTTGAGGGAACTAAGATCCCACATGACAGAGAGCAACTAAGCCTGAGCATAGCAACTACTGAGCCCATGTGCTCTAGGGCCACAACTAGGAAGAAAAGCTTGTGTACCCCACTGAAGAGCCAACGCAGCCAAAAATAATTTTGTTTTAAAAAAAGTACCGCCCTACACACACTAATTGCCATTAAACTTTTACATATACCTAAGATTCTTATATTTATACTTTCTTTAATAGTCCTACTTTTAGACCTCCCTTCCTCAATTTCACAGTCACTTTGAAGAAGGCAGGCATTTTTTCCTATAGATGTCTCTGAGTGTTTATGACTAGAATCCTGAGTCTGATGACCAAATATGCAAATATAATGTGACGCTCCCTCAAACAGATCTTGTTTAAGGTGTTATCTAAAGATTACCTGCATCACAGTCACTTGAGGGAAGCTTCTTAAAATGCTAATTTCAGGGGTTTCCCAGAAATTAGAATTCAATAGGCCTAGGATGAAGTTCCAGGATCTATATTTTAAGCAGCTCCCTAGAAGAGTATACGGAGAAGGCAATGGCACCCCACTCCAGTACTCTTGCCTGGAAAATCCCACGGACAGAGGAGCCTGGTAGGCTGTGGTCCATGGGGTTGCGAAGAGTCAGACACGACTGAGTGACTTTCCTTTCACTTTTCACTTTCATGCACTGGAGAAGGAAATGGCAACCCACTCCAGTGTTCTTGCCTGGGGAATCCCAGAGACGGGAGAGCCTGGTAGGCTGCCGTCTATGGAGTCACACAGAGTCAGACATGACTGAAGTGACTTAGCAGCAGAAGCAGAAGAGTATATAGTTTGAAAACCACTGCAGTAAGACATGTTGCTTACACAACTTTCCTTACTTTGTTTATATATTTTATTTTGGCCACGCCACAGAGCTTGCAGAATCTTAGTTCCCTAACCAGGTATTGAACCCATGCCAATGTCAGTGAAAAACAGAGAGTCCTAACCACTGGACCACCAGGGAATTTCCAGCTTTCTTTACTTTAAGTGTTACGATCTTGACCATGGTCATCAGGTTATATACCTATAACAGTATGTAGAGTTCTTTAACTTGGGGCTTTATGAAGACAGCAAAAATATCTGTTGAGAATAACTGAAGCAGAACTGAACTCTAACAAGAACCATATACCTACCCATTCATACACAATACACACACATACACACACATTCTGCTTGTTTATTTACTATATATATTTAGATTAAAAAAACTATAAGGGTCTATGGCAGGTTTTGATATCAATCTCCATATTCTCCTTTCTAAGAAATTGTATACATTTTCCTTCTAGGATCAAAGGATCACTGTCTATCTGCCAAGTTATTTTCCCATGCCGACTGACCTGTGAGATCCAATTCTAGCTTCAGGGTGCTTCTTAGGAATCATGTGTACTTGCTCTAAGTATGGAAAATTAAATGATTTCTGTGTTAAGCTTTACATCCTTCCAACGTGTTCTGTGAATAGCTGATTACGTAGTGTATTAGTTAACTGGAATTGGCAATGTGTGTGTGTTTAGTCACTCAGTAATGTCCTACTCTCTGTGACACCATGGACTATAGCCTGCCAGGCTCCTCCGTCCACGGGATTTTTTCCAGGAAAGAATCCTGGAGTGAGTTACCCTTTCCACATCTGGAGGATCTTCCCGACCCAGGGATTGAACCTGCATCTCCTGGACTGCAGGCAGATTCTTTACCTCTGAGCCATTGGTGAAGTCCTAGATTTTGCAATACTTTCAGTAAATGTCTAATCTGATTGTTCCAAAACAGAGACAGTGGGGAGACAAGGGGATATATAAAAATCAGCTGATGTGTGCCCTCTATCCAAGATGGCTGAGCTTTTGACAAGACTCATTTTTGTAGACAGGATAGTAAATTCAGGTTGAGAATTACTGGGCTAAACAGCATTCTGCATCTATATTCTCTGGTATAGTAGGAGTCTCTTATTTTTTTAAATCAATGTTTTTCAAGGTAAGACAATAGGAGATGCACTTTTGTTACATTTTGCTGGAAAAGCCACTTATGGTTTTGAATCTAAGCTGAAAACAAATTCTCCTATTTTTCTCACTATGTAACTCTTTCTTTATAATACCATAAACACTCTCTATGACCATCCCAACTCTTAGTCCTTGGGTGGCATCAGCTCAGGGTATTACTACTTAATCACTTCTTTCCTTCTATCCTTTGGTCTACAGAATGACTTTTAGATTTACAATGGGCATCCTCAGAAACTGATGGGATCTAGAGTCTTTCCCAGGGTGGTATGAAATATGACTTAGACTCTGAGTTTCCCACATATGGTGTATGACCAGAGGAAATGGGTTTCTGTTACTAGCCTCACTGACATTCATCCCTCAACCAAAATGATGGACATTGAATAACTGTTCACTAACCAATGTATACCCAAAAGAGGAAGACTTAGATTCCAATCAAAGAAATGATTGACTCCTTCTTAGACAAAGGTTATGGCTCCTCAGTAAGAAAGTAGCTCAGTTTCAAATAAATTGAATCTCTACACTTCCTAGGCAGACTAGCTATCCTTACACTCTTCTAGAAAGAAAGGAGTCTCACCTCCTACTCAATTTTTTTAAATCTACTTTCTGTAATTCTCTAGTCCAGAAAGTGTCTGCTTTAGGATATGCTGCTGGTAGAAATAATTATATCACACTGCTTGATCCAGGGCCTCAAACTTCTTTATTTTTTTGAAGATACGACAAATCTGGTAAAGACACATCCACCACAACTAAGCAATGGCCTAATTGATATAAATCTAGAAGGAGAGCTTCTGTATCATCAGTTTTACTTTTTGCCTGGAAGACTGCCTCCATGATAACTGTACAGATCTTAATCCACCTATCCAAACATCTTTCTGTGGAACAGAATTGAATTGAGGTAATATGGCAAAAGAGATGGCCAAAGAAGTACCTCTAGTTTAGCACATCTTAAAATAAGTAGATAGATTTATAGACAGATAGATAATAATAGACAGGTATGATAGATAAAATATATTCTTTTAAATTCAGGGCTGATGGTTGAGATAGTGGGAAAATAAGAGCCAGTAAGAATATGTCACCACTGATTTAGAATAAAAAAGGAAGCTCTGAAGATGGCATCTACCTTTGAATCGCTACTGGTTTCTAGTAGTTTTAAAGGGCCAGTCAAGTGCAAGGGACAAAGAAGACAAATCCTTGGAGGCAAGCAAGGTTAGCAGTTAGATCAGGCGCACACCATCCCTTTCCTTCTCTGCTTATAGTCAGACTCCCAAAGGGTGATGCTCTTAATGGATGAATAGGGGCAAAACTACCACCCAGAGGCAGATGGTAGAGATAAGCGCTTGCGCTGGTTTTGACTCTGAATATAAGAGACAGACAGAGAGAAATTCCCTTCAGACATCATAACCCCAGGAAGCTCTGGGTCCAGATATCATATGGGTCCAGAAATCTATGGCCAAAACATCTTATACGAGAAATTTAGCTTAAAACAGTTGTGGATTGTCAATATTCCCAGGTGACTAGTAGGAACAAATGCAACTCCCCTCTAGAAGAATTCACTTTAAACTCAGGTCTCAGTCTCCAAAGAAAAAGTTCCAAGGAACACATGTTCACAAATAAATATCATAATACACACAAGGGAAAATATGAAAGACAGGTAAAGACATATGGAGGATATAATGAGAAAGATCAACAAGCATCTAATGGAAGTCCTAGACGGAAATATTAAAAATAATAAGAAAGAGAGAATGGCTAAGCATTTTCCAAAGTTAGTGAAATATACAAATCTTTACATTCAGGCCACCCTTAATGAACTTGCTCACTCTACTAAACTTATTAGGCTAATATAAACCCTTCATTTGCGCACATGACAATCCTGGATAGACCACAATTAGAGTGTTCATTCATGTCACCTTCAAAATGAGCAAAGGCAATCGAGTACAGTTGCTTGAATAAGCCTTATGGTTTATCTTTCAGAATACCAGAAGTAAGATTACATATAGTCAATGTAGATCTTTCCTTCGGAGTCTGAAGTTGTAGGTGAGCTCTGTTAACCTTAAGTCCTAGTGTGACCATTCTGCAATCTCCAAAAGAAAAAAAGAAAAGCTTGCATTTTGATGCAGAATACTAGGAAAAGCATAAATTTGAGGGCCAGGTACATCTAAGTTCAAATTCTGACCCTGCTACCATGCTTCAGGTCCCTTCCTATAAAAAAAATTTTTAAAAACAACAGTGGGGAAAGGTTAGAGAATTGAATCACTGAGATAACATGCAAAATGCCAGCCAGATCACTAGCACAGAACAAATGATTATTTCCTTTTCATCCCCCATCCTTCTACTTACGTCATGACTTTCAGACTTTTGTCCAAGACTGAGGTCAGCTCCATGATTAGTTTTTAAACAAATTTTCTACTTTTAACAAATGGCCATTTTAGTTATAAAACGTTGTTAAACTTTTGAAAACCTAAAATTATGTCCACCATTTCTCAACTTAAAGAAGTATATGGACAGGCTGGGTCTAAAGATTGAAGAGATATTGACCAACCAGAATGGCCAGTCAATGTGACCCAGGTGGATAGGATGACTGAAGTAGGAAAAAAGATCTGGCAAAAAGATTTCAAGCCCGTACCTTAGCACTAACCAGGGAATATTGGAAGACTGTGGTCAAGGCAGGCTGGAGAAGGCTGGTAACCAGAAGTTTAGGCTTCAAAGATGAGGAACATAGGCAAAAGCCATAAATGAAAAGCTAGGGATTTAATTATGCAGGGACTGAGTAATGACCACTAGAAGCTCAATTCCCAGATCATCTGGGTTACATGTGTCAGAGTTCAAGTTTAGGAGACAGAGATGAAAAGCTCATCACAGAAGGACTAAACTATACCACTGTTAACCTACTAATAATACAATGCCTAGCACATAGCAAGCCCTCTGTTGAGTGAATGAATGATCAAGCAACCACAGTAAAGCCAGATAAAAATACTGGAAGGTCAGTAGTAAGATTAACACTGAAAGTAAGGTTAAATTCTAAAGGCAAGCAGGTTCACTCAGTGGTTAAAGACCACAGAAGAAAGGGAACCAGACAGTCCCTAACATCACATGGGCAGCAAGATTGCTGAGGTTCTAGAGAATATTTACAAACGGGGTTAAATTGTAGGTGTATTGTGTGTGTGAGTGTATGTGAAGGAAGATACTTCTTTCATATTTTAAATTCATGTTACAGCTTTTTCTTTTTTCTGAACTCACTGTTTTTTCTTCTGTTACATCATACCATAATGTTCATTTCCAGGGTGACATTTATTCCCAAGTGCATTCAGGGACTTCAGAGAGCAAACAGCACCTGCTGATGTGTTACACTTGTTTTTCCAGGACCTACCTAGATTCGTGGTTCTCAACTGGCAGAGGGAAGATAAGGATATTTATCCCTGGAGTAGTTTTCTACTGTTTCATAACAAATTACCAGAAACTGAATGGCCTAAAAAAAAAAGATGTATTTGTTAGCTCATAGTTCTGTAAATCAGAAGTCTGGGTACAGTGTGGCTGGGCTCTCTGCTCAGGGTCAAGCATGGCTAAAATCAAGGTGTCAGCTAGGCTGCTTTCTCATATGGAGTTTGGGGTCCTCTTCCCACCCCATTCAGGTTATCAGCAGAATTCATACCCCTGCAGCCAGAGGACTGAGGTCCCCATTTCCTTACTATCAGCAGGGAGCTACTCTTGATCCTAGAGGCCACATTTCACATGTCTTGGCCCCCAAAGTCAGCACACAGTATCGATGTTTGCTTTTTTTTTCTTTCTAGATATTTGCTTTCTCCCAAGCCTGCCAGAGAGTATTTCTCTGATTTCCTTTTCCCACTAGTTAGAATAAACTCTGCTCTTAAGGGGCTCATGTGATTAGGTCAGATTCACAAGTATCAGCCCTGTATCTTAAAGTCAACTGATTTGGAACTTTAATTACATCTGCACAATCCCATCACAACAGCAGATGGATTAGCACTGAATTAAATAACTGGGAGAAGACGTGTGTATAGATGGAGCAAGGCAGTCTTGGCAGTCTAGCTTAAAATTCTGCCTACCATAAACCCAAATTTTGGGATGTTTCTATTTAGATAAATACAATAAAAATGGGAAAAAAGAAATATCAATCAGTTGTTTTAATTTTTGTAGCAATATTACTATTTCAGACACTTCTCTCATTAACATGGCTCATTTGCTATAAGATAGTAAACTTGATTAAACTGTATATGCACACACACACACATGTGCACATTAGCCTGACTGATATTTCTATGTAAATATTTGCCACCAGATTATTTCACCAATTAAAAAATACATATATATGTATGAATGTATATATTCTTTTTCTTCCATGAAAGAAAAATAAAAGATCTCTTCGTCAGATTTTGACCTGGAGTGAATTTTTGAAGCATAAAGTTCATATGTCTTAGTTTCTCTCTCTTTAGATTAGGTCATATATTACTACTTACTGTTTTGAAAAACAAAATTATTCTTAGCCCATATTATTTAGAAGTGAACCTCTAACATTATACTTTGCTTCTAGAAGCTCCACATCAGTGCATCATTTCACAGTTGCTTTAGAAATTATCATTACCATTCTCTTTGTTTGTCAGGCCTGCAGTGTAGAAAACATGATTTTTACCAGTAGAATAATTACACTCCAAGATTTTCTTTGTGAGTATTTTTTCCAAGTTCATTTTCTTAGTGGCACTTATTAAACTGTTCCAGAAGCTAAGTGTGACACATGTAATACCTTATATTGGAAATGAATCTCAGATATGTATATGTATATGATTGGTTATATATTTTCCTTTAATATTTCCCCTCATTTACATAGTAACACATTCATTGTAGAAAACTGAGTCATTGTATAAAGGTACAAATAACCATAAATTTCATTATTATTTTAATCAACAACCAAAGACAATCACCATTAATCATTTGGAAACACTCTTCCAGAACTCTCTTCACTTATATATACATATAGATACATAGATAAATAATTTTCATAAATGGAATTATTCTTCATGCAATTATTTCATAACATCTATTTTCATTTAACACATTATCAGTTCCTGTCATGTCAATGAATATAGAGACTTACCCCTTAACGAGTGGCGGTTAGCACATCGTTCTTGTCTGCTAGTAACCCTTTCTTGGAAAAAGCACCCATTGCATACTCCACGTGGTCCTAGTAAGAAAGATGATCAGAGTAGTCTCTCCCTACATAGTGTATGGCAGGGAATCAGTTGACCCATGCCTGAAAACTCAGTCTCTATTCCCTTAGCTACAGGGGCTTCCTAAGACCAATCAACATAGACCCTGAGATTTAATATATCAACACTAGGAGAGAGAGAGTCTTACTTCCTTTAGGAATGAGGATTATTAAGACAGTATAAACCAATTGCCTACAGTCATCTTTGCTGACAACAAAAAGGAATCTGTCTGTGATAGGAAAATTGAAGTCTAAGCACAAAAGAAGCAAAGATAAGCAAAGATGAAAGAGAAAGTTTTGAGATATCTTAGACCCTGGATCCCACTATGCCTGAAGCTACTTCATCTGGACTACAGTCAGTGTTGCTATAATACAACACAGGCTTTCCCCAAAATTACTGCACTATGCAAAGTTGTTCAGTAAAAATCACAGGGCTTATGGGAGAAATGGGACTAGGAGTACAAGATTTAAAAACTTTGTCACGGACACATATACAAAAAAGGTATGAACTTAATGAAAATGGTAGCACAGTTTTACACAATAACTGGTTACAAAATACAAAAATACTACAATAAACATGGTGCTTTAGTTTGAAAAAGACCTGAAGCTTGCTTGTGGAAATGGGTATCGGAAGGGTTGCAAGTTATGAGTTACTGGGAGGTGACAGATGGACAGTTATCTGAAATCAGGTGGAAAGCTGCAACACTAGATGCAGATGGGTATGACTCAAACATACAAAGAAGTGAGGCAACTGAAAACATATAAAGAAGTGAGGCAACTGAAAACATACAAAGAAGTGAGGCAACTGGTAGTTGTCTGAGGTCTATGTGTGCATTTTATATACTCCTCTGCAACTTGATTCACCTGGGTTTAGTTTTCTGTTTTCACCTAATGTTTCTGGCTGACAAAACTGCACATAAGAAAATGCAAAATTCATCTTACACTTAAATTGTTCTCTAATACATTAGCCACAAAGAAACAGACAAGTGTTAGAGCAGTCTGTACTTGACTATGTAAGTGAATGAATTCCCTTTTTTGGTTTAACATAATTCCAGTTAGCTTTCTTCCAGGGTCCTGAATAGTAATAGATGGCTAAAAAATATTTCATTACACATCAGTAACACATTTTAAGTTCCAGGCTGGCTTCTCTGTGTCTCTTGACACATTTCTAGACTCTTTCTCTACTTTCAGTTCTTGTGTGCTTAGAGATTGAAAATTCATTTTAATATTAACATAAACCATCATTAAGAAGGTGAAGTGGGGACTTCCTTGGTGGTCCAGTGGCATTAAGACTTCACCTGCCAATGCAGGGGGTGTGGGTTCAATACCTGTTTGGGGAGCTAAGATTCCACATGCTTCACAGTCAAAAAACATAAAACCAGTCCAGGTTCAATGCATGATACTGGATGCTTGGGGCTGGTGTACTGAGACGATGGTATGGGGAGGGAGGAGAGAAGGGGATTCAGGATGGGGAACACGTGTATACCTGTGGCGGATTCATGTTGATGTATGGCAAAACCAATACAATATTGTAAAGTAATTAACCTCCAATTAAAATAAATAAATTTATATTAAAAAACCATAAAACAGAAGCAATATTGTAACAAATTCAATAAAGACGTTTTAAAAAGAAGGTAGAATGGACCTGAAAAAGGCATAAAAATTCAAAGTCAAAAGATTTTTTAAATTTTACTATTATAATGTGTAACACAACTGACTTTTCAAATAGATGATTGCAAGTTGATGATTACAGAATTTAATCTTGGCCCTGACAAGTTTTGGCCATTTTCAGAATGATTTTTCCCATGGATT
>SJYV01027761.1:23628-58821 GCA_006410875.1 Neotragus pygmaeus
TCAGAATGATTTTTCCCATGGATTCTGCTACTTTAAAATCCATAAAAACTCTCATGGTGATTGCAATATTAAATCTTGTCATGTAAATACTATAGCTCAAATCACCTAACCTTTTTCCCTGGGTTATCACTTTAGCTCTTGTTTATGCAAAGGCCTACATGCATTACAGTTTTATCACTGATGTTCTAGGTGATTACTCTTGGGGTTGGAGCAAAATCGGCCCCAAAAATATTGTATTCTTGACAAGAGGAGAGAGCCAGTATTCCATATCACAGACAAGTTCTTTCATACCCTGGCTGTGACTTTAGCGCTTGAAATCCCTAAGCGGAGTTTATGCTATGCAGATAAGGAGGCATAAAAAGTTTCCTTAAAACCATCAGCCTTAGATCTGTGTAGTTTTTATAGTCGTTGGAAATGAGCCACTCAACTCCTCTCTGAAAGCAGACACAAACAATATATAAACAAGTACGGCTGGTTATGTTCCAATAAAACCTTCTTTACAAAAACAGACAGCAGGACAGATTTGTCCAGAGTTCTGGTACCGCAATCTGCCAAAGCCTGCTTTGGACCAAAAGTTTTCCCTTTTTTTTTTTTAATGGAGCCTTGCAGCAGTCTCTTGAGAGTCAAGGAAGGCCAAGCAGGCAGGAACCTGAATTATCCCTGCTTCAACCATAATAGTTTTTATTTTTATGATATGTGGACCCTTGTATGAAATCAGGTTTTATTAAAGAGTTTCATTTCTAATAAGGAGAAAAGCTTTAAAACCACAGCCTTGGACTAAGCCTAAAATCTGCTGCCTTAAAACTCAAGAACAGATGTTTAAGGCAAAACAAATACATCTTTTGACATCTTTAAAAAGTGATCATAGGTGGTACACATGTGTTTTGATGTTTCCATAAATTCACTTTCTCATAAAATTGATAAAAGCATTTAAATAGATAACTTGAACAGCTCTAAAAATATTATTGGATTATCATTCCTATTTCATTTCAGCTTTCTCTAAACATAATGTTTAACGTACCTTAAAAGGTCCAAGAGAGGTGGTATGAAATAATGAAAAAAACACCAACTTAGGAGACTGTATTTTCCTCCATTGCTAGATTGTGAGCTCCTGGGAAACAGGAAGTAAATTCTTTGTCTTTGAATTATGCTCAGCACCTAGAACAGAACATGACATCGTTTTAATTTTTAAGGCAAATGCAAATTCACTATTACATAGCTAGGAAGAAAGTAAATTCAGATAGTTTATTTACTTATATCTTTCCATAATCCATAAGGAAAAAAAGCATATCTTTCCTGATTGTATGCTAAGTTGCTTCAGTCACGTCCAACTCTGTGCAGCCCTATGGACTGTAGCCCACCAGGCTTCTCTGACCATAGGATTCTCCAGGCAAGAATACTGGAGTGGGTTGCCATGCCCTCTTCCAAGGGATCTTCCTGATTCAGGGATTGAACCCTGGGTCTCCTGCATTGGCAGGCGGGTTCTTTACCATCAGCACTACCTGGGTAGAAAATTAGCATGTTTAAAACACATAAAAGCTAATAATTGGGTCCATAAATCCCTAATGTGCACTTCTTAATTACAAAAAGCTCTGGAAGCCAAACATTTTTATTTTGTATTTTTAGTGACTTATTTGACAGTCGATTTAGTCTAACCTAAACTTATCTGACAGTAGTAGCTGACCTGAACTGAAGGTGGCTACTTACTGGTGTTTATCTACCCCTTATGAATAATCATAAGGTTTGCTGCAAGAAATATATTACCCTATTTGATTATGCAGCGTTTTCCCTCAACTCCCTAGGGTGTTAAAGAATACATAGTATATGGCATTCGGTTTTACACAAACTCGCCAGACAACCCCAGATCTTTTCCTGGTTGCTTTCCACGTAGGAATCTAGAATCCCATTCCAGCCTCTCTGAGGCCATGACCCCGGCCCTAGTTGCTTTTCTGCCGCCATCTTGAGCAACAATTGTAGTGCAAATAGCTCCGAATGCCTTCCTGTCACGGCAGTTGGAAAAATAAATGTGCTTCCCGATTATATATAAAGTCAGCATTATTACTTTGATGGTCAGTGATGCGTTAACAAAGAACATCTTGGTCTTTTATAAGCACCTTTCTATTTTCATCACTGGACACTGGGCAGTCGAGGATCAGAATTAAGTTGCAAGCTCTTAGCCTTGCAATGAAATCTGCTCAATATATTTACCATTTGACTGATGCACATATTGACCAGTATGTAAGAATTTCTCTCCCGTTAAGTGTGGGCAACAACAGTTATATGTAAAGAGAAAGTAACCAGAGGCCGTACAGTGGCTCAGCTCCAGCAACAAATCCATCATTACTCCATTGAACTGGCACACTCCCCACTATCTCTCCTGGACCCCACCCTCTGGCCAGCAGGATCCTATCTAGAGATCTCAGAGATCTTGTACTAAATAGCACAGGTTTTGCCCCAAAACGCTAGAGGAGGTGGACCCGCCTACTCCCTAGGGTTTGGGAATCTGGGCTTGGATAAATTAAATCGACGAAAATTTAAACCACAATGCCAACTTATCCCGACATCATTTCCTCATAAGAAAAACAACAGACTCCAAATCACCCCTCTAAAAATGCCTCTATTTTGAACTGCAGAGTTAGTGAATGGGACACTCTGCCGGACCCCACCTACATCAGGCGCGCTCCCACAAAGTCGGGGGACCGCGTCGCTCAGGCGTAGGCTCTAGACTCCTCCCCTCAGAACACTCATCCCCACCCTTCCCCACTACTTCCGGCCCTCACCGAACGCCCTCAACGGCGCTTGCGCCGTTTTGATAGGCTTCTAGAATACAAAAAAATCTGAGCTCTGCCTCTCAGGAACCGCCCCCGCCTCCTCTTCGCCCCACCCACGCCCCACCGGCCCCTCCCGAAATCTCGCGAGGGTAGGTGCGCGTCCGTGTTTTGCGGGCAACTGGCTCTCCCAGCAGCTGTAATTGCTGCTGCGGGAGATTCTGGAGCTGCTGTCGTCCGCGCGCCCGCCCTCCCCCACTGAGGAGAGACACCGCCTCTTTCGCTCTCTTCACACACCTATCGCCGGGAGCGGCGGCAGCAACAGTTCCTGGGTCCACCGCCGCCTCCTCAGACGGCCGCTCTGCCGGTTATTGCCTCAGTCCGGCACTTGCCGGCGGCCCCCGGTCCAGCTCCTCTCTTCAGATCGTCTGCTCCCTCCTCATCCTCCCCAGGACCCACCTCCCCACGGTTCGCCGGGGTGGAGGACGACGAGTAGGAGACGAGAGTCACCCTCCCTCCAGGCGGCGCCGGCCCCCTCACCCGCGGGTGTGTCCTATAAATGGCGTCGGAAAGCGACACGGAGGAATTCTTTGATGCCCCTGAAGATGTGCACCTAGAGGGCGGCGACCTTACCGGGTAAGTAACCGGAGCCCTGGCCCAGAAGCCAGGCGTCCCCGTCTCCTGGCTTCCCCTGTGCCTTCCCCCCACACCCCTTCCAGGTCCCGTCGCCGCAGCCCCTCCGTCTCCCTCGGCTACTTCAGAGTGAGTTCCGGGGAGGGCAATCGCCCACCTCGGGCAAACCCCCTCTTGGCCCTGGTAAACGGCCCCCGGGCTTCTCTCGGAGCCGCTTTCTCTTGTCCAGCTTTCTGTGAGGTGGGACAGTTTACGAGCTCGAGAGCCAGAGATGTGTATTTGAGGGTTTCAGAGCTTACCTTGAAACATCCGTTTTAGCCTTCGGGGCCATAGATTAAAGGAGCGGTAACAGGAATTGCAGTGACGGTTTTTTTTTTTCTTCTTTTGCCGCTGACTTACCTATCCGATTCAGAGGTGTCTCTACTTCTCCCTATTTGCTGTCCTCTTTTGGTTGCACGAAAAGAAAAGGAGCAGAGCGCAGGGAGGGGGAAGACTGGGTGTTTACTTAGGAAAGTCCTCTAGCTGATGTACTCTAGATCCACGGTGTTTTATTAAAATAGCACCTTGCCGTGAGGCAGAGGAAATCGAAGACGAGGTCCTTTACAATTAGCGAGACTGCGGTCTTAAAAGAGTTGCCGTACAGAAATGTGTACAACCGACTACAGCGATACAAACAAGTGCTGAGTAATCTGTGGTTGGAAGGAGAGCCACAGCTTTGTGCTCTTTATCTAATTCTGCAAAATGTTTTAGTGGTGATTAATAGGGAGATTCTGAGTAGGAACTACAGTAGATGGAATGCTTCGCTTGCCTGGGACTTCTACTGACCCACTCCCGACTCTTCCCAGTTGAAATAATGTTTAAAGCGAGTTCACCGAACTCTTCTACTGGTCTTGTGTGGCACTAGAGGCAATGAAATACATTTTCGTGCTGTAAGAACTTGAAAATGGGTAAAATTTGTCATGTTACTGTAAAAGTCACTAATATGGTTCCAAAAGTCAGCCGCCTTCAATTTGCAAGCTTACCCGTGGAAGAAATATCTTATTGCAAATTAATATTATCTGTACATTCTAGAAGTCGTTCTAAAACTGAATAGGTATTATATATAATATGTACCCCAAAAGTTACAGCAACAAAAGCAGAGAAAATGTACGTTGTTAGGTCGTTAATGAGTGTGTTTCCACCAACCTTCAAATCACTAGTATGGGATTTGAAGGTGGCAATGGCCAATCTTGAGTCATTGAGTCTCCTTTAACTTCACAAATTCACAGCTAGATGGTAGAGGATAGAAAATTCACTTGGATTTCCAAGTGTATAGGAATCCTGTGAAATTAAATTTTGTCTTCCTGGTATTCCCCTTAAAATAATCTTATGATTTAATAAATTCAGAGCTGTATGAGTATTGTTTCTTTTCAATGAATGTAACATTTAATTTTGAAGAATAGCTACATCAGGACCTGTGTAAACTGCCTAGTAGTCCAGTACCTGGCAGAAAGAACTCCAGTGTTCATTCCCTTCTCCTTCCTTTCTTGTAATTAGCAAGTTTAACTTCACAGGGTGCTTACTTTGGGAGGAAGTATACACAACTTGGAGTTATTTAACTTATCTAAACTGAATGAGTCATTTTGATAGAATTGCTAGTCACTTCTTCCCTCCTGGAATAATAAACTTCTCAAGCACTTTGATCCTTTGATATGCTAGGTAAAAAGTAAAAACATCTCTTAGAACCCAGCCTTCTGATTTTAACTCTAACCTGCCCAAATATTGAGGATGTTGAGCTCTATGGNCTAAGATCACACTAGCTCTTTCAGCAGTCATATGCTGAGGTCATAGCAGTCTTTTATGACTCTTTCAGCAGTCATATCACAGCCTTTACTCTGTCTGAGCAATCAACAAAAGTACCTGTTTTCATGTGATTTGTTAAGTCACATCTCCCCAGTCATGCATTTTGCATTTATCCCTACTACATTACATTCTGTTAAGATTTGGCCAGTGGTTCTGATCTGTTGAAATACATTTTTGGATACTGTCAGCTAGTATATTCCCTAAGCCCTCCTTACAGATTCCCTAAGCCATCTGTAAATTTGGTAGATATGCCATCAGTTTCTTCATTTAAGACATTAAGAACATCAAGTGAATAGAACATCAAGTAGGATAGAGCACAATAAAAATTAATATTTCCTTATGGTTTTTCATTGATCCATTAATCAGCACACCTTGAATTATGTTTAGCCAGTTACAAGCCCACCTAAGTGTATTCTAGCCTACATCCCTTTGTTGTCTAAAAGGATATCTAGAGAGAATTACAAAATTTAGTACAAATTTTTATACAAAAATATCCAGATTTTTTTGTGTGTACAGTATGTTCTTTATGTTCTAGGCCAGTAACTCTATCAAAAAAGAAAATTAATTTTGCATGTTTGGCTTTCTGTGAATGCTTTTTCTTAAATAAGAGTATCTTTTCCCCATACCTAAGGCCCTTAAACTATTTCATCATGTGTTTAAGAATTTTGCTTGACATTGACATCAAGTGAATCTGTTTATAGTTTGTAGCACTACCTGCTTTCCAGTGTTGACCACCAATGTTTTCCCTAATATCCTCTTCCATACTCTGATTCTTCAGAGGTTTTAGAGATTGAACTCTATAAATTTCTCAGCTTTTGCTAGGATATAATTTGTCTGGGATAGAAGAACTGAACTCATTTAGAGTAGCCAGGTATTTTTATCTCTTTGAATGCTTTGGAATTTGATTTCCTTATTCTATAATTTATTTTTCCCTTTCTGGTTTGACTATCAGCAATCTTAATTGGAAAGAAAAAGAATCGATATATCTTTCATATATGTACATTCAGTCAAATCATGTCTGGTTTGATAGCCTGCCTGACTCCTCTGTCCATGGGATTCTCCAGGCAAGAATAATGGAGTGGGCTGCCATTTCCTTCGCCAGGGAATCTTCTTGACCCAGGGGTCAAACCTGCATCTCCTGCATTGGCAGGCGGATTCTTTACCGTCTGAATAACCAGGGAAGCCCAGCCTATTACATTATATAATTTATCCACATATAAGCAGACTGCAGTTTATTTTTGTTATTCTTGTTAATATAATTTAAAATAATGAAAAACCATCTCTGGTATTTTTTAAATCTTCTCACATTCTGAGCAACAGTCTTTATGATAATGTTCTTATAGGTTTTTGTACTTTTCCTTGGATTTGTGTCCATTCCATCCCTCCAATCTCTTCTGCATGTTCTCCTTTAAAATATTCCTTATGACATATCGCCATGGAGATGCAGTCAACAAAATTCAGACAATGAGAAATTCTGCAGGGTGAACAACCTAGTGTTTTTGTTTGTTTGCTTAAGACTTATTTAAAGAGCTGTTTTAGATTCATAGTAAAACCGAGAGGAAGGTACAGAGATTTCCCACACACCTCTCCCCCAATACATGTATAGTCTCCCCGATTATCAACATGCCCTCGCCAGAGTGGTACATTGTTACAACTGATGAACCTCCATTGACACAGCATAATCACCTAAAATCCAAAGTTTCCCTTAGGGTTCACTTTTGGTGGTGTAGGTTCTATGGTTTTGGATAACTGCATAATAGTATGTAGCCATTATTATAGTATCGTACACAATAGTTTCACTGCCCAAAAAAAATCATCTTTAGGATGAACAGCCTAGTTCCTCGATACATGAACTGCAAGAAATAAAAAAATGAAACCTACTGANGTTTTGGATAACTGCATAATAGTATGTAGCCATTATTATAGTATCGTACACAATAGTTTCACTGCCCAAAAAAAATCATCTTTAGGATGAACAGCCTAGTTCCTCGATACATGAACTGCAAGAAATAAAAAAATGAAACCTACTGATTGAAAGAGACATATCAACTGATTATGGCACATGAAACTTATTTGGATATTGATTGAAATGGACCAACTGTAAAAAAGAAAATTTGAGACTATCTGGGAAATCTGAATGTTTACTGTATATAATAAGGAATTGCTAAATTTTATAATAGTGTTATAATTATATTTTAGATACATATTGAAATTTTTATGGGTAAAGATTAAATAATTTCTGAGATTTGTTTCAAAATAATCTGGCAGGGGAGTGGAGGGAGGCATATTGATATTGATCACTATTGACCATGGTCAACATTTTATACATGTGGGTTCATAATATTATCCCAGTTTTGTACATGCTTGAAATAGCCATAACTAAAGGTTGGAAAAACTGCCCCCAAATATTTTTTATGGTCACATACATTGTTACTGGCAGATTCACAACTAAAACTCAGGTATCCTGATTCCAGTTCATGTTCTTTTACTAGGTAGCTGAACTTACAGCCTTTCTACTTTGAGGTTGGTGTCATGGTGCCCTTTCAGTCTTTGGAAACCCCCAAATCTTCGGTGGAGAATTTGTGGTGGCACTCCTAGATAATTAAGACTTTAATAAATGGCCAGTTTCACTTGACTGGCTACCTGACCGTGTGAAAGTAGGAAGGGATTTTAGACTTCTTGGGGTAAACTGACAGGCTACATGTGTTCTTCGAATCAGTAAAGAGACCCGAGTCCTAGACCTAATCAGACCCTCATCTTAGCGTAGCGTAGCTCTAGGAGAGCGTGGGATAAGGCAATGGCACCCCACTCCAGTACTCTTGCCTGGAAAATCCTATGGACAAAGGAGCCTGGTGGGCTGGAGTCCATGGTATCGCTAAGAGTCAGACACGACTGAGCGACTTCACTTTCACTTTTCACTTTGATGCATTGGAGAAGGAAATGGCAACCCACTCCAGTGTTCTTGCCTGGAGAATCCCAGGGACAGGGGAGCCTGGTGGGCTGCCGTCTCTGGGGTCGCACAGAGTCGGGCACAACTGAAGCGACTTAGCAGCAGCAGCAGGAGAACGTGACCTTGTCTGCCTTATTCATTACTTTCCAACCAGCGCCTAGCACTGTGCTGGTACGAGGTAAGCAGTAGGTAAATGTTGAATGAAGGTATTAATTTAACCTTCTTCAGCCTTGTTTTCCTCACATGTGAAATGAGACAGTGGTCTAAATGAGTCTTCTTCAAACACTGGAAAAAAAAAATATTCTTACCTACTTACTGATTAAAAAATATCCTTTTAGGACTTTGAAAAGAATTACTGTAAATTTCTTTTTAACACTAGGTAATATCTATAGGTAGTATGCTCACTTTTAACACCTGGGACAGAAAAATCACAGTTATGTTGTATCAAAATCCCTTAAAAGTAGCCTCTGCATTTTCTGTTGGATTGATTTTGTTTCTATTAAGTAAATGAATACGAACCTGGTTCTCCTGCACTGCAGGCAGATTCTTTACCAGCTGAGCTATGAGGGAAGCCCACTGTTCTCAATATTAGTAAATTAGAGTCAGGTTTATTAGCAGGTTGCAAAATCAAGCTCAGGCTTCTCAGGTGACTCAGCGGAAAGGAATCCACCTGCCAATACAGGAGACACAGATTTAATCCCTGAGTCAGGAAAATCCTCCAGAGAAGGAAATGGCAACTCACTCCAGTATCCTTGCCTGGGAAATCCCATGAACAGAGAAACCTGGGGGGTACAGTCCATTGGGTTGCAAAGATTAGGACACAACTTAGCGACTCAACAACAACNATTTAATCCCTGAGTCAGGAAAATCCTCCAGAGAAGGAAATGGCAACTCACTCCAGTATCCTTGCCTGGGAAATCCCATGAACAGAGAAACCTGGGGGGTACAGTCCATTGGGTTGCAAAGATTAGGACACAACTTAGCGACTCAACAACAACAACAAAATCAAGCTAAGAGAGTTATAAATAAAATATTGCATTGCTTGCATATTTTGAATTGAATGCAGTATTGTTGAAAGGATTTGACATTTTGCTTTCTATGGAAACTTAGCTTTTAGATAAGTTGTAATTATTGTCCTCAGATCCAAATCCCAGTGATTAGCACCTACCTTTGGAAGTAATCACCTTATTATTCTAATAAATTTTACCTAAGGTGTCTGAAAGTTATCACTGGATCAGGTCAGAGTTAATAAAAGAAAAAATAATTCCTATACTCCTCTGCAAAATGACCAGAGCAATGTTTTGATGCCATGTAACATTTTAAAAATAATGTTCTGTAGATACTAAACTACATTGGTGGTGGTTGTTCAATTGCTGTCATTTCCAACTCTGCAACCCTGTGGACTGCAGTATGCCAGGCTCCTCTGTCCTCCACTATCTCTTGGAGTTTGCTCAGATTCATGTCCACTGATTTGTGGTGCTATCTAACCATCTCATCCTCTGCTACCCTCTTCTTTTGCCTTCAATCCTTGCCAGCATCAGGGTCTTTTCCAATTAGTCAGCTCTTTGTATCTGGTGACCAAAGTATTGGAGCTTCAATATCAACCCTTCCAATGAATATTCAGAACTGATTTCCTTTATGATTGACTGCTTTGATCTCCTTGAAGTCCAAGGGACTCTTCAAGAATCTTCTCCAACACCGTAATTTGAAAGCATCAATTCTTTGGCGCTCAGCCTTCTTTATGGTCCAACTCTCACATCCATACGTGACCACTGGAAAAACCATAGCATTGACTAGATGGACTTTTGTTGGCAAAGTAATGTCTCTACTTTTTAATACGCTATCTAGGTTTGTCATAACTTTACTTCCAAGGAGCAAGCGTCTTTTAATTTCATGGCTGCAGTCACCATCTCCGGTGATTTTGGAGCCCAAGAAAATGACACTTGTCACTGCTTCCCATCACTGAAGTGATGGGACTGGATGCCAATGATGTTAGTTTTTTAAATATTGAGTTTTAAGCCAGCTTTTTCGCCTTCTTCATTTGCCCTCAAGAGGCTCTTTAGTTNTGTCACTGCTTCCCATCACTGAAGTGATGGGACTGGATGCCAATGATGTTAGTTTTTTAAATATTGAGTTTTAAGCCAGCTTTTTCGCCTTCTTCATTTGCCCTCAAGAGGCTCTTTAGTTCCTCTTCCCGTTCTGCCATTAGAGTGGTATCATTTGCATATCTGAGGTTATTGATATTTCTCCCAGAAATCTTGATTCCAGCTTGATCTTCATCCAGCCCGGCATTTTGTATGATGTTCTCGGCATACAAGTTAAATAAGCAGGGTGACAATAAACAGCCTTGACGTACTCCTTTCCCGATTTGGACGCAATATGTTGTTGCATGTCCAGTTCTAACTGTTGCTTTTTGACCTGCATATAGATTTCTCTGGAGACAGATAAGGTGGTGTGCTATTCCTATGTCTTTAAGAATTTTACAGTTTGTTGTGATCCACATAGTCAAAGTCTTTAAAGTAGTCAATGAAGCAGAAGTAGATGTTTTTCTGGAATTTCCTTACTTACTCTATGATCCAACAGGTGTTGGCAATTTGATCTCTGGTTTCTCTGCCTTTTCTAAATCCAGCTTGTTCAGAAGTTCTCAGTTCACATACTGTGGAAGCCTAGCTTGAAGGATTGTGAGCATAACCTTACTAGCATGTGAAATGAATGCAATTGTAGGGTAGTTTGAAAATTCTTTGGCATTTCCCTTCTTTGGGATTGGATGAAAAACTGACCTTTTCCAGTTCTGTGCCCACTGCTGAGCATCCCAAATTTGCTGACATATTGAGTACAGCACTTCAACAGTGTCATCTTTTAGGATTTTAAATAATTCAGCTGGAATTCTATCACCTCCACTACCTTTGTTCATAGTAATACTTTGTAAGGGCCACTTGACTTCACACTCCAGATCTCTGTCTCTAGGTGAGTAATCACAACATCGTAGATATCCTGGTCATTAAGACCTTTTTTGTATAGTTCTTCTGTGTGTTCTTTTACCTCTTAATCTCTTCTACTTCTGTTACATCCTTACTGTTTGTTACTGAACACAAATACCTAGCTGCAAAAGGAAAACTCTAGAATTAAAATGCTAAATGGATAGGAATAGGAGAAAGCATCTGTCACACATTGATTTATATTCAAACATGAGGTTTGTTAGTATAAACTCAATGTAGTGAGTGCATGAAATTAACTTTTTAGAGAAAACAGAGTATAATGAATTAAAATATTCTATCTGTACTATAAGTTGCTGAAATGCTAACCTTAAAATTGCTTTTATATTCAAAACCAAGCTACACTAAAAATTAGTATTTGATTTGTAAGCCATGTGGGCTTTTGTTGTTGTTTATTTAGTAGAATACCAATATTTTTTTTAACTTAGACTCTGTTTTGAGGCTGTTTCAGAAACTGTTTTCATGTTTAGTAGTACCATTGATAGACATTGTCTTTAATTTCAGAAACTATGCTGCAAAATCAAAGATTTACTGAATTTGTAATTAGTAAGAATATGTTGGAAGATTCTTTTTATGCTATTAGGTGATGAAGGTAGTTTCACCCATTAAAGTCATATTTTTGTTCAGCTTTGTAAGAAGCACATTTCTTATTTCAATGAAGCTTTGTTAATCATGTATTTATTTATTTTTTTCCCTTTTATTTATTTATTTTTATTTTTTATTTTTTTAAATTAATTTATTTTTTAATTTGACTTTACAATACTCTATTGGGTTTGCCATACTTCGACATGAATCCACCACAGGTGTACACAAGCTCCCAATCCCGAATCCCCCTCCCCCTTCCCACCCCACAACGTCTCTCTAGATCATCCCCGTACATCAGCCCCAAGCCTCCTGCATTCTGTATCAAACATAGACTGGTGATTCGTTTCTTACATAATAGTATATATGCTTCAATGCCATTCTCCCAGATCATCCCGCCCTCTCCTACTCCCTCTGAGGCCAAAAAATGCGTCAAAAATATTTGATTTAAAAATAACCTATAGTAAAAACTTTTGAAATGAAAATTGAACTTTTGTAGTTCTCATTTTGGTTTCTAAAAGTTTTGTTTAAATGTGTGGTAAACTGCCAAAACTTAAATATATCTACCTGTTACTTTGGTTTTCTTAAAGATTTCTCACATGTATAGGGTGTAATAATTACTTTATTTACATTTTTATGGGAAGAATTACTAACTTTAACCTTTAAATAGGAAGAATCTAATATTTAGTATCTACAGAAAATTTTGAAGGAGTATTTTTCTAGTTAACTAGATGTATCAGGATTTACCAGACATCTCTGGATGTTTGTGTGTGTGTGTTGGATTATGTCCATGTTTTCTATGATGTATCTCAAATTTGAGGAAAGTCAGAGGGTATAAAATTTAGATCATTAATCATGGTATAAAAATTACATCTTCACTCCTAAACTAATGAAGGGTCTCAAAGTAAACTTTCCTAAAATTACAGAACTCTGAAAAACCTTGCTTAAAGGTCTTGCAGCTAGTTGGTTGGGAAAGCCAAGAGTGGAACTAAATTTTCTTGATCTAGTCCCTTATTTCTCCTGTCCCCAAACTTGAACATGAATAAATTGTCTTTAGGCACATAATCACTCTGAAATAGTATAATATTATCTCTACTTTGAATGTATAGACTGAGTTACAGAGAGGAGTTGAGTGATTGTCTAGGGAGACCCTCATAATATCTGGATTCTTTCTTTACCCTACAATTCCATTTTTAAAAACCCGGTTTCCCAGACTAAATGCAAAAGATAGAAAGGGAGGGGGAGGAGAGCTTTTAAAGGTAGGCACATGGCCAACTATATAAAGTGACCACTTCCATTGAGGAGGGAGATGTAAAGCTATAAAGCCCAGACATTTCAAGCATGGTAGCCTAGGGTCCTGTAGTATGAAGGCACATAAATCCTCTGTGCCTTACAGTCCCTGGAGGGCATTACTGTATTAAAATATAGTGTAGTATTTGAGCATAATTATTCTGAGTCAGTAGCAAAGGGAAAAATGTATATCCTTTAAGAAGGTATTTTCAAGGGCAAGATTACTGAAATGGCAAGGCTTAGCCTATAATGTACTTTTTTAAGAGCTGCTTTTGAAATTTGAAATTCAAAAATAATTACAACACTTTCAGAAGTTTGGCACTGAAAAGAGAAGCTTCATTTCTCTGGCAGTTTTCTATATGGAACATTTCATTATTTTATTTCCTAGCAGTGCCAAATCAATTAGATGTTAATTGTAGTTGTTAAAGGCAGATCAGGATTCAAGCCTTTGACTTAATTAGTTTAGTCCAACCCAAGAAGCAACGCTAATTACCTTTACTTTGGTGTTCATTCACAGCACTGCTTAGAATATTCTCATAACTGTCATCTTTTAAGGCTTTACACAGAAAAAAGGCAACATCGCAGTGTAGTTGAGAGAGTGGACCCTAGAGTCAGACTGCCTAGGGTCAAATTCTGGCCCAGTTATTTACTAGCAGTGCAGTTACCCATCTGACCCAAGCTTCAGGTTTTTTGTGTGTAAAATAGGGAAGATAATATAACTTATACCTCATTGGAAAGTTGTGAGGACTAAAGAAGCTAAAGCAATCAAGTCTTAGCACAGTTTTTGGCACATGCTTAATAAGTGATGGCCATTGTGTAATTGTTACTACAAGGCCCCTATTAAGAATTTTTCATGTGGGAATACTGAATAATGATTTACTGTTTCTTATGGTGAAATGAATTGTTGTTTCCACATTTTGGCACATGATACAAATCATTTTAGCTAACTTTGCAAATTATAAATATGTTTTCGTGTTTTACTAGGTGCTAATGTTCTATAAATGGATGAAAAAATTTATCACAAAAAATTCTGGTTTTACAGACTACCTGTTAAAGACACATTCAGGCTTAATCANCTCCTTGCAGTCCAAGGGACTCTCAAGAGTCTTCTCCAATACCATGGTTCAAAAGCATCAATTCTTCAGTGCTCAGCTTTCTTTATAGTTCAACTCTCACATCCATACATGAAAGTGAAAGTCACTCAGCTGTGTCCGACTCTTTGTGATCTCATGGAATAGTCCATGAAATTCTCCAGGCCAGAATACTGGGGTGGGCAGCCATTCCTTTCTCTAGGGCACCTTTCCTAACCCAGGGATTGAACCCAAGTCTCCCACATTGCAGACGAATTCTTTACCAGCTGAGCCACAAGGGAAGCCATCCATACATGACTACTGGAAAAACCAAAGCTTTGACTAGGTGGACCTTTGTTGGCAAAGTATTGACTCTGCTTTTTAATATGCTGTCTAGGTTGGTCATAACTTTTCTTCCAAGGAGCAAGCGTCTTTTAATTTCATGGCTGCAGTCACCATCTGCAGTGATTTTGGGCCTTCCTAAATAAAGTCTGTCACTGTTTCCCCATCTATTTGCCATGAAGTGATGGGACCAGATGCCATGATCATAGTTTTCTGAATGCTGAATATGAAAGATGCAGGCAGGAGCCAAATCATATTAGGTGCTCATGGACTATGGTAGAGTTTAGATTTTATCTAATACTTCAAATCCCCTGAAACAACTTTTCTCTAGAATAATCTATATAAGATTGGTAGTATTTCCCAAATGCTGGGAGGAATTCAATGAAACAACTTTTCAGCTTGAAGATATTGGAAGTCCCACAGTCCTACAGAAGTATATCTAGCACATTAAATCTTTAGCAGTATAATAATCTCTGGAGATTATCGGAGCCTATGCTGATACTTGTATAATTGCTACCTTAATATGTACATACATCCTTATATATCTTAGGTCAGTTAAAAATGGTTATATAGTGACTTTCTGACAAACTCTGTGATGGACACCAAGAATTATGAAAATTTTTTTCTCAGTGTCAGTAGTAGCATTCAATTTCCTGTACTTCTATAAATGTAAAAAAAATTTCAGATGGAAAAGAATACTGTGTTATGATTTGTAAATATATGATTGTCTTATTTTACCCAAATTTTTTCCAGCAGAAATGCAGCATCCATTTCTACCTTCTTTAACCTCCCTAATATATATATATATGTACGTATGTGTATATGAATGTATACGTAGATATATATGTATTTTTGGTGGGTTTAATTTTCTTCATCTGTTACTATTTCGGGAACTTCATTTAATACCAGTTAAATTTTGATTCCTTTAATCTAAAGCATATAGAGTTTCCAAGAAAACAACTCTCTGAATATGGTTTGCCACATTTTCCATATTTATGGAGCAATACTTTGGGAAAAATAATAATTCTGATTCAACCCTTTGCTTAAATTCATAACCTTTTTGAGCTGCAAAAGTACTTATAGTTCTTATATTCCTGTACAGTTTTTTAATGTTAAAAAGTTAGGTGCAGTTTAAAAGAAAATATCCTATTACAGAAAAAAAATAGAAAATTGCTGATTGGTAACCTTCTTATGAAAATTAAATTGTCCCAATTGGCATAAAATCTCTGGGAATCTATCATTACCCAAACGTCTAAGCCCTTTATGGGCCTTTGATTTATTAATGCTATAATTTCTAATTTGTACCCATTTTAAACAGAGTTTTAAAAAGAGATGTCATCATTTGGTTTGTTCTTTTCTTTTGAAAATAGGAAACAGAGAACTCTGAAAACAAAGTTGGAAATGAGTCCACTGTACAAGAACTGAAACAAGATGTATCTAAAAAGGTTGGTAAGATAAAATGTCAGTATTAATTTAGCAGATGTCATATTTATATGGTATATTTAAAGTGGAAAATTTTTATATTATTTTAGCATAGTACCCTGTACATGCTGGATGTTCAGTAAATGTTCCTTGAATCTGTTGAATTTGATTGAAAGCACATTAGACATTTTAGAAGTCATTTTGTAATCCAACTAAGTGGTAATTTATCTTCGAATCAGTATTTTGAAAAATGTTTTATAATGTATTTTTGTTTTTCATACTTGTATTTTTGTTAGAGTAAGCCATAGCTACTCTTGAGGTTAGTACCAAGAGGTAAAGGTATTGAAAAGCTTAGTGCAGCAAATTCTGATGTCTTGAGGAGTTAGAGGTTACAAGAAGTCATTATTTTTGTAGTACATTTGATACTTTTTAAGGAATTGATGATATGAACCTGCAGAGTTTGATTTACTAAAAGAGACTGAGCATAAGATAAAAATGTTGACAATGGGTTGTTAACAGTATTGGGATAAAAACCAAGGAGAAAGAATGGTGTATGTTCATTCATTTATGTAAGTTTTGAGTGTTTTCTGTGCCCCAGGCACTGTTCTAGCCAGTGGATTTCCAGAGACCAATGAGATGACACGTCTACCCCAGAGTTTCTCAACAGCAACACTTTGGGATGAATAATTGTTTGTTGTGGAGGGAAAGGAAGACTGTTCTGTACATATTAGAATGTTTAGCAGCATTCCTGGTTTTGGCTCATTGAATGTCAGATCTCAACCCCCACCCACCCCTACCCCATCTTGGCAACCAAAAATGTCTCCAGACATCACCAAATATCTAGGGGAATGGTACTGGGCACAATCACCACCCCTGAAGATTGATTGTCGTACCCTTACGGAATTTAGAAAATTAACAGACTACAAATTTTAATATTGATCCCACGTTTTCCTTTGGGCTTCCCTGGTGGCTCAGCAGTAATGAATCTGCCTGCAATGCAGGAGACCTGGGTTCAATCCCTGGATCGGGACGATCTCCTGGAGCAGGGCAGGGCAACCCACTTGCCTATTCTTGCCTGGAGAATTCCATGGACAGAGAAGCCTGGTGGGCTACAGTTCATGGAGTTGCAAAGAGTCAGATACAACACAACTGAGTGATTATAACTAACTAAGTATAGTTAGTAGCCCCCTACCCCCAAAAGTGACTTTTTAAGGAGAGTTTAAAAGCTGAAAAAATAGTAAACTATGGGGCAAAAGGGCTTTCCAGGTGGCTCAGTGGTAAAGAATCTGCCTGTCAATGCAGGAGATGTGGGTTTGATTCCTGAGTTGGGAAGATCCCCTGGAGGAAGAAATAGCAACCTGCTCCAATAATTCTTGCCTGGAGAATTCCATGAACAGAGGAACCTGGCAGGCTACAGTCCATGGGGCTGCAAAGAGTCAGACACAAGTGATTGATGATGCGCGCACATAGGGTTATAGAGTGAGTCTTAAGACTCCAGGTATTAGTTTTTAAGTTCTGGGCCATTCAGGTAAATTAAGTATCCAACATTAATGATACAGGGTATGGAGTTGTGTGCTGGATCAGGACACAATCCTTGTTCTCAGTAACTTACATTTTAGTAGAATAAATTAGATCAACACAAAACTGAATGTAATAAGTATTCAAATAAACTCTCAAACTATTACAAGAAAACAAGGGAGACTTTATTTTCTGCTTGAGGATAGGAATGGGGAAGGAGGAAGTAGCATCTGAACTGGTTCTCGATGGGTAGATAAGATTTGGGCAGGCAGAGGTGGAAGAGGAGAGGCATAAACAAAGGCATGGAGATGAGGAATGTGCGGAATGTTTGACGATGAGTCTAGAAACCAAATTTAGGGCCAGATTATGGGAATGCCTCTTACGTCATGCTAAAACATCTGGTTTTTATTTTAAAGTCGCTGTGAAAGGAATGAGTTTTTTGAAGCAGGAAGGTGGTAGGAAGCAAAGTTTTGATTCTCACTCTTCTTTTGTTCATTCCCTGTTTGCTGCCTCCTGAAACCCGGGAAGGGGGAGGTGGGGGGGAAGAGCTTCGTACTGCAAATAGGTGCTGTGGGAACATATCAAGAGGTAGAAATAGGTACTACGGGAGCATATCAAGAGGTAGAAAACATGGGCCTTGCTTTCCAGGTGTAGAGAAAATATTTATACAGAGTTAGCTCATGTACTACTCTGCATCTATTATATTCTAGTATATTATAATGAACAGTAAGACTGATAGGAGTTCAGAAGAGGAAGAGATTGTCTTCAGGTAAGGGATGAGGGAAGGCTTAAGACTGTCAACCTTTTTTTAACCCCTCTGATGGCGTATGCCTTTTCACTTTGCATAGTTATCATTTGAAACCTTTACATTCACCTCATCTCACAGTGCCCACTTGGGTCTGCACACTTTTAGCAGATAACCTTGCTTTCCATTGCATGTAAGTATCAGAGGCTGTGCTGTGGTGTGCTAAGTTGTTTCAGTCATGTCTGACTCTTTGCAACCCTATGGACTGTAGCCCACCAGGCTCTGTCCATGGGGATCCTCCAGGCAAGAATACTGGTGTGGATTGCCATGCCCTGTTCAAGGGGATCTTCCCAACCTGCGGATAGAACCAGTGGCTCCTGCATTGCAGGTGGATTATTTACTGCTGAACCACCAGGGAAGCCCATCAGAGGCTAAGAAGCCTAAATTCACTCCTTTCCATCATCTCGAATTTCCCTCACTGCACATTTTCATCTTTTATCTCTTTTTTCATGTAATTCCTGAGAATTTAGTATTCTTTTTTTTCCTGTCCAAAGTAGAATGGTATAAAGAACACTGGACTTTTGGAGAAAAAGCTGGATTTCAGTTTTGACTTTGTAGTTTACTAGCTGTGGGACCTTGAGCAACATTCTTAATACCTCTGTCTCAGATTCCTGCTTTTGTATGGTGGTTGTTCAGTTGCTAAGTCATGTGCATCTCTTTTCGACCCCATGAACTGCAGTACACCAGGCTTCACTGTCCTTCACTATGTCCTGTAATTTGCTCAAACTCATGTCCATTGAGTCAGTGACGGCATTCAACCATCTCATCTGTTGCCCCCTTCTCCTCACACCCCAATCTTTCTCAGCATCAGGGTCTTTTCCAGTGAGTTGGCTCTTCACATCAAGTGACCAAAGTACTGGAGCTTCAGCTTCAGCATCAGTCCTCCAATGAGTGCTCAGGATTGATTTCCTTTAGGATTGACTGGTTTGATCTCCCAGCAGTCCAAGGGACTCTCCAGAGTCATCTCCAACACCAGTTTGAAAGCATCAATTCTTCCACAGTCAGCCATAAATGGCCCAGTTCTCACATCCGTACATGACTACTGAAAACCATAGCTTTGACTGTGTAGAACTTTGTCAGCAAAATGAAGTCTCTGTCTAGGTCTCTCATAGCTTTTCTTCCAAAGAGCGAGTGTCTTTTAATTTCATGGCTGCAGTCACCATCCACAGTGATTTTGGAGCCTAAGAAAATAAAATCTGCCACTGTTCCCACTTTCCCCCCATCTATTTGCCATAAAGTGATAGGACCAGATGCCATGATCTTAGTTCTTGAATGTTGTATTTTAAGCCAGCTTTTTCACTCTCTTTCACCCTCATCAAAAGGCTCTTTAGTTCCACTTCACTTTCTGCCATTAGAGTAATATCATCCGCATATCTGAGGTTGTTGATATTTCTCCTGGCAGTCTTGATTGCAGCTTGTGATTCATCCAACCTGTCATTTCACCTGATGTACTCTGCATATAAGGTAAATAAGCAGGGTGACAATATATAGCCTTGTCCTACTCCTTTCCCAATTTTGAACCAGTCTGTTGTGTCATGTCCAGTTCTAACTGTTACTTCTTGGCCTGCATATAGGTTTCTCAGGAGGCAGGTAAGGTGATCTGGTATTCCCATCTCTTTCAGAATTTTCCACAGTTTGCTGTGATCCACACAGTCAAAGGCTTTAGCACAGTCAATGAAGCAGAAGCAGATGTTTTTCTGGGTGGAATTCCCTTCCTTTTTCTATGATCCAGTGGATGTTGGCAGTTGGATCTCTGGTTCCTCTGCCTTTTCTAAATCCATCTCATACATTTGAGATTTCTTGGTTCACATACTGTTTAAGGATTTTGAACATTACCTTGCTAACATGTGGAATGAGTGCAGTTGTGCAGTAGTTTGAACATCCTTTGGTATTGCCTTTCTTTGGGATTAGAATGAAAACACCTTTTTCAGTCCTATGGCCATTGATGAGTTTTCCAAATTTGCTGACATGTTGAGTGCCGCACTTTAACAGTATCATCTTTTAGGATTTGAAATAGCTCAGCTGGAATTCCATCACAGTCACTGACTTTGTTCATAGTAATGCTTCCTAAGCCCCACTTGGCTTCACACTCCAGGATGTCTAGCTCTAGGTGAGTGACACCTTTGTAGTTATACAGGTTACTAAAACCTTTTTTGTACAGTTCTGTGTATTATTGCCACTTCTTCTCAGTCTCTTGTTCTGTTAGGTCCTTGCTGTTTCTGTCCTTTATTGTGCCAATCTTTGCATGAAATGTTCCCTTGGTATCTCCAATTTTCTTGATGAGAACTCTAGTCTTTCCCATTCTGTTGTTTTCCTCTGTTTCTTTGCATTGTTCACTTAAGAAGGCTTTATTATCTCTCCTGCTGTTCTCTAGAACTCTGCATTCAGTTGGGTATATCTTTCCCTTTCTCCTTTAGCCTTTTGCTTCCCTTCTTTTCTCAGCTATTTGTAAGACCTCCTCAGACAACCATTTTATTTTCTTGCATTTCTTTTTCTTTGGGATGGTTTTGGTCAACATTTCCTATACAGTGTTACTAACCTCCATCCATAGTTCTTCAGGCACTCTGTCTACCAAATCTAATCCCTGGAATCTATTTGTCACTTCCACTGTATAATCATAAGGGATGTGATTTCGGTCATACCTGAATGGTTTAGTGATTTTCCCTACTTTCTTAAATTTAAGCCTGAATTTTGCAATAAGCACCTCATGATCTGAGCCACAGTCAGCTCCAGGTCTTATTTTTGCTTATAGAGCTTCTCCATCTTTGACCGCAAAGATTACAATCAATCTGATTTCAATATTGACCATCTGGTGATGTCTGTGTATAGAGTCATCTCTTGTGTTGTTGGAAATGAGTGTTCGTTATGACCAATATGTTCTCTTGACAAACTCTGTTAACCTTTGCCCTGCTTCATTTTGTACTCCAAGGCCAAACTTGCCTATTACTCCAAGTATCTCTTGACTTTTGCATTCCTATCCCCTGTGATGATAAGGACATCTTTTTTTTTTTTGGTGTTAGCTCTAGAAGGTCTTATAGGTCATCATAGAACAGTTCATCATCAGCTTCTTCACCGTTAATGGTTGGGGCATAGGCTTGGATTGCTGTCATGTTGAATGATTTGCCTTAGAAACAAACAGAGATCATTCTGTCATTTTTGAGATTGCACCTAAGTACTGCATTTTGGACTCTACTGTTGGCTATGAGAGCTACACTATTTATTTTAAGAGATTCTTACCCACAGTAGTAGTTAATGGTGATCTTAGTTAATTCTCCCATTCCTGTCCATTTTAGTTCACTGATTCCTAAAATGTTGATGTTTACTCTTACCATCTCCTGGTTGACCATGTACAATTTACCTTGATTCATGGACCTAACATTCCAGATTCCTATGCAATATTGTTCTTTACAACGTCAGTCTGTAACTTTCACCACAACACACATCCACAACTGGCATAATTTCTGCTTTGGCTCAACCTCTTTATTCTTTCAGGAGCTATTTCTCTACTCTTATCCAGTAGCATGTTAGATACTGACCTGATGATGAGGGGCTCATCTTTCAGCGTCATATCTTTTTGCCTCTTCATACCATTCATGGGGTTCGTGAGGCAAGGATACTGAACTGGTTTGCCATTCCCTTGTCCAGTGGACCACGCTTTGTCAGAACTCTTCACCATGACCCATCTGTCTTGGGTGTCCTGCACTATATGGCCCAGAGCTTCATTGAGTTACACAAGGCTATGATCCATGTGATCATTTTGGTTAGCTTTCTGTGATTGTTTTTGTTCTGGAGGCTGTGAAATTGTAGTTTTTGCTTCTTCTGTCTGACTTCTGATGGATGAGCGTAAGAGGGTTGTGCAAGCTTCCTGATGGGAGGGACTGGCTGTTGGGGAAACTAGGTCTTGCTCTGATGGACAGGGACATGCTTAATAAATCTTTAATCCAATTTTATGCTGGTAGGTGGGGCTGCTTTTGTAGAAGGGGGATAATCTAGTTACCTCACAAAAGGTGTGTAAAGATTGAATAGAAAATGTGTGTACTGGATCTAATACACAGCAGACCCTCTTTCTTCTCCAGAACTTATCATCCTTTCCTTTGGCACCTTCCCCTCAGCTTATAAAAATGCTGGAGTACTTTCTTGAACCCTCTTCCATGTGTAGCCAAGCTTTTTGAGAACATAGACTGTGCTGGCTGTCCCTGTACCTCTTTTTTTAAAGATTTCTTTCTTTGTTTTTGGTTGTGCTGGGTCTTTGTTGCTGCACACTGGCTTTCTCTAGTTATGGTGAGTGGGAGCTACTCTTCATTATATGCGCATCGCGGTTGCTTCTCTTGTTGTGGAGCACAACCTCCAGGGTGCATGGACTTCAGTGGTTGTGGCATGTGAGCTCAGTAGCTGTGGTTCACTGTACAGGCCCACCTGCTCCACGACATATGGGATCCTCCCAGGCCAGGGACTGAACCCCGCATCCCCTGCATTGGCAGGCAGACTCCCAGCCACTAGACCACCCGGGATGCCCTTCACCTCTTATTCCTTCTTGAACCTATTATAATCTGGCTTCCGTTACTGCTAAAGGACTCATTTCTCAGTAGCTACCTAATTCACAAATTAGATGGAGTCTAGTTAATATTTCTCTGGTGAAAGTGAGGTAGATCTAGGATAAAAATTTGAAAATTGACAAAAAATCATATGTAGAATATGCTGCAAAATCAGGGATGAATATTATTGAATGACATACTATCCAGTTCAACTTGGCACAAATTTGTAGTAAATCACATCAGGATAGTTTTATGAGGCATTCTGTTACTTTTCTGGAGCCAAAGAATTGAGAAAGCAGAAGTCATCTATGGCTCTGTGGTAGAAAGATAAGTGAGTGAGCTGGGAGATTTAATGTGTTAGTGACAACAGGACTGAGTAGAAAATACATTTTCTTCTAAATAGTGGTAGAAGTAACAGAAAACCTGCCTGTATTTTTCAATTATAGATAAGACATAAAAGGGAAAAAAGGAAAGATGAGCTGGGTATTTGAACTGTTGATGCTCCTAACATCTCTTTGCAAAGCAGGGGGTTAGATGTAGCCTGTTTAAGAACTTTAATCTCTCTGGATCTGCTAGCTTTTCATGTTCAGGCCTGAGTTCAGGGCTAAACAGCTTAAATTCTTGTAAAGGTGGTTTTCATTCTCGTAGCTTTGTTAACTAGACTTAAACCAACAGGCTATTACTGGACTAACTTGGCATAAATATGTAAATAAACTGACATGAAGCATCTGAATGTAAATTTAAGTTTAAACTTTTTTTCACAGGGTTGATTGAATTTTTGTAGTTACATGGACTAACACATATTCCTTGTTATAATGATTAAGAGTACAGTTTCTGGAACCAGGCTCCCTACATTTATACCAGTTTCATCACTTACTAGCTTTGTAACCTTGAATAAATCTCTCTGACTTAGTTCCCTCATTTGTATACTGATAGTAAGAGTGCTGTCTTAGAAAGATAGTAATGATGACCTGTGTGTGAGACGACAAAAGAGACACAGATGTATAGAACGGACTTTTGGCCTCTGAGGGAGAGGGAGAGGGTGGGATGATTTGGGAGAATGGCATTGAAGCATGTATATTATCATGTAAGAAACGAGGCGCAGGTCTATGTTTGATGCAGGATGCAGGCTGCTTGGGGCTGGTGCACGGGGATGATCCAGAGAGACGATGTGGGGTGGGAGGTGGGAGGGGGATTCAGGATTGGGAGCTCGTATACACCTGTGGTGGATTCATGTCAAGTATGGCAAAACCAATACAGTATTGTAAAGTAGAATAAAGTAAAAGTTTTTTTAAAATAAATAAATAAACTTTAATTGTAACAAATTAATTTTCTTAAATAAAACAAATATTGCTCATAAAAATATAGATTAAAAACACATAAAGTGTTAAGAACATTGCCTGCCACATAGTAAGTAAAATATAAATAATTAGCTAATACTATGTCCTTGGAAATCACTTCACTGTTTTTTTAAACTGCTTTTTAACTTTTCATCAGATTATTGAAAGTATTATTGAGGAGAGTCAGAAAGTAATACAGCTTGAAGATGATTCTTTGGATTCCAAAGGAAAAGGACAGTCTGATCAGGCTACTGCCAGTCCGGTCACAGTTGGAACAGATCTTAGCAATATACCTGGACTGTTAGCCATAGATCAAGTACTGCAGGAAGATTCCCAGAAGACAGAGTGTCAGGATGTATCTGAAGAAACTGAATTAGAATCAAAACAGTGTTTTCCTTCTGATGACACATGTGAGAAGCCAGTAGATGAAACCACAAAGTTAACTGAAATAAGTTCAACTGCACAGCTTAATGTGCCTGAAACTGTAACAGAAGTGTTGAACAAGGAAGAAGTGGAAGTCAAAGAAAGTGATGTTCTAGAATCTGCATCCTCACACTCCTTATCTACAAAAGATTTTGCTGTAGTAGAAGTTGCACCTGCCAAACCGCCAAGACAGCTTACTCCAGAACCTGATATAGTAGCTAGTACAAAGAAGCCTGTTCCAGCACGCCCACCTCCTCCAGCTAACTTCCCACCTCCTAGGCCCCCACCTCCATCTCGACCTGCTCCACCACCAAGAAAAAAGAAGAGTGAATTGGAGTTTGAGGCTCTTAAGACACATGATCTAGATGGTAAGTATTAATTGAGAAATGACTACCTTTGTGGGGGAGTTTGGGGAGTTGAAACTTGACCTTTCTGATTTTTTTTTTCAATTTATGCTGTATTTAGGCAATGGCAACCCACTCCAGTACTCTTGCCTGGAAACTCCCATGGACGGAGGAGCCTGGTGGGCTACAGTCCCTGGGGTCGCTAAGAGTCAGGCACGACTGAGTGACTTCACTTTCACTTTTCACTTTCATGCAGTGGAGAAGGAAATGGCAACCCACTCTAGTGTTCTTACCTGGAGAATTCCAGGGACAGGGAAGCCTGGTGGGCTGCCGTCTGTGGGGTCACACAGAGTCGGACACGACTGAAGCGACTTAGCAGCAGCAGCAGCAGTAACCACATTGATGACCAAGTTATAAAATGTATAGTAACAGAAAGCCAAAATGTTTACATTGATATTGTTACATTATTGTAATTAAACATTTCAGCAGACTTTCAAATCTGTTACCATTGGAGAGCCAGAGTGGCACAGTGAAAAGAACATAGGATTTGAACTTCGGATTTGGATTCAAGCCCCAGATCTCTTCATGTATAAGGTGTATAGCCTTGAGGAATTTAAATAACATACTTGAACCCTGGTTTCCCCTTATATAAAAAGAGAGTAATAAAACCACTTTTCTCATAGGGTTGTTCTAAGAATCAGATAAAGATTTAAGCACTTTTAAGCTATGAATAAGGTCATATAAGTAATGGTTGTTGTTGTTATTATTATATTATTATTATTGCAGTTCCCAAAGAGAATATTACATCTGATACTCTCCTAACTACACACATGGCTTCAGAGAGTACAGTCAAAGATTCTCAGCCTTCTCTTGATTTGGCAAGTGCTACCAGTGGAGATAAAATAGTTACTGCCCAGGTTGGTTATATTTGTGTTATATTTGATACAGGCTCTCAACTTTCTGCAACTAACTGGTTTGTTGATTGTTGAACCTTCTTTCTTCTCCAGGCCAAATATTTCCTTGTCTCCAAATCCTGCCTACCACATCCCCCAGCTCTGCTACTAAGTAGTGGTCTGATTCTAGCAACCTATTTAACATCTGAGTCTGAAATGGCTCGTTGATAAAATGAGGGGGAAACCTTCCTTGAAGGTTTCTTGCAAGATTGAAATGAGCTAAAGTATACCAGGTACCTGGTATGTGTGTTCAAAAAGTGACAGATGCTGCTATATGTAGTATTTATTAAAAATACCAACTACTGTCTTCATTTACCTGGCCTATAATGGTCAAAGGACTTCCCAGGTGGCACTAGTGGTGAAGAACCTGCCTTCCAATGCAGGAGACATAAGGGATAAGGCTTCTATCCCTAGGTCGGAAAGGTCTCCTGGAGGAGGGTATGGCAACCCATTACAGTAGTCTTGTTTGGAGAATCCCATGAACAGAGAAGTGTAGGGTCGCAAAGAGTCATACACAACTGAAGCGACTTAACACACACATGCACACATAGTGGTAAAATTGGGAACTTTTTTTTTATAATTTCCTTTTCCTAATCATGGAAAAAAAAAAACTTCATACAGTAGACTATACATCCATATATGATTCAATATAGAAAGAACTTGATAACATGAATTTCTACCTCTGCCAAATTCTAGGATTCAAGGGTTACTTATGTGGTAGCTCTCATGGGGCAGGTTGGCAGACTGGAAGATATTATCATACTAAGTGACGTAAATCAAATAGAGAAAGACAAATATCATATGATATTACTTATATGCAGAATCTTAAAAAGTTATACAAATGAATTTATTTACAGAACAGAAACAGAGAGTTGAACTTTATGATTACCAGGGGTGGGGGTGAAGAGTAAGTGAGGTAGATTCAGAGTTTGGAGTTGATATATACACACTACTATATTTAAAGTNAATCTTAAAAAGTTATACAAATGAATTTATTTACAGAACAGAAACAGAGAGTTGAACTTTATGATTACCAGGGGTGGGGGTGAAGAGTAAGTGAGGTAGATTCAGAGTTTGGAGTTGATATATACACACTACTATATTTAAAGTAGATAATCAACAAGGACCTATTGTATAGCAGTGGGAACTCTGCTCAATATTCTGTAATAACCTAAATGAGAAAAGAACTTGAAAAAGAAGAGCTACATGTCTATGTATAACTGAATCACTTTGCTATATACCTGAAACTGACACAACATTGTTAATCAACTATACTTCAATATAAAATAAAAATTTTAATTTAAAAAAAATCAAGGATTTTGTGGCCACTGGACATGGAATAAAATTCAAAACACACATACACACAAAAAGACACAATGATCTTTTCATAGCCTTAGAGCAGAGGTCAATAGTGGCCTGATTTTATAGGATCCTCAAGCTAAAAATGGTCTTTGTATTTTTAAAGCATTGTTTTTTTTTTTTAAAGAATATGCAACAGACACTATATGTGTAGCAAAAAGCTTAAAATCTTTACTATCTGGCTGTACAGGAAGAAATTTGCCAACCCCTTCCCTCAAGACATCTATGTGTATAGTCCTGATTAATGGCAAATTTTACTAGCAGAGAACTGATTTTGGACCAGCTTCAAATAGAACATTTATTTGCTTTCAAGACTACTCAGAAATTACTTCACGAGCAGCAACACTTTTGGTACCTAATGTTTTTTAGCATGATGGGAATAATAAAAGACTGAAATGGAATATTCCATTTAAATTTTCAATAGGCTCCATTATCTGTATTATGGAATTCTTTAGAACTGTGTGTGGTAATGGATAATTGAATATTTATAAAAACTGACTCAGTCTACTTTCTGTTTANCCAATGGATGCAGACAAGCCATTTGATAAGATTTCACATTTGACCTTAGTGATGTTAACAAGGAGAAGGAGGAGGGCCCTTGAACACGGAAACGGCAGCACGGCCAGGAAGGTCACCAGCCTCTCCTCCCAGGTCTCATCAGCTTTGCTCCTCCTGCTGCCAGGGATGACTCAGGGCGACCAGGATGTCTATGGGAAATGATCATTTTGGAAATTTTACTAACGTGAAGTAAAAGAAAATCAACTCATTAATTACTGGAACAGAGGAGATAAATTAGCACTGTTTCCACTTGACAGATGGACCATTTGTGAAACTTAAAGGACACGGCTGAAAACTACGAAGACAATTTTATCTAATTTTAGTTAATATTTAAAACATTTTAACTAAAACTTAATTTCAAACTAGTCAGTAGGTTTTTATTGACTACAAAACCATCAAAAACATATAAACCGTATATTCCTGGCCAAAGATATTATCTGCAATAGCAGCAGAAATATAAAATGTCTGCATAAAATTACAAAATGTCCTAGAGAAGTATTAAAAATTATAAAACTTTGCCAAGGGACAGAAAAAAACCTTAAATGAACGTAAAGAATAATGTTCCTGTAAGAGAAGATTTAGTGGCGCAGATGTCAACTTTCGCCTAATTCATCTACAAGTTCAATGAATATCCAATTCTAGTCCCAGTGGGGTTTGGGTGGAACTTAACAAAATGTTGTTAAAGTTCATCTGGAAAAATAAATGGCTGAGAAGAGCCAAGGAAATTTTGAAAAATAAGAATAATGAGCAAGGATTTGACCTACTAGATATTAAAATACTAGAGTGATTAGAACAATGTGTTCTTGGTGCAGGANCCCATATGAATTGCTCACTCTCTCTCTCTCTCTCTCTCTCTCTTTCTTTCAGGCTGATCCCCTGGAGTGCAGAGACTCTCTGAGTTCAGTTTCCTGCATGGGCTTCTAAGACCCTCTCGAGAAGGTGCCCTGTGCCTTCACCCCATCGAGAGGGTGCCTGAGGCTTCCGTGAACAGAGCAATCCCCATGCCAGGGGCTTTATTGGCTTTCTGCATAAACCAAGGAATATCAGCCTCTTTCTCTCTCCTTTACCTTCTTATTGGTCGACTCCGGACCACCAGGTTCTGGTCCATTAAAGGGCCTCAACATTCAGTATCTATTTTCAGTTATTGATTTGATTACTGTCTGATTGCTCTCTCCCCTGTAGACTTGCCCATTTCTTCTCCAGGTCACCTCTATCTCCTTCCTCCCTCTTCTCTGCATAACTCTGTGAATCTCTCTGAGTGTTTCAGGCTATGGATAGTACTAAGCTATTTGATTACAGGCTAGATTTCTCTCTCCCCTTTTGACTCTCCCTTTTCTCCTCCAGATCATCTGTATCTCCCTCCTCCTTCTCCTCTTCTCTGTATAACTCTGTGAATCTTTCTGGGTGTTCCTTGTTGTGGAGAAACTGTTTCACCAATAACCTAGGTGTTTTATATTTTATGCTTTAAGGATAGAGAAGTGGTGAGGCTACTGTAAGAGAAGAACTGAAAACCAGAGGCAGGAGGCTTAACTCCAAAACCTGAGAACATCAGAAATTCTTGACTCTAGGGAACATTGATTGACAAGACCTCACCCCAAAGCCTCCATAACTACACTAAAACTGAGCTCCACTGAAGACCCAACAAGTTCCAATGCAAGACACACTACATAATTATCCAGTAAAACAGGAACACAACACTGAACATCAAAAGAGGGCTGTCCTAAGCCATTTCAAACCTATACACAGCCCCAAACGCACTACTGGACATTTCACTGCACTCCAGAGAAAAGAGATCCAGCTCCACCGACCAGAACACCAATGCAAGTTCCCCCAACCAAGAAATCTTGACAAGATATTAGTCCAAACCCACCCACAGGGTGCAGATGCACAATTAAGAGGGACCATGAACTTTCAGCCTGCAGAAAGGGCACCCCAAACACAGCAATCTATTGTAAAGTTAAATTTAAAAATAAATAAATAAATTACCAAAAAAAAATAAAATAAAATTCAACAATGAAAAATCAGAAAAATAAAATAAAATAAAATAAAATAGTGGAAAGGCAGAGAAATATTCAAAAGGCAAAAAACCATGATAATAACCCACCAAACCAAACAAAGAAGAGGTGATAGGAAGCCTACCTGAAAAAGAATTTGGAATAATGNGTGGTGCTAGTAATGTGAGCATTATTTTAGTATACAATAAGTCCCCTACATACAAACCTTCAACCTGCGAACTTTCAAAGATGCGAACCTGCGTTTGCATGTCCAATCACGTAAGTTAGTTCACGTGTCTGGCATACATGGTCACATGTGTGCATCCTCTACAAGTGGTTGTGCTTTTGTGTACTTTACAGTACTGTATAAAGTACAGTAGTACAGTATCCTTATTTCAAGCCCAGGATGTCTGGAAGCAAGTATAAAAGCAGTGGTGGTGTAGGTGGTACTACTGTACTTTTCAAGGTACTGTACTGTAAGATTAAAAATGTTGTCTTAATTTTTTGTGTTTGTATGTTATTTGTTTGAAAAGTATCATAAATCTATTACAGTATAGTACTATATAGCTGATTGTGTTAGTTGGGTACCTAAGCTAACTTTGTTGGACTTAAGAACAAATTGGACTTATGAAGGCACTTTTGGAATGGAACTTGTTCATATGCAAGGACTTTATTGTATGTATCATTTGGCATACAACTTATAATATAAGGGGGTTTTTTTGGCTGAAAAATAATGTCTCAACTTTTGAACTTTGAACTTTCTTTTGTTTTCACAGGGAGCTGTGTGGACCATGAAATTTTCTCACTGTGGCAGATTACTTGCCTCTGCTGGACAAGACAATGTAGTGAGAATATGGGCTTTAAAAAATGCTTTTGACTATTTCAACAATATGCGAATGAAGTACAATACAGAAGGTATTTTTCCTTTATTGGCGGGGTTTAAAAAATCAGAAGACATTAGGTATAATAATACCCTCTTATCTGGCAATCATTTGCAGCAACCACTACTTTCCATAAAAGCTACAAACCTAAAAGTAAGACAGAAGTCAACAGCAAAAAGCATCTAAACCCAGTGAAAAAAACTACCACAAAGTTTTTGACTTTATCTCTCTTTTGACTTTATCTCTGCAGTATCGGGTATGCTGCAGAGTTAAATTCATGAACTATTGAGGGCAAGATTGTTTGGTTTCCCCTGGTAACTTTCAAGTCTATCCTAGGTTAAAATGAAATGTGTGATTAATCTAGAAAAAGAATGAGAATAATACATACATCTAATAAGTAAATAATGATTAAGGAAACATAAGCCATCGAAAGTAAATGTGATTTGTCAGTACATCAAAGAGTTTATGAAACTAGGTTAAATGGAAAAGAGAAACCCCAGAATATGCTGTGTATACACACTATTACAACTATGTAAATTATTTCTGTATTACGTTATCAGCAAAGTGTTTAGAATTGATGTTTTAGGAGCTTTAAGTGTATAGGATTCTTGTCTTGTAATTATTGTCATTATTTAAGTGCAGTACATTTTCACCACAAACCTCTTGTTATCCAGTCAGCCAAGGCCGAATACGTTAAGATATGGGAGAAAGAAGAATAGAGGTGACCATGGGCAGGAGTATAGAATATAGTTGCAGTAGTAGTTTGAGGAACATAGAAATCTAGGGAGAGCCACTAAACCAGCCAGTGGGGCCTATATACTTTAGTAGCCCCATGAGGTTGTTTGAAATGTTATAATAACATAATTTGAGATCATTATGAGTTGACAGAAAGTAAAGCTGTTTATTATACATTTCTTTTTTCAGTGGCCATTGAGCCCAGACACTTTTTGCCCCTTTATTGTTCGTCTTGCTAATTGTTCTGATTGACAAGAATGTCTTCACAATGAATAATGAGGATATAACAATGTTTTATTAAATTGGAGATGTGATTAAGCCAATTTATAAAGATTTTATATAAAAATAATTAAAGCAAATACTTTGGTGCCTAAGAGTTAATGCTTTGCTTGTTTAGAAAAATACATTTTTCTAGAATGATGCATTCTATGACTTTTAATGAGGTTTTACTGTATTATTTGTGATTGATGTTTTGTGTGTGTGTGTATATACAGTTGTATATACATAAATGCCTTTTTATAATTATTATGTCGTTTTAGGACGTGTGTCCCCATCACCTTCTCAGGAAAGTCTAAATTCATCAAAATCTGATACCGATACAGGGGTATGTTCATTATTTTATGGTTACTGTTGTTACATGCTATGATTTTTTTAACCATGAAATACCTTATTGTTTATCAGATATTACAGATTCATGAAAGCACTTAAAATTGAGATGCATTAGAAATGAGAATTCCTTCTGTTAGAATTAGTAAATGAAAAATTGTGATGGTTAAAGGTTGTCAGACAGTGACTAATATTACTCAAGCTACCATACTAATGTAAATCTAAACAAAAAAATTCCCTCTCCTCAAATCCATGTGAGATACTTTATTTAAAAATTTTCTCCTATTTTTTGCCCACACCACACAGCATGTGAGATCTTAGTTCCCTGACTAGGGATTGAACCTGTTCCCCCTTCAGTGTCTTAGACACTGGCCCACCAGCAGAGCCCCTAGATATTTGTAAAATAAAAGTAACAGATACCTGAATAAGAAGTAACTAAGAAAAGAAAAAAAAGATACTGAAATATCTTAATTTTTCCATCTTCTTGGTTTAGTAAATGCTTTATTCCAATGTCAGGTAGTTTAAAATATCTTAATGATTTTCATTTGGTCTCAGAGCTGGAAAGTTAAACATAACCAGTTTTAAACCTAAAAAGCAGAATGCAAAATATTCTAAGCTCTCCCCTGTGGTTCTTATGTATTGAGTGAGGCAAAGGTTATGTAAATAAAGAGAACCTAAAATGTTCACCTACTCAGTAGTATTTTCCTGGGATTTCATTAGCTCTATGGTATTTGACACTAATTTTTCCCTACTCTAAACATACTCCCCTCAGCTTTCCATGGTTCTGTTCTTCTTGTTCTCTTCCTATACCCCTGCTGTCTCTTCCTCTTCCACCCCTTTAAGTATTGCTGTTTCTTTTGATTTTGTCATTTGTCCATTCTCAATTAAGATATTCACTCACTGCCTCCAATCCTGAACTGGCTTTGGCTCCAAAATTCTTGTTTTCTTTCAAGAGCTTTATGTTTTTTAAACAACAATGAAATCTTATTGTGCATGCTGCCCTTTTCACATAACAATATATAAAGGCTCTCTCCACCTACATGTTCTTTAAGCACATCAATATTGAGTGTCTGTTACATGTTCCACACACTGCTAGATTCAGCAAAATCAAAGGAGACTTATTTTGTGGCCTCAGGGATCTTGCTGACTAGTGAAATAGATATACCTGCAGTTATAGTATTTGATGGTAATACTCTATCAAAGATACTACACAAATATACAAGTTAGTCTTATGAATCAGGGTGTCAGGAAAAGTTCCTTAGAGGCTTTGAATGAGGAGTCAATTATGTGAGACAAGGAAGGAAGGGGAGTATCAGAGCAGATAGCAAGTGCAAAAGCATGGAGGCTGAAATAGCATGGCATGTTAAAGGTACTACCACGCTGGACTAAAGGCTGCATGTGTGGGAGTTGCAGGAAAGGAGACAGGATTGGGATTTTAAGTGGCTTTTTATGTTAAACCAAGGCATGAACTTTATCCTCAAGGTACTGGGCAAGGATGGGCCTTGAGGAGTTTAGATCAGAAGCCGAGTTAAAATGTTTAGATTTTTGTTTTGGAAAGAGCATTCTGGTAGCAGTGTACAAGACAGATTGGATGGAGGTTCCAGGCTAGAGACAGGAAGACCATTTAAGACGCTCTCAACTTCATAAAAAAATGAGTACTTCAATTATGGTAGATTAAGATAGCAATGAGTCTAGAAACCATAAAGAGGAGCTGGATTTGAGAAACAGAAAAGAAAGAATTGATAACTCACTACCTGGGGCAAAAGATGAGTAGCATAGGATGATTCCCATGTGTCTGACTTGAGCAGCTGGTTAGATATTAGTGATCATTCATGAAAATGTATTTTCTTATTATCTACTCACAACCCTGCTTCTGCTCTTTTGAGCCATCTTTAATGGCATCAACATCCATAAATTACCTTTTTAACTCAGTTAGAAACACTCTTACTACTTTTTCTTTCTTACTCACAGGTCAAATTAGTTAAAAATTCTATCCAGTCTACCTCTTCCTATGCCCATGGAATCTGTCACCTCATCACTCAAATCATCTTGACCCTTAATACTTATTTAGATGCTTGCTGTAGCCTCCTAATTGGGTTTTCTGTCTCTGGTCTCTACTGCCACTAGATTTTTTTTTTTTTGCCACACCACAAGGCTTGCAAATGGAACCTATGGCCGCTGGTTTGGAAGCTAGGAATCCTAACCACTGGACTATCAGGGAATTCCAGACCTGAGTGTATCATTTTGTGATTTAAAATCGTCTAGTGGCTCCTTGTCATCATCCTTCCTGATATTACCTCTTCTTACCTTTTTAACTCAGTACTAATTTCCTAGTACCTCTGCATCCTACTTGCTGGGCCAGGTGTAGGTCTGTACCCTAAATACTCACTTTCATGTCTTCATTCATGTGGTTTGCTTTGCCAGGAATTCCCTTCCTATCCCCTTTCCTTACAGAGCAAAGCCCTACTTATCCTTCAAGATTCAGCCTAAATATCTTATCTTCTCTTATTATTTTCCCTGAGTCATGCAAGCAAAATTGTTTCTCACTTGTGTTCTGATAGTATGTCATATGTACTTTGACATTGATATTACTTACTGTGTCTTCCTTGGCAGTTTGTCCCTCTGGCTAGGCTCAGAACCGATTGAAGGCAAATTTCTTTGTATCACAGATCTTAGTATCCTTGAACCTAACCCCATGCCTGACTGCAGCAGGCCTAAATCAGTGTTAAATTACCACTTCTATGCCTTTCTTTCATTCCTATTCCCTTATCTGGATGCCTGCAGTCTCCCTTTTTTTTTCTACTTTAAACTTGCCTGTTCTTCAAGGCCCATTTCCACCATAAAGCCTTCACTAACTAATGTAGTGGTTAAAATTTTAACTACTTTGCTCTAGAGGAAAAGGATTTGCTTTTATTAGTTTAATTCACAGTAAAGTTTCCAGGTCTTGATTACTATTAAAAACAAGGACTATTTGTACCATCTCATATTATCTTATTTTAACAATGCTACTTACAAATTATTAACAGCTACTTCTATTCCTACCCGCTCCCAAACCCCTAAGTAACTCCCAACATTGTTTGAATAGAAGACCTATTAAATGAGGAGCACAGGGACTTTGCTGGCTGTCCAGTGATTGGGATGCCACACTTCCACTGAAGGAAACAAAGGGTTCAGTCCCTGGTTGGATAACTAAGATCCCACATGCTGTGCGGTGCAGCTGGGTTGTAGGACGGGGGTGAGGGGGGCG
>SJYV01027761.1:67113-77501 GCA_006410875.1 Neotragus pygmaeus
CAGAATTATTACACCTTTACTAAATGCCTGTTTGGAAATATTTCTTTTCATTTTTTTCCCTCACAGTCAAATCCTGTTTCTGTCTTCTAAATTAAGTTGTTTGGTTGGATTTTTTCTTTTTCTTTGTCCAATGATTCCTTTTTACACTCTGTACATTTCCCCCACACATTGCACAGAAAATTCTAGCTTTTAAAACTATTTGAGGAAAAATGGAAAGTGCTTTTTTTAAACTTCTCAAAACTGCACTGTATTAACATTGTTCAGTTACTACTTCGCTGGGTCCTTTTTAGAGAGGCACAGCTCTGGATCATACTCAGATTTGTGTTTGCTGTTTTTTACCTGTGTAGGTGTATTCTAAGAATACTCTCAAACCCAGGGTATGAGATCATAAAGTATATCTGATTGCCCTCCTCTTTATTCCTGACATATTTGACTATTTAAGCTTCAATTTTCTTCATGTTTAAAATGGTGATAATACCTCATTGATAAGGTTTTGATATGGACAGAAGACCTAAATGACATTTCTCCAAAGAAGACATACAGATGGCCAAGAGGCACATGAAAAGATGTTTCATATCACTAATTATTAGAGAAATGCAAATCAAAAGTACAGTGCACACACACTGGAATATTATTCACCCATTAAAAAGAATGAAATACTGCCACTTGTAGCAACATGGATAGACTTAACGATTATATTAAGTGAAGTAAGTCAGACAGACAAAGATAAGTATGATGTCATTTATATATGAAATCTAAAAAATAGTACCAATGAACTTACAAAACAGCAACAGACTCACAGACATAGAAAACAAACTTACAGTTACCAAAAAGGAAGAGGAGAGGGAGAAATTATGAGTATGGGATTAACAGATGCACACTACCATATATAAAACAGATAAATAACAAGGATTTACTATATAGCACAGAGAACTATATTCAACATCTTATAACAACCTATAATGGAAAAAATATATATGTGCGTGCTCAGTCATTTCAGTTGTGTCCAACTCTGTGCAACCCTATGGACTGCAGCCTGCCAGGCTTCTCTGTTCATGGGGTTTTCTGGGCAAGAATACTGGTGTAGGTTGCCATAATTCCTTACAGGGGATCATCCCAAGCCAGGGGTCAAACCCATATCTCTTACGTCTACCTGCATTGGCAAGTGGGTCCTGTACCACTAGCACCACATGTATGTACCTCCAAGTATATGCATGTCTCAGTCACTTTTCTGTACAGCTGAAACTAACACAATATTGTAAATCAACTATACTTCAATTTTTTAAAAGATACAGCTGAAAACTAAAAAAAGAAGGTTGTGATAAGAATTAAAGATAAGACATGTGTCTAGCAAAATGCCTGGTGTATAATAGATATTATCGTCTTCATTATATAGTATCTTATAAAGCATTTTTACATTTATATATATGATGATTCCTTTTATTCTCCAGCCTCTCTGATATCTCTCAGTTGTTTGTTGTTGCTTCTGCTGCATGATGGTACTTTGAGATAAACGAAAAGTGTATTAGGAATATTCAAAGGCTTAGCATATGTTTTTGGCAAATCTAAGTGAAACCATTTTGTCTAACTCAATCCTGTATACAACTTTCCATTTAAAGTTTGGATTATCTGCTTCCTTACAAATCAGCACTTCTTAAGTCTACAATGTTTGCCTGTGCATAATCCTTAACACTGAATTTTGTTTGTTAAATGTTTTTACCAGCAAACATAAGAGGTAAGCATTTTTGCCATTCAGCATAGCTACATAGTTCTTCAGTATGGACTGGAAAAGCAAAAGGTGTTGTCAGCATTCACAGAGCAATCATGTGTACTTCATTGCATGGCAGTTCCAGTATGTCTGCTGTACAGTAAACCTTACTGTCAACCTCATTAGTGAGCCCTGTTAGCAAAAGACTTGCCCAGCTGATCCCATCTTGCCAACACTCCAGTCCTGGGGCTGAATAATATACTAGTTTCTTGCTGTGAGGGCTTCTCTGATTGCCCAGACAGTAAAGAATCTGCCTGCAATGCAAGAGACCCAGGTTCAATCCCTGGGTCAGGAAGATTCCCCTGGAGGAAGGCACAGCAACCCATTCCAGTATTATTCTTGCCTGGAGAATCCCATGGACAAAGGAGCCTGGTGAGCTGTAGTCCATCAGGTCGCAAAGAATCAGACACGACTAAGTGACTAACACACACAGACACTCTTGCCATGAAATGAAGAATTAGACAATTTAGAGGCCTTGGCTGCCTGGGACTAAATCCAGGCATCCAGGTCCCAAGGGACCATGATCTCCCTATGCCAGGAAAAGAGCAGCTAAGACAAGGTAAAGTGGAATTGAGCCTCAGAGAGGAGAGATACAGGAGGATGAAAGGATTACGGAACAAGCCAGGAAATAAACTGAAATGGCGGAGAGAGGTTCTTCCCACCCCAGAGGTAGAGAGTCATGGGCATGTGACAAACTTGTGGCAGCAGGCTTCATATTCCTTTAAAATCAATAAAAAACTTTTTTTTTTATGCTTTTAAGGTATTATGAGGACAGACAACACAGAAGTTCTTCTCTCTGCTGACTTCACCGGAGCAATCAAAGTGTTTATTAACAAAAGAAAAAATATATCTTAATTTTAAATGACATTTAAAATAAACATATCAGTAAGTTTCTGTATGTACCAGGACTGAAAAAAATCATAGTGTTTCAGGTTAACATGCTTTTTTTAAAATTTTTATTGGAAGTTGTTCAAATATAATATATTTTTGAGAGGCAATGTTAATGATCTAGTAAACCCTGGACTGATAGACTAGAAAGGAATGTAGCTAGAATAACATTGCCAAACATTAGGCTTTACATTTTGTTACATTTGTGTTTTTGTTATATAATTGTGAACATGCACAGGTTTCTGCATGAAAATATATTAATGTATTAATCACATGTGTGTGCCTTTTGGTTACATGCACTAAATCTAACAGAGTTAAATTATTTCAGTGGCTTTTTTGGCCTCTTATTAAGGAGGAGTGTCTTGTTTCTAGCTTAAATAATTTCTTTTGCACACAATTTCATTTTTAAGAGAAGTGGTATCTTTTGACTGAGTTATTGTTTTAAAAATGTTATATAGGTTTTCAATAGGTCAACAACCATGTGTAAATGGTTTTTATACATTTCTCGATTTGGGGATGATTTTTTGTGTGTGTATGGTCTAAATTGTGGACTTAAGATTCTTTTCTTTGTATGTGTATATATAATTTTATTTGCCACACTGGAGCACAATGTTTCTATGTAAAGAGTTCTTTTCATTCTTTATCCATGAGCACCAGGCTTTGCTCACTTAAAAAAAATTAAGCCGCATTAAGGAGTGAGTCTTCTTTTTTACAATAATGTAAAAATGAACTGTTTACATTTTTTTAAAGCATTGTAGTTTTAAAAATTAAGCTGTTTTGTTTTGTGTTGTTAAATTTGGAAGCCTTTGTAAATATTGATATAATGTACCAATGAAATAACATCTGGGGTTGATGGAACCCTAATAATGTTGTTGATGGTTAGCATATGTTTCTGAAAATTAAATATGTATTATTAAAAGTTGGTGGCCAAAAGTTGTTAAACATGTGACATTATTTTCCAATGACTTCAGTAACTTGAGAAAATAAAAGTCTTGTTTTATAATTTGATTTTTAGCAAGCAGAGATCACATTTTGGACCCCTAAATTATAATGCATTAGCTACATACCTTTAAGAAAAATAGTTTTTAATTCTAGTTCTAAAATGAACACTGCTAGCAGTTCATCTCTATGCTTATACATTCTTTACTGCAGTTATTTTCAGTATATAAGTGAGAAGCTGAGGAGCCATGATCATATCCTTATTAATTAGCATAGTCTTGAGTGTCCGGATTTTCTAGTTCATTCTGTATTGTTTACCTTGGTTTTATTTCTATGCTGCTTTCTTCCTCTTGCCAGTGACATGCTTTCTCCTTCCTCTCCTCCCACCTCCCTCACTATCCCCCACCTCTCTGCTCACTTTCCTGTACTCTGCCTGACAGATCAAGTTGTTATGCCATTGGCTTTCTAACCGGTCTCTTTCTTAGTCTCAAGGTCTGGATGGCAGTGGAATTGGTCTAGTGTCTCAGAGAACTCAGTGTCTTCAACTCTCTGAGGCTGCTTGGCTTTCATTAACTTCTGCCTGATGCCTTGTAGTCTTGCTGTGGTGCTGGATGTTTCAACTGCATATAATTGGGGTGTTGCCATATGAATATTTCCTGATGGGTTTTATGTGGTTTCTTGAACAAAAAGGCAAAGGCAAAATAGTTGGGATGCAAGCTTAAGAGAACAATACCGATACTTCTAAATTTAGTTTTTAAAATGTTGGTTTATCACTATATAAATATACTGCAAAGTTACAAGTCAGAAAGTGAGTTTGAAAAGATAGCATCAAGATGTATGTAAAGAAAAATTGAACAGTATTTTCCCCTAAAATGAACTGCATTAGAAACTCACTATATTAAGTGGTGTGGTATTATAGGAGGGAGCACAGATTCTAGAATTAGATAAACTTAGATTTGGTTTCCTCTGTTAGCACCTTCCTTGGGCATGTTATTTTATATTAATTCCCATGTCCTTATCCGTAATATGAGAATATCTCACTGAAATTGTAAGGATTTAGTGAAAATCATGTATATGTAAAACTTGGTACCTAGTTAATACTCAATAGACATACATTTCTCAATCCCTCAGTACACTTCTAGACAAAAAAAAAGGGAGGAGGGATGTAGAAGCACTTTTCAGATACTGATATTTTGTGGATGAATAGTATTTTAAGGATTGACATAGGGCACCAGCCCTTTTTTGTCAACTCAACACTTTAAAAAAACTTCCACCATCTATTTGTTGTTTAGTTGCTAAGTCATGTCTGACTTGTGACCCAATGGAATGTAACTCACCAGGCTCCTCTGTCCATGAAATTTTCCAGGCAAGAATACTCAGTGGGTTGCCATTTCCTTCTCCAGTGGATCTTCCCTACCCAGGGATCGAACCTGCATCTCCTGCTTGGCAGGTGGATTCTTTACCACTCAGCCACCATCATAAAAGAGAGAGAACATTTTAATAGTTAAAAAAAGGTCAAACACAATCTTACCTTAGGGCAACAGTCTATTAAAGTGAATAAACCTAGCTTTTGAAAAAAGTAACCGTATTTTCTTATTTTCCCTTTCTCTGGTGAAAATTTCATCACAAAGTTAGTGTGGCTGCCTAAATAAGTTTAAGGCCACATTTCATTAAAAACTCTTCGGAGAGCCGTAACAAGTCTTCCTTTGCCTTCATCTTGTTTACATTAACTGGAATTAAAATATGAATGACTCAATATAATTTAGCATACCATTTTCTCTGGTCTTTCACATTATATAGCTAAGCAATTGCTTTTTATTCTTTGAAATACATGTATAACATTAATATATCCATTCCCCAAATTCCAATTTCAGATGTTCAGAGCCAGCTCTCCTTACTGATATGAAAAAATCTAATTTTTGGAATTTTTCAAGTCTATTATGGGAATTCAGGATAAAAATATGTTTGGAATTTAATATTTCCCCGTAAGTTTTCAAAAGAAAATCATGCCCAGGTTCACTAGTGTCTAGCTTCCTGCCTTACTTCTGCATTAGCGTATGTTTATTGAACATCTATGTACAGACCATTGCTGGGGCTAGAGAAGAATAAGACAGCATCCGTGTGCCAGAAGAGCTCACAGTCTGATGGAGAAGGTGACCATAGAAACAAGCAAGAGACTTGGAACTGTCTTATGGCTGTAGCCCTAGGAATGCCCTTTCTCATCCTATTCCCAATCTCTGGGGTGGTTTTGCTTCCTAGTAACTCATGACAGCCACTTGACTCTGAGGCCAGTCTTTGTTCATCTAATATTATAAGTAGCAAATATAGCATGAGTAAAAGACCTTATGAGTAAGCCAGAGGTAAGGCAGAAAAAAACGAAGTACCTAACCAAGGCAAAATTTTCACTAGTCTCTGGCCCCCCTCCTCCCAGCCTAAAATCGTTGTCTATTTCCCCCAAAATCTTACCCGTCTCCTGTTTCAAACTAATTCCTGATTATCAGACTCCTCCCCCCCCGCAACTGCTGTCCTGTTCCCTTCAGTTCTGAAGCTTGGTTCATTCTATTTTCTTTTGTTCATTAGATGTAAGTCATCTAGTCTTGGGGAGCCCAGGTTCCCCCAGTTAACCACAACCACATGACTGGTGTAGATCCATACACATGAAATACATTCAAGTTGATACAGCAGGGCCGGTGCGAAGGGTGGTGTGGAGAAGAGGGGAGGGATCCACTGCAGATTCCCCAACAAATCAATTGTCATCATGTAGATTACAGGTTATCTTGGCTGGCCCAAGCAGATCGAGCTGGCTTGTATCTGTCCACTGCACTACCTTTTTTAAATTTTATTTTGGAATAACTAGATTTACAGAAAAGTTCCAAAGGAAATATGGTGTTCCCATGTACTTATTACCCAGTTTCCCTTAATGTTAGTATCTTACATTACCATGGTATATTCATCAAACCTAAAATCCACACTGCTGCAATACTATTAAGTAAACTCCCAACTTTATTCACATTGCACCAGTTTTTCATTAGTGTCCTTTTTCACTTCCAAGATCAGTCCAGAATACCTTTCATTTAGGCATATAGTGCTTCCTTAATTTATATAAACTTTATTTTAGAATAGTTTTATATTTTTCAGAAAAGTTTGCATAGTTCACATATCCCCTGCACCAACTTCCCCTGTGGTTAGCATCTGACATTACAGTGGCACATTTTTCACATTAAGGAACCAACACTGGTACATTACTATTAACTCCACGCTTTATTTGGATTTCACTGCTGCTGCTAAGTCACTTCAGTCGTGTCCGACTCTGTGCGACCCCATAGATGGCCTCCTACCAGGCTCCCTCGTCCCTGGGATTCTCCAGGCAAGAACATGAGTGGGTTGCCACTTCCTCCTCCAATGCATGAAAGTAAAAAGTAAAAGTGAAGTCAGTCAGTCGTGTCCAACTCTTAGCGACCCCATGGAGCCTGCAGCCTACCAGGCTCCTCCATCCATGGGATTTTCCAGGCAAGAGTACTGGAGTGGGGTGCCATTGCCTTCTCCATGGATTTCACTAGTATTTACCTAATGTCCTTTTTCTGTTCAGGAATCCCATCCAGGATGTGACATTACATATGGTTGTCAGGTCTCCTTTGGCTCTTCTTGGCCATGATATTCTCTCATGCTTCCCATGCTTTTGATGACTTCAGCAGTTTTGAGGAGTACTGGTTAAGTATTTTGCTCAATGTTCCTCAGTTGGGTTTGTCTGGTATTTTTCTCATGATTCAATAGGCTGTAGCCTCTAGGGAGGAAGCTCACAGATGTGGATTGTTCCTTCATTATATCGCATCAAACATATATAGTACTGGCATGACTTATCACTTGGCTGAGGAGTGTGTGTCAGGTTTCTCTACTACAAAGTTACTTTTTTCTCACTTTCCATAAATCTGTTCTTTGGAAGTGAATCACTAAGCACAGCCCAAACTCATGGGGTAGGGAAGAGTTAAGGCCCACCTCCTTGAGAAGCAAGTATCTGTATAACTTAATTTGGAATTGCTTAGTACAGGAGATAGGTCTCTTCTCCCTTATTTATTCAACCATTTGTATCAGCTTGAACTTACAGGTAGTTATTTTATACTTTGAATTGTAGTCCAACCCTGCACTATTTGTCTTTCAACTTGTTCTTTCAAGTTGGCTTCTATGTCCCTTTGACTTTTTTTTTTTTTTGAGCACTTCCTTTCTTTATGTCACTGTTAACATGCTCCAGGTTCATTTCATACGTTTCCAGTTCTGTAATCAACCACTTATCCAGGTTCCTTTTATTAGAGACTGGTATTAAAAATGAAGATCTGGGTGATAGATGTGCTCATTGCTATTGGGGCGTTGTTTCTCTTAGGCCATCTCAGCTGAGAGAGCAAAGAAATATATGCATGCCTACAAATCTCTGTTTATATGCACATCTATAAAATTTTCTATGTATCTCAATATTAAATTGGATTTGAATCCTTGCTGATGTCTCTGAGTGATCCATTAGTGCATAGATTATTCTAGTTTCCTCCTCTTGCTTATGAATAACCTCTTTCTCCAAGAGTGAGCCACCTGGTTCCCACCATTTACTATCCATTTACTTATTTGTTCAATCACAACATAACATGTTCAGCAGTTTCAGAACTGCTAACCCATATCCCCAGGAGAAACACCTTTACCAACTAGAATACAGTTTTTACATAAAATCCTTTGTCTTTTATGTCATATCTGGTCACAGCACCATTTTTCAAAGTAACTTAGATCAGTGCCTTTTTTCTCTACTCATCACTTTTTAAAATTAGATTCATCTATATTATCTGTTCCTCTATTAAGATTTGATGATATAGATAGCCATACTTATTTAGTAAATAAACAATGGCATTCTTTTGTAGACAACTTCCTGCCTTGCTTTCAGATGCTTAGGATTATCCTAAAGCAATTTTACAGTCTGCCCTGTTGCTCCACTGGAGTTGCACTCATTTAGCAAACATCCAGTGCTTAATCTGTGTCAAGAGTTTGAGGGAGTCTAATATGCTTTGGATCTCAGAAATTCATGAAGGTGTTACAATTATGATTTCAGTAATTTTGTTGCATGTTTTCTGAGTTCCTACTCTGAGGTACTGTAAAGAATAAAAAATAATAAGTTATGGCCTTTTCCTTCAAAGGTCACAATCAGAGCACTCTTCATTAATATGATAGAAATTTTTTTCCACTATTGGTTTAGTCACTAAGTCATGCCCAACTCTTTGCGACCCCATAGACTGTAGTTCACCAGGCTCCTCTGTCCATGGGCTTTTCCGGCAAGAATACTGGAGTGGGTTGTCATTTCCTTCTCCAGGAGATCTTCCACAGCCAGGGATCGAAACTGGGTCTCCGGCATTGCAGATGGATTCTTTACCAACTGAGCCACCAGGGAAGCTCTTTGTTAATAAAGCCTCTTCAGATTAGCATTAGAGCATAAATAACAGCAGATCCGTTACAGATTTTTTAACTTCGAATTTTGTGGGAAACCTAAATCTTAGGAGGATTTAACAAAAAGTTATAGAGAAACCATGACTTAAGGATTATTTCCATATAAAATACCCTCAAAGAAGCATTTGTGGGGGCTGAGTTAGGTTATATATGTTGATTGCTGGCAGGGACTAGTAGCAAGGCTTAGGTAGAAGAAAGACTTCAGTAGCTACAAACCTTATCTATAAACTGATACAAATTCATAAATCCTTTCTGTTTAAAATATTTATCTTTAATACTTACACATTGTAGAAAACGTGAGTCATACCAAGAAGTTTAACAAATAATCACCCATAATACTGTAAGAGACAACAGCTTTATTTTTATGCATGTATATTTTTAAGAGCTTATATAATTCTACAAGATGATTTCATACTACACATCATGGGCAGTTTCCATATTTTTTCATGGTGCATAAATAAATGTGCTATCGTATGGATCAAATGTTGATCATATCTATCAAATGTTCTATCAGTGTAAGCAATGTATGGATACTGAGGGTGTGCCTGTCTGTATTTTATTACTATGAATAATAGTAGAAGATATAGAGGCAAATATCTTTATCAGAATTTCTANGCATAAATAAATGTGCTATCGTATGGATCAAATGTTGATCATATCTATCAAATGTTCTATCAGTGTAAGCAATGTATGGATACTGAGGGTGTGCCTGTCTGTATTTTATTACTATGAATAATAGTAGAAGATATAGAGGCAAATATCTTTATCAGAATTTCTAATTACTGACTTAAGGTGATAAATCCTTAAAATGGAAGTATAAAGTATGAACTTCTAAGGATAAGCAGTGTCATAGATTATAAAAATCTTCTGCAAAGGAATTGGGAGCCCGGGTTTGTAGCTTTGGTTCTAGTGGCCTTGTGACTTCAGGAAAGCTAAGGAATTCTCTGAGAGCCTAACAAAATAGGATATTTAGATTAAGATTCCTTCTAACTCTGGTGGTCCATGTGCCTGGTCAGCATTCCTTCAGAGGCAGTATAGCTAAGAATTCTCTCACTCTTGTTTCCTCAGCAGATACCTAGATAACCTGTGATATGCAAGGCAATCACAGTTTATGTCACCTGCAAAGTCATAGCCATGTGAAGTCTGTTGAAGTCAACTCAGGGAGCTCATTTCTGGAGATGGAATTCTTGGTTATGGAATTGACTAGTAGGAGAAAGGAGGGTGGGTAACAGAGTTGGCTCATCTTGTCCTACCTGTCTCAAGGCCAGTCACCACATCCAGGTATATCAACTCCTCTGCCTTTAGTTTACTT
>SJYV01027767.1:0-58087 GCA_006410875.1 Neotragus pygmaeus
TAGAAGACTCTTGAGAGTCCCTTGGACTGCAAGGAGATCCAACCAGTCCATTCTGAAGGAGATCAACCCTGGGATTTCTTTGGAAGGAATGATGATAAAGCTGAAACTCCAGTACTTTGGCCACCTCATGAGAAGAGTTGACTCATTGGAAAAGACTCTGATGCTGGGAAGGATTGGGGGCAGGAGGAGAAGGGGACGACAGAGGACGAGATGGCTGGATGGCATCACGGACTCGATGGACATGAGTCTGGGTGAACTCCGGGAGATGGTGATGAACAGGGAGGCCTGGCGTGCTGCGATTCATGGGGTCGCAAAGAGTCGGACATGACTGAGCGACTGAACTGAACTGAACTGATCCAACTGATAGTTATTTTAACAGATTTTCTAACGTATAATTGACATGTAATCAACTGTATAAATTTTACAACTTAAGTTTTGACATATGCATGCACCTATGATATAACCACTATAAAAATAATGAACATATTAATTAACCCCCCAATTTCTCATGCTTCTTTGTAGCTCCTCCTCATTCCTTCCTTCATCCCCATCACCATCCTCCATGCCCAGACGACTAGTTTGTATATTCTAGAGTTTTATATAAATGGAAGAATATAGTTCATCCTCCCCCCCCGCCCCCGGAAAAAAAGGCTTCAGCTTTATCTGTAACATTTTATTTTTTAAAAAGGAATCTGGTATTATTGTGGAATGCTTTCCTTTTTTGGGTCTAAGTGGTGGGGATTGATTACACTGCTTTCCTATGTGTTTGAGATATTATTATATTTTAAAAATTAAGGCTGTATTAATAAACATAGTCTGATGCTGGGAGGGATTGGGGGCAGGAGGAGAAGGGGACGACAGAGGATGAGATGGCTGGATGGCATCACTGACTCGATGGACGTGACTCTGAGTGAACTCTGGGAGTTGGTGATGGACAGGGAGGCCTGGCGTGCTGTGATTCATGGGATCGCAAAGAGTTGGACACGACTGAGCGACTTCACTTTCACTTTTCACTTTCATGGATTGGAGAAGGAAATGGCAACCCACTCCAGTGTTCTTGCCTGAAGAATCCCAGGGATGGCGGAGCCTGATGGGCTGCTGTCTGTGAGGTCACACAGAGTCAGACACGACTGAAGTGACTTAGCAGCAGCAGGAGTAGCCTAAGAGTCAACTTGGATTCCTTATGTTCCCTCTTGCCCCACCAAAAAGTGAGAGAATGTACTGATGAGTTAGATCACCAAAATCTGTCTCAGCTCCATCCACTTTTGTGCCTGTCCACTGCCCCTACCCTAGTCCAGGCCACCACCATCTCTTACCTGGACTGCCCCTCTAGCCTCCCAATTGCTCCTTGCTTCCACTCTTGGCCCCTCGTCCCCAGGAGTAAGCATCCTTCCATCAGGCACCAGATTGCACTACTCTCCTGCCTACATCCTTCCCATGGCTTTCATAACTCCTAGAATACAATCTAGTGTTCTTCCAAACGTTGCAGTCTAGCTGTAGCCTAGCTCTCCAGCTTCTCTCACCACCAGAGGTATGCTGGTAAAGGGTTAACAGCTGGCTTAGCTGACTTGAAAACTTGGCTTCTTTATCAAGAGCCATACCAGGAGGGGAGAAATGAAAGAAAACCACCCCCCCATGACTTACGCTCAACAGCAAACTCTTGATCTTTCCTGATATATCTGGATACCACTGCTCATGTGGAGCCTTGAGTCAGCCACCCAGGAGTCTTTTTAACCCCTTCCTTTTTCCTTTCCGGCCTGTATCTACTTCATCACCAAGCTCAGCTGATTTTTTCTCAACTCCATCAGCTGCTTCTGCTGCGCTCTACCATCACCACCCTCCACGTTAAGCCAGCAGCCTTGCTGCACTCTATCCCTGTACTAGCTTCCCCACCTGTCCTCTCTGCAGCCACTCTCAGTCCCCTCCCAGTTTTTCTCCAGACTGCAGCCAAAGTGGTTGTCTTCAAAGCAGGTGTGCCCTCCTGCTGACCCTCATCTTAACCTCCCTTCTACCTCGGCTCCTCGGGGAAAGCCCTCCCTCCATGACACCTTCACAGCATGACACACATCGCCTTTGCTGCACTTAACTGAGTTGGAATTTTACATCTACTTGTGTGACTTAAAATAAATGAATTCCCACTAGACTATAAAGTCCACTGTACAGAACCAAGGATTTCTTTTTAATTACCATTTTATTCTTAGCACTTACCATGTGCGTGTGTGCTTAGTCGTATCTGACTGCCCTCCAGGCTCCTCTGTACGTGGAATTTTTAACACAAGAATACTGGTGTGGGTTGCCATGTCCTCCTCCAGGGGATCTTCCTGACCCAGGGATCGAACCTGTGTCTCTTGCATTGGCAGGTGAATTCTTTACCAGTGAGCCTTCTGGGAAGCCCCTTGGCCCTTAGTACCTGGCGGTTTGTAGAGATTTTAAAAACATTTGACTGACTGAATGAATGAATGAAATGCTTACCATGTAGTCTGTGTGCTGTAGTATGGGCAGTAGTATGTGCAGTTAATAAATGACTACTGCTGTTATTATTTATCAGACCTCTACCATCCAAAGTTGCTGCAACCTGCCATCTGTTGTTCTTTGTTTTGATTACTCTAGGAGGAATTTATTTAATAGTCACGATGGGAATGAGAATAGTGGTGGACCAGGGCACGCACAAGCATTCTGGGCAGCACTGAGTTTTTCAACTCAGAAATGACACTTTTAGTCCATAGTCAGACTGATGGTTATCTGGTCTGTGTGTCATTTCGAGAAAAGAGCACTTGATAGATAACATTTTCCCCTTCCTGGTATTATCCCAGGCCCTGCCCTGCCTTCTGCCATCTCCCACTTCAGTTCTGTTTAGGGGCAGCCAGGAGGAGGACTTTTGGTGTGCACTTTTCAGGACAGCCTTCAAATATTTTACTGACAGATGAAAAACATTTGAATACTTCAGTGAAAATCTTTGAACCTTCATTTTCAAACAAAGGACCATGTTTCCAGTTTTGCAGGGATCCAAAAGATCATCTACTGAGATCACCCAGTCTCCTTTTACAGTTGAAGAATTCCAGCCAAGGGAGTTGGTTTTTCAGGTGCTCAGTCATATCCGACTCTTTGCAAACCCCATATACTGCACCACGCCAGGCCTCCCTGTTCCTCACCATCTCTCGGAGCTTGCTGAAACTCATGTCCATTGAGTCAGTGATGCCATCCAACCATCTCTCATCCTCTGTCATCCCCTTCTCCTCCTGCCTTCAATCTTTCCCAGCATCAGGGTCTTTTCTAATGAGTCAGGTCTTCGCATCAGGTGACCAAAATATTGAAGCTGCAGCATCAGTCCTTCCAATGAATATTAAGGGTTGATTTCCTTTAGAATGGACTGGTTGGATCTCCTTGCAGTCCAAGGGACTCTCAAGAGTCTTCTCCAACACCACAGTTCAAAACCATCAATTCTTCATTACTCAGCCTTCTTTATGGTCCAACTGTCACATTCATACATGACTACTGGAAAAATCATAGCATTGACTATACGGAACTTTGTCAGCAAAGTAATCTGTGTGCTTTTTAATATGCCATCTAGGTTTGTCATAGCTTTTCTTCCAAGGAGCAAGCTTCGTTTAAGGGAGATGATGGGACCTTTTCAAGGTCATCCTTTTTACTGAGCTGACAGCCCCATGATAAGTACTCAGTCTTGTTGGAAACAGGCCAAAGAGTGGAGATAAATACTTAAGACACACCAGATTGCTGTGAATACCAAATTACGTTGCATTCCCTAGTAGAGTGAGGTAAATATCACATCTTCCTCAAAATAATAGGTGGAGAGAACATAATTAATGTTCCTAAAATTACATTTAGAGAAGTGGTTCTTAATCAGATGGGTTACAGACCCATTTGAGAATTTAATGATGGCTGAATATCTTCTGGGAAGAATGCTCACAAAAAAGTTCTAGGGAAAAAAATTCCAGGAGTCTTGAGGACCTCTAGCTTTGTGCCCTAACAAAGCCCATCTGTGGACTCCTGACCAACATGCTGGAGAGCCCAGAGGCAGAGGAACGTGTGTGGTGTCACTATGCTCTCAACCCATTTTGTTGTTTAGTTCGTCAGTCATGTCTGACTCTTTGTGACCCCATGGACTGTAGCCCACTAGGCTCCTCTGTCCATTGGATTCTCCAGGCAAGAATCCTGGAGTGGGTTGCCATTCCCTTCTCTAGGGGATCTTCCAGACCCAGAACTGGAGCCCATGTCTCTTGTATTGGCAGGAGGATTCTTTACCACTGAGCCACCAGGGTAGCCTGAGCCTAATAGAATAAAGTCTTATTGAAAATAGCAAATAGGGACATTTGCAATTTTCCTGTTCAGGTGAAAGGGTGCTAGCATGGCACCCAATCATCCTTTGACACCTCTGATTTAGGTGTAGCCAGGAGGATTCTCACAGCCCTTGAGTTTGGATCTATTCTGTAAGTTTCCACATCAGGCTAAGGACTAACACCTCAGGCTAAGGAATTGGCGAGAGAGGCAAAGAATTTAAATCTCTTTAAAGAGTGGTAAAGTAATTTACACATTTGATTGTAGCTAAGGGGCCCAGAATGGTTTCTGTGAATTTTGCAAGTTTGAAGATGAGTATTGGGTTCTGGAATGAAGCTAGAATGAAGTGGATTCCTGTAACCCTTGCCTTCCAACCCAGCTTGTTTGCCTATAAGCCAGCATTCAGTCGTAGGAGATGATAAAAATGCACCAGCCCAGGACAGCTTGCAGCTTGTGCATTATTTGTAAACCCAGAGGGGGAAATTTCATCAGCAATTTAGAAAAAGACATGATTTGAAAGTGAGAACTGCACACCTGTGATCTCCCTAGGTAAAACATGAGCCTGCTGCGTGTCAGAGCTTAAGTTGTCAACATTATTCTCTGAAAGCCTGAGGTTTACATACCAAATTATGCAAAATCTACCTTTTAAACTAAAGGAAAAAATAAAGGTTACTCACATAACCAGTAGTCTCAATTATAGATGTGATCATTTTAGAACAAATGCTATTATAATTCCTACTTAAAACTCTCAAGCCCAAGGCATTGCTCTTCCCCATCCCCTTTAACATTTCAAGCAGCAGTTGCTAGAACAAAATTCCCATACACTAAGTGAATTTAACCAGTTTTTGTAATAGAAATTCTCACATTCTGTCTTGCCTTACTAGCATAGGGGCGATGGGGAAGGGTGGGAGGAACAAGTAATCATGTGTTTTCAGCATTTATTCTGGCTTATTTTAAGTATTTTGTTTGAATCATTAAACAATATATCCCTCCCTTGGAACTGAGCAAGGTGGTGGCATGAACATAGCAATTCTTAATCCAAAGAAAAGAGGACCAAGGGTAGGAGTTAGCTTGGAGGCCTCTGACCTCTGTCCCTTGGAGCATAGGAAAGGGAGCTCCAGGAAGGCTTCATGGAGGAGGGAGTATATGAAGGAGAGGCGTTTGCTAGAGGGCATTACAGGTAGAAAGAAGAGTGTGTGCACAGGCCCAGAAGTGCGAGAGCAGAGCACATACAGGAAATATTAATTCAGTTTTTCTGGGGGACTAGGGAAGGCGGTATGGGTAGTGAGGCTATGTGAGAGGAAGAGCCTTGTATGGCTGCCTGAGGGACTTTGATTTTATCATTGGGTTGGAGAATTCTTGTGTGGGTTCTTTTTTTTGACTTTTTATTTTGTATTGGCGTATAAGCCAGCTAACAATGTTGTGAGAGTTTCAGGTAAACGGTGAAGGGACTCAGCCATATATGTACATGTATCCATTCTCTCTGAAACTCCCCTCCCATCCAGACTGCCACATAACATTGAGCAGAGTTTCATGTGCTATACACTAGGTCCTTGTTGTTGTCCATTTTAATATAGCAGTGTGTACAGGCCCAGTGGTAAAGAATCTGCCTTTGATGCAGGAGCCACAGGAAACTTGGGTTCGATTCCTGGGTCAGGAAGATCCTCTGGAGAAGGGCATGGCAACCCACTCCAGTATTCTTGCCTAGAGAATCCCATGGACAGAGGAGCCTGGCGGGCTACAGTCCATGGGGTCACAAAGAGTCAGACACAGCTGAAGTGACTTAGCACATTAGCACAGGCAACCATAAGTTCATTCTCAGAGTCTGTGAGTCTTTCTGTTTTGTAAGTAAATTCTTTTATATCATTTCTTTTTAGATTCCGCATATAAAGGATGTCCTTCTCTGATTTAACTTCCGTCAGTGTGACACTCTCTAGGTCCATCCATGTTGCCGCAAATGGCATTATTTCATTCTTTTTAATGGCTGAGTAATATTCCGTTGCATATATGTACCACATCTTCTTATCCGTCCCCCTGTTGATGGACATTTAGGTTGCTTTCATGTCTTGGCTATTGTAAACAGTGCTGCAATGAACACTGGAGTACATGTATCCTTTTGGATCATGTTTTTCTCTGGATACATGCTCAGGAGTGGGATTGCAGGGTCAATGGTAGCTCTATTCATACTGTTCTTCATAAGTGGCTGCACCAATTTAAATTCCCACCAACAGTGTGGGAGGGTTCTCTGTTGTCCACATCCTCTCCAGCATTTATTATTTGTGGATTTTTTGGATGATAGCCATTCTGGCTGGTGTGAGCTGATATCTCATTGTAGTTTTGATTTGCATTTCTCTAATAATTAGCGATCTTGAGCATTTTTTCATGTGCCTCTTGGCCATTTGTATATCCTCTTTGGATAAATGTCTGTTTAGGTCTTCTGCCTGTTTTTTTGATTGGGTTGTTTGTTTTGATGCTATTAAGTGTCATGAGCTGTTTGCAAATTTTGGAGACTAATCCCTTTTTGGTCACATCATTTGCAAGTACTTTCTTCCAATCTGTGGATGGTCTTTTCATTTTGTTGATTGTTTCCTTTGCCGTGCAAAAGCTTTTGAGTTTTGGTAGGTCCCATTTGTTTTTGTTTTTTTTTTAATGTTTTTATTTTTATTTATTTTTATTTTTTAATTTTTATATATTTATTTTAAAAATTTTACTTTACAATACTCTATTGGCTTTGCCATACATCAACATGAATCCACCACAGGTATACACAAGCTCCCAATCCTGAATCCCCCTCCCACCTCCCACCCCACAACATCTCTCTGGATCCTCCCCGTACACCAGCCCCAAGCATCCTACATCCTGCATCGAACATAGACCGGCGCCTCGTTTCTTACATAATAGTATACATGCTTCAATGCCATTCTCCCAAATCATCCCGCCCTCTCCTACTCCCTCAGAGTTTTGGTAGGTCCCATTTGTTTTTATTTCCATTATTCTAGAAGATGGCTTGAAAAAAGGTACTGCTATGATTTATGTCAGAGAGTGTTCTGCCCATGTTTTCCTTTAGGAGTTTTAGTGTGTCTGATTTCACATTTAGGTGTTTAATCCATTCTGAGCTTATTTTTGTGTGTGGTGTTAAAGAATGATCTAATTTCATTCTTTTTTACATGTAGCTATCCGGTTTTCCCAGCACCATTTGTTGAACATTGTGTAGTCTTGCCTCCTTTGTCATATATTAACCATAGGTGCATGGATTTATATCTGGGTGTTCTGTCCTGTGGGTTGGAGAATTCTGAGCAGAGCAATGAAGTCTTGAGATTCTAGGTCTTTCTGTGACCTCCCTTTGTGGAGGATGGGTTGGAAGGAACCAGTACTAGAGGCAGAGAGATCAGTAAGGAGCTACTCTGATTTTCTTTTAGGATGGAGGGGTTGAAAGAAGGAGTCTGTCCTTTCTGTGCATTCAACTCTGTGCCCTCCAGCTAGAAATTGAACATGTTAAATTAAGTAGTTCGATGCTACCATCTAGCTTGTGTCTTGTGTATTTTGCCTTAATATTGCCTCAATCTTAGATTTCTTTAATGGCATCAAGTGGTTTTTTTTTTTATAGTATCTAGTTCACCATGGCCATTTAATAAGAATTCACGGTCGTATCTGTCAGGATTCTTTCAGATGTAAGTGACACACCCACCTTAAATGACCTTTAAACATGAAAGAGAATTGATTGCTCAAATAACTGAAAAGTCCAAGGGACTGTTCTAGATTCAGGCATGACTGGATTCAGGAGCTCAAATGATCAAGTATATCTCTTTGCATTACTTGACCCCGTTTCACTCAGAGTGGCCTTTATTCTCTGGCAGGCTCTCCTAAGTGGTGGCAGAGGTGGTCCCTTGGCAACTCCAAATTTATCCTTTCAGATTGGTGCCATCTGCAGAAAGAGCCATTTCTATAATGGCCCCAAAGAGAGTCCTGACTGAGAATGGCTCTCAGTTGGTCCAGCCTGGGTCTTGTGCACATCCCTGAATTGTGCCTAGATTGGCCAGGCTGGGTCACATGTCCTTCCCTGCAGCTGGGGTCATGGCCAGGGGGCAGACAATAATGGAATCAGCACACTCCTCCCGCTCCCGAACCACACAGTCACAGCAGGGAAAATTATAGGCCATTACCAGAAAAAGGAGGAACAGGTACTGGACAGGCAGAGGCTACAGTGTTTCCGTTAGAACAGGAATAAGTATAGGGCTTGAGGGGACATGAACCCATGCTCTCCAACCTGCTTTGAACCTTCCTTTTTATACAAAAGGGAACCAGAGATCACAGAAGTTAAGTAATTTGCTCAAGATCACATAGCTAGACTGGCAGCACTGTTTTGCACTCCCACCAACAATGTCTGAGGATTCAAGTGGCTCTATGTCCCTGTCAACACTTAGTTTTAACATTATTTTTTCTAATATTTTAGATTTTTATTTACTGAAGTGTACTTGATTTACAATGTTGTGTTTCTGGTATAAGCAAAGTGATTATTATATACTTTTCCATTATGGCCTATTACAGGATGCTGCATATAGTTTCCTGTGCTACACAGCAGGGCCTTGTCATTTATCTATTTTATATATACTAGTTTGTATCTGCTAATCCCAAATTCCTAATTTATCCATCTTAATTTTCTTTCCCCTTTGGTAACCATAAATTAGTTTTCTATGTCTGAGAGTCTGTTTCTGTTTTGTAAGTAAGTTCATTTGTATCATGTTTCAGATTCCACATATAAGTGATATATGGTATTTATCTTGAACTTACTTAGTATTATAATCACTAGTTGCATCCATGTTGCTGCAGAGGGCATTATTTCATTCTTTTTTAATGGCTGAGTAGTATTCCACTGTGTGTTTATGTAGTGTGTGTGTGTATACCACATCTTCTTTATCCATTCATCTAATGGTGGACGTTGAGGTTGAGTTCATGTCTGGGCTATTGTAAATAATGTTGCTGTGAACATCAGGGTGCATGTACCTTTTCAAACTATAGTATTCTCTGGATATATGCTCAGGAATGGGATTGCTGGATCATTTGGTAACTGTATTTCTACTTCTTAAGTAATCTCCATACTGTTTGCTGTAGTGACTGCACCAGTCCACATTCCATCAACAGTGTAGGATAGTTCCCATTTCTCCACATCCTCTCCAGCATTTGTTGTTTGTAGACATTTTAGTGATGGCCATTCTGATTGGTGTCAGGCGATAACTCATCATAGTTTTAATTTTGCATTTCTCTTATAAGTAGCAAAGTTGAGTTTCTTTTCATGTGCCTATTGATCATCTGTATGTCTTCTTTGGAGAAATGTCTATTTAGGTCTTCTGCCCTTTTTTTTTTAATTGTGTTTAGTTTTTTGTTATTGAGTTGTATGAGCTGTGTGTATATTTTAGAAATTAAACCCTTGTTGATTGCATCATTTGCAAGTATTGTCTCCCATTGCATTGGTTGTCTTCTGTTTATGTTTTCCTTTACTATGCAAAAGCTTTTAAGTTTGATATGGTTCTGTTTATTTTTACTTTTATTTCTGTTACCTTGGGAGAGTGACCTAAGAAAACATTGCAACAATTTATGTCAGTGAATGATTTGCCTATGTTCTCTTCTAAGAGTTTGATATCATGTCTGAAGTCTTCAGGACATTTGAATGCATTTATTTATACATTATTTTAATTGGAGGCTACTAACTTTACAATATTGTGGTTTGTGCCATACATCAACATGAATCAGCCATGGGTGCACATGTGTCCCACCATTCTGAATCCCCTTCCCGCCTCCCTCCCACCCCATCCCTCTGGGTTGTCCCAGAGCACCAGTTTTGAGTGCCCTGCTTCACACATCGAACTTGAACTGGTCATCTATTTTACATATGGTAATATACATGTTTCAGTGCTATTCTCTCAAATCATCCCACCCTCACCTTCTCCCACATACTCAAAAAGTCTGTTCTTTACATCTGTGTCTCTTTTTGCTGTCTTGCATGTAGGGTCGTCATTACTATCTTTCTAAATTCCATATATATGTGTTAATATACTGTATTGGTGTTTCTCTTTCTGGCTTACTTCACTCTGTATAATAGGCTCCAGTTTCATCCACCTCATTAGAACTGACTCAAATGTGTTCTTTTTTATAGCTGAGTAATATTCCNGTCCCTAAAATGCACGCAGACATTTTAGGGGGACAAGGCAGGACCTGGAATGATTACAGAATGTTTGAAAAGCAGGTAATGGTGGTGGGGAACAGGGTGCAGCAAAATTGTCCAAATATATCTAACCTATTGCACATAGGCTCAGGCGGGCTCTATTTGCTTGAGAGGCTGAGCAGCCTCTTGGGAGGAGGATTTAGGGCAAGTGTGGATGTGTGTGCTCAGTCACTCAGTCATGTCTGACTCTTTGCGACCCCATGGACTGTAACTCCTCTGTCCATGGAATTTTCCAGGCAAGAAACTGGAGCGGGCTGCCATTTCTTCCTTCAAGAGATCTTCCCAACTCAGGGATTGAACCCTCATCTCCTGTATCTCCTGCATTGGCAGGGGGATTCTTTACCACTGAGCCACCAGAGAAGCCTTTTATTTCATTTTCAACTTTTTATTTATATTGGAACATAACTACTTAACAATGTTGTGACAATCTCAGGTGGACAGCAAAGGGACTCAGCCACACACATGTGTGTGTCCATTCTCTCCCAACTCCCCTCCCATCCAGGCTGCCACGTAAACACTGAACAGAGTTCCCTGTGCTATACGGGAGGTNCCCCCCCCATCACTTTCTCCCATCCTCCCACTTGAGTCTCCCATGGGCCACATCCTACGGGAAGCAGAGAACAAAAGAGCCAGTAGATGGGACGCGGGATCCCTCGATTCAGCCTCTGCACCACAGCCAGGGTGGAGAAGGGTGGGGGGGACTCCGCAGGGCAGGCGGCATCCAGCACGGGTAGGAGGTGTTGATAAACCCACGATACTTGCAAAGGAAGCAGAGACTCTTAGATCCGAAGTCACAGAACACTTAACTGTCCACTCGAGGATTCAAATTCTGGTGTGTCCAGCTCGGCGCTAGTTCTTTCCACTGTGTTCAGCCAGCTCAGACCGAGGGGACTAGGGCAAGAAGACATTCAGCATCTCCTCGCCAGGGGGACCAGTCTCATCTCATGGGGTGCTTCTCACCGGTTTGCATCACATCCCCTGGCGGCTGAGGAGGGTAGCCTCGGGCAGCCCATGCATGTTTTATCCTTAAACTTAATGTAAGCTTTATAGTTTGCCCCACCACATATCTACATATGTCATGAGCTGTGCTTCGTAGCTCAGTCGTGACCGACTCCTTGCGACCCTGTGGACTGCAGCCCGCCAGGTTCCTCTGTCCATGGGGATTCTCCAGGCAAGAATAATGGAGTGGGCTGCCATGCCCTCCTCCAGGGGATCTTCCCAAGCCAGGGATCAAAGCTGCATTGCAAGTGGATTCTTTACCGACTGAGCCACCATAAAATGTATATATAATTTGTTTTTAACTGGAGGATTATTGCTTTACAATGTTGTGTTGGTTTCTCCCATACAACAAGGTGAATCAGCTGTAAGTATACGCGTCCCCTCCCTCTCGAACTTCCCTCCCACCCCCACCCCATCTCACGCCTCTAGGTTGTCACAGAGCACCCAGCTGACCTCTCNAAGACTGATATTCATTTAGGTTGGTAAATTTAATTTGTGAGTTAGAATTGTGCATGCGTGTTAAGTTGCTTCAGTTGTATCCAACTCTTTGTGACCCTATGGACTGTAGACCTCCAGGCTCCTCTGTTCATGGGATTTTCCAGGCAAGAATACTGGAGTGGGTTGCCATGCTCTCTTTCAGGGGATCTTCCCAACTTAGGGATCAAACCCAAGTCTCTTACATCTCCTGCAGTGGCAGATGGGTTCTTTACCACTAGGGTCACCTGGGAAGCATTGTACAAGAGTCCCCCAAAAGAAAAAAGTCAAATGAGTTTTCTTGCATTCTGTACTTGGAAGTACATGAGCTGAAGAAGTTACTCAGAGGGAAATGTAAGTATAAAGTATGCTAAATGTGGCACACATTAAGTGTTACATTGTTAAAATCTTTTTTTTTTTAACTTGAGCAGTAAATAAAATTTCCATCATTAAATTTTTCAACAGTATGAGAAATTAAGAGGTTAGAGATATTTTCCCCAGATCAAATCCCATTTTCTCCCCAGAAATAAACAGTTAACAGCGTGTTATATATACATTTTTATTCTATTTTCTATCAATTTACACATATTTGTATGCATATTGACCAATAGATTTGTAAGTATTCTGTTGACTGCTTTTTTCACTTACAAGTATATTGGAAATCTTTCCAGACAAGTGTGTATAGATTTTCCTTACATCTTTTTAGTTGTTGCAAAGCCACTCATGATATTATTTAAGACTATGATTAATTCTTGCATTATTGGTGTTCCTTTAGGATACTTCTTCCTTTTCACTGTTACAATGGATACAAGGATGATTTATTTCTACATAACTCTTATAGCACATTCATGACTATTTTGTCTAAGATAGGTGCCTAAAATTTGAAACCACTGTATGAAAAGGTATGCATATATATATATAGCATTGATAGATGCAATTTACATCACCTCCTAAAAGCTGTTGCTGCTGCTGCTGCTGTCACTTCAGTCGTGTCCGACTCTGTGTGACCCCATAGATGGCAGCCTACCAGGCTCCCCCGTCCCTGGGATTCTCCAGGCAAGAACACTGGAGTGGGTTGCCATTTCCTTCTCCAATGCATGAAAGTGAAAAGTGAAAGTGAAGTCGCTCAGTCGTGTCCGACTCTTCGCGACCCCATGGACTGCAGCCTACCAGGCTCCTCCATCCATGGGATTTTCCAGGCAAGAGTACTGGAGTGGGTTGCCATTGCCTTCTCCAAACTATAGCTTCCTATAGATCCACACAGGCAAAGAACTAGTTGTGGCTTCTAAGTACCAACTCTCTACACAGTATACCAAGATAGCCCAGCTCNTGGGATTTTCCAGGCAAGAGTACTGGAGTGGGGTGCCATCGCCTCCTCCGTGTGGCACTTTATTACACCCCAAATAAAAACATGAGACAAAGCCGTTACGGGTATTTCCAAGCTTCTAATTTCATTACACTTCCTTTCTGTATAGTACCACTTGTTGATAAGATGTAAGGAATAACCAGTTTGTTCTCTCACAAAGAAATATGAGACACGTTCTTCTGAAAATGGCCTGGAGAGGAAAATCTGGTGATGATGCAGTGGGCAAGTGATTTTTTTAATTGTCAGAACAACTTCAAATTGTAGATCATGAGAGTTTGAAAGGAGGGGTACTCAATTCGAGATGAGAATAGATCCAGAGAGGCATATTCACACAGAACTAATTCCAAAGAGAATTTTGAAAACCCAGAGAAGGTTTTGATTAAGTATCCACCTAGCATTACATATTCTTAACGACCTTTAGAGTCATCATTATCTATGTCTTCTAACATTGTAGTGGCTAAATTAATAATTGTCCTCTGCACTTCTTCTTCATCTCAAATGAGGAAAGGTTGAGTAATTCATCAAAGGTTACTCTAAATGTCAGGGAGAGAAAGATTAATCCTGGACATTTTAGTCAAGACACACAGTCTTAATTCTCTTTAGAAGAAAGGAAAGACAGAATGAAACTTCTTCCTGAGTTTGGAGAAAGAGCATTTTCTATGGATTTGAATAGTGCTTTCTATGGTGTTTATTCAGACAAACAGTCCCATTTCCATGCATCATCTCTAAGTGTGCCTTCACCTTGAATCCATGAAAGTATTGACAGCATATAAATCTAAGAGTGTTTTGAGTCTTGGCAGACACCTTTAAGAACATAATCTGGTGAAAAGAGAAGAACTGAAATAGAGGGAATACATTTTGGCTGAGGCTTTTGAACAAAGGTTGCTAGTTTACAATGTTGGGAGCCCAGAGCCCAGGGCTCGGGTTTCTAAGGCAAAGCTCAAGATGTAGAACAGAATGTTTTCCTCAGCTCTGATCGTGANTTCTGCCTCCATTATTCTACTATTTGTTGCCTCCAGAGTGTTCCTGATCTCATTTATTGCATTATTCATTGTATATTGACTCTTTTTTATTTCTTCTAGGTCCTTGTTAAACCTTTCTTGCATCTTCTCAATCCCTGTCTCCAGGTTATTTATCTGTGTTTCCATTTTGATCTCAAGATTTTGGATCATTTTCACTATCAATATTCTGAATTCTTTCTCAGGTAGATTCCCTATCTCTTCCTCTGTTGTTTGGTTTGGTGGGCTTTTCTCCTGTTCCTTTTCCTGCTGGGTATTCCTGTCTCTTCATCTTGGTTATATTGCTGTGTTTGGGGTGGCCTTTCTGCATTCTGGGAATTTGTGGAGTTCTCTTTATTATGGAGTTTCCTCACTGTGGGTGGGGTTGTATCAGTGGATTTTCAAGGTTTCTTGGTTAGAGAGGCTTGTGTTGGAGTTCTGGTGAGTGGAGCTAGGATTTCTTCTCTCTGGAGTGCTATGAAGTGTCCAGTAATGGGTTATGAGACATCAATGGTTTTGGAGTAACTTTGAACTGCCTGTATATTGAAGCTCAGGGGTGGGTTCCTGTGTTGCTGGAGAATTTGCATGGTATGTCTTGCTCTGGAACTTATTGGCCCTTGGGTGGTGCTTGGTTTCAGTGTAGGTATGGAGGCGTTTGATGAGCTCCTATCAATTAATGTTCCCTGGATTCAGGATTTGTCTGATGTTCTCAGGATTTGGACTTAAGTGTCCTGCTTCTGGTTTTCAGTTTTATTTTTACAATCACCTCAAGGCTTCTCAATCTATACAGCACCGATGATAAAACATCTAGGTTAAAGATGAAAGATTTCTCCAATTGAAGGACACCCAGAGAGATTCAGTGAGTTACATGGAGAAGAGAAGATGGAGGGAGTAGTTAGAGGTGACTGGAATAAGATGAGATGTGATCAAAAGGGGAGAGAGCAAGATAGCCAGTAATCACTTCCTTATGTGTGCTCCACAGTCTGGACTGCTCAGAGGTGTTCACAAAGTTATACAGGGAAGAGGAGAGGGAGGAAGTATACAGAAGTGGCCAGGAGGATAAAAGAGGGAAATGAAAAGGAGAGAGACAGATCCGGCCCGTAACCACTTCCCTGAGTGTTCTCCACTCTCTGGAACATATAGAGATTCACAGAGTTGGGTAGAGAGGAGAAGGGGGCAGGAAGAGACAGAGGCCACTTGGTGGAGAAAAAGGAGAGTCCAAAGGAGGAGAGAGTGGTCAAGCCAGTAATCTTGCTCTCAGGTAAAATNAAAAAAAAAAAAGAGCAGGCAGAGAATCAGGTCTTTCATTTGTAGTAACCTGGAGAAAGCACTGTTTCCCCAGAGAGCTGGCAGCTGTGGAGCTGATGGAAAAGAAGCGGAGGCAGTCCACCCGGCGTTTTGAAGGCGGAAGTTGTTCAGATACTTGAAGCTTCTGGTGCACTGCCAGTTGAGGGCAGCGGGGCTTCATCTGGCTTTGCCTGTACTGTGCTTGTGCTTAGTAGCTCAGTCGTGTCCGACTCTTTGCGACCCCATGGACTGTAATCTGCCAGGCTCCTGTATCCATGCAGATTCTCCAGGCAAGAACACGGAGTGGGTTGCCATTCCCTTCTCCAAAAGATCTTACTGACCCAGAGATCAAACCTGGATCTCCTGCATTGAAGGTTCTTTACTGTCTGAGTCACCAGGGAAGCCCAAATCATGTCATCTTTTTAATGGCCACAGAGGATTCCAACCTTGGTTCATTCATTCCCCTGCTGATGGACACACCAGGGACATTGTCCAAACATCTACAACGAACATCCTTGGACACGTGAGTTTCCTTGAACCCTGCATCAGCTGGGGGGTAAGTAAACCAAGGATTTAGAATGTTTTGTGCATTTGCCCCTCAAGAAAACCTGTGTTCAAATTCCGGCTCTGATACTTACTGAGACCATAGGCACCTTTCTGTGTCTTAGTCTCATCTATGAAATGGAAAAGCATGGTACCTGCCTCACAGTAGAAGGGAATGGTGTGTGCAGAGTTCTGAACACAAGTCCTAACATATAACAAGTCTTCAATAGGTGGCAGCTATGATTTTAATCTTTAAACATATTTTATTCTTATCACTGTTATTCCTTGACTGACTGGGACCACCGGGTCTTCTTTCTGTCCTGCTGTTGACATTGCTGCCCGGATCTGCTCTTTCGCAATGTCCTTAAAGCCCTGGCATCCTGAGAGCAGACAAAGAGTGGGGACAAGCTAAGTCAGCCCCCAGTAGGCTCCACAAGTACAGAGGCCCTTCTTCCTTTCTTTGCATTTCCACCTCTGGCCAGAGAGGCAGAGAGCTCACAGACAAGACCAGATTTCTGCAGCTGCCTTTTGTACCCAGCGGTGACCATGGAAACGTACCAGGCCCACTGGAGGGCATCCATCCCCACAAGAAGATCTTTCTGATGGACAGTGGATCAGATGGCCCTTGGATGCACATAGATGGCTTCCAGGCTAGAACAGGTATACTCAGGATAGCAGCAATCCTCCAGCTCCTGTGACTAATGATGGCCTCCCTGGTGGCTCAGATGCAAAGAATCCACCTGCAATGCAGAAGACCCAGGTTCTATCCCTAAGTCAAGAAGATCCCTTGGAGAAGGGAATGGCAACCCACTCCAGTATTCTTGCCTGGAGAATTCCATGGACATAGGCTACAATTCATGGGGTGGGTAAAGAGTCAGACATGATTAAGCAACTAACACTTTCACTTTCACTCTCTGTATGTCCCAATCTCTGTATAATAAGCACTTAGAACACGGATTAGCTCATTTACTCCTCATAGCAACGCTAAGAGGTAGGTGCCATTAAAAGCCCCAATGTCACGATGAGAACACTGAAACCTAGAGAGGTCAAGTCTTAATCAGTGTCAACCATAGCACCAAAGCTAAGATTCAAACCCAGGCCTTTATGACACCCAAGTCCACACACACATTGATCATCATGCTGATTTCCCATGTGAGAGCTGTTCTCCTGGGCTGGTGACCCCCAAACGTCTAAGTAGCTGCTCACGTCACAGCCCTGAGGGAAGCACCTGCAAGGTCTTCTCCAAGGGCAATCCGATTGTGGGAAAACTACGCATGCTCTCCTATTGTCCCCGGGAGAAAAATGAAGATTAATAAAGACCTTGGGAGAAAATTTCCAATTCCAAGCAGCGTCTATTCTGTGAGTAATCCTATTTGAAATTGAGCAAAATAGAACAGTTACTGGAAATAAGGTGAAAAATACTCCCTCCACAGTTTAGAACTCCCTCATAAACAACCATATGAGCAAACCCAGGAACAAGCCACAAATATGAGAGCAGTAATTTGATTTTGTTTATTATCTGTGTTGCATAGGGTGTTATCCTGCCAGGGCTGGGGAGAAACAAGCTAGTAGAAATTATGTGTGGGCTTATAGAACGTTTGAGTTATCATTATTATTGATTTTACCTCCTGATAGATCCTCTCAGAAGGCTGAATGAATTGATGTGAATTTCAGGTTCTCAGCTACCAGTAAGCAGCTCACTGAAGAATCAGAGAATTGCTGCAGCGCACAGGCCAGACAGCAGGTGGTTTCACGCTTATCAAAGCACCTCAAATAAGAATAGAAATTTAGGCTTTTTTTAGTATANTACAATAAATCCACAAGAACACATGTGCTTGCCTAGTGTGATACTTTGTGGTGTGTGGCTATTTATTAAACATGCTGTTGTTCATTTGCGAAGTCATGTCTGACTCCTTGTGACTCCCTGGACAGCAGTATGCCAGGCTCCTTTGTCCTCCACCATCTCCTACAGTTTGCTCAAATTCACATCCATTGAGTCCATACTGCTATTTAACCATCTCATACTTTGCTGCCCTCTTCTTTTGCCTTCAATCTTTCCCAGCATCATGGTCTTTTTCAATGAGATGGATCTTTGCATCTGGTAGCCAAACTATTAGAACTTCAGCTTCAGCATCAGGCCTTCCAAAGAATATTCAGGGTTGATTTCCTTTAAGACTGACTTGTCTGATCTCCTTGTAGCCCAAGGGACTCTCATGATTATTCTCTAGCACCCCAACTAGAAAGCATCAATTCTTTGACGTTTACCTTCTGTATGATCCAACTTTCACATTAGTACTGACTACTGGAAAAAACATAGCTTTGACTATATGAATCTTTGTGGGCAAAGTGATGTATCTGCTTTTTAATACACTATCTAGGTTTATCACAAGCTTTTCTTCCAGAGAGAAACCACCTTTAAAGTTCAAGGCTGCAGTCAGCATTGCAGTGATTTTGGACCCTTCAAAAATAAATTTGTTATTACTTCTACATTTCCCCTTCTATTTGTCATGAGGTAATGGGGCCAAATGCCATATTTTAGTTTTTTGAATGTTGAGTTTCAAGCCAGCTTTTTCACTCTCCACTTTCATTCTCATCAAGAGGCTCTTCAGTTCCTCTTCATTTTCTGCCATTAAAGTTGTATCATCTGTATATCTGAGGCTTTCTTGATTCCAGCTTGTGACTCATCCAACCCCACATTTCACATGATGTATTCTGCATATAAGTTAAATAAGCAGGGTCACAATATACAGCCTGTCCTTTCCCAATTTGGATCCAGTCAGTTGTTCCAAGCCTGGTTCTAACTGTTGCTTCTTGAGGTTTCTCAGGAGACAGGCAGAGTGGTTTGATATTCCCATCTCTTTAAGGATTTTCCATAGTTTGTCATGATCTACACAGTCAAAGGTTTTAGGATAGTCGATGAAGCAGAAGTAGATGTTTTTCTGGAATTCCCTGGCTTTCTCCATGATCCAACTGAATGTTGGCAATTTGATCTCTGGTTCCTCTGCCCATATGAAACTCACCTTGAACATCTGGAAGTTCTCAGTTCACATACTGCTGAAGCCTAGCTTGAAGGATTTTGAGCATAACTTTNGCATACAATCACTATTGTTAGGGGGTCCCTAACAGTTTGAAAGGCCTAGCATGACCTGAGTCACTGCCTGCAGAGACCCTCCCCACCAGAACACTCTGGGAGCCCACAAACGAGGGTCTGCCTCCTGGGTCTTCGCAAATCTCCTCTGGGTCAGCCCCTGCAGCTAGCTTGCCTAGTAGCCTCTCCCTTCTGTGGGCTGCCCCTATGCCCTCTATGATCACCAGTTACTTATGCTCTGTACACCTGGGCTCAGGCTTACTGAAGGTGCCCTGGGCCACAGGTAGGTCCTTAGTTCATAAGCAGATGCACCTGGAGGGACCCCTTAAACTGCAGTCAGCATCTCGGACCTAGGAACCTATATTTCCAAAGGCCCCAAGGGACCCTGTGCACTCCTGACTTGGAGATCTGCTCTGGAGGCAGATTAGAGTTTCTGCACACCTGGAAGGCGGGGCTGGCTCCCTGCTCTAAGAATGAACAGACTAGCACACTGCAGGCCAAAGAATGGATTCATCCTGTTCTGGCTTCCAGGCACCCCTGAGAGACTGGCTTCTGCCCCACTGCGAAGGCGCGAGTTCCCAGCGACCCTGCCCTAAACATCTAGCCATCTTGCCCCGTGCCGCGCAGGGCACAGGCAGCCTGGACCAGGGGGGCTGAGGCAATCCGGAAGGCAGCCCCAGCCGGAGGCCCGGGCGAGCCCCGCCCCGGGGCCGATCCCTCCGCAATTCGCGAATCTGGCTACGGGGTGCCCAGCTGGGAAAGAAAAAGAAGTCGTTCAGTCGTATCCGACTGTTTGCGACCCCATGGACTGTAGCTGACCAGGCTCCTCCGTCCATGGGATTTTCCAAACAAGAATACTGGAGTGGGTTGCCATTTCCTTCTCCAGAGGATCTTCCCGATCCAGGGATCGAACCCGCGTCTCCCGCACTACAGACAGACTCTTTACCGGATTGGGAGGCCACAGTAACACAGGATTCAGAAAGCTTTTCCAATACAGTCCCCTGTTCGGTACTGGCTTGGCTCTCAAACGAGTGCTCAACTCCAGCCACAAACCAAACGCTACCCCGCTACTAGAGGACGGGGTCCACCTCGCTCAGAATCCAGCGTGGCCCCTCCCCCACGACCACACCCACTCTTACAACAACGTCCCCACCCCAGAGTCCACACAGCCCGAATTCTGACTCAGCCTAGAAATGGCCCCGCCTTCACCCACGACCCCACCACCTGCCAAGCTGTTTGAGCGGTCATAGCGCGGGATCAGAAATGCGGGGCCGGCGTGGGACGTGCAGTTCGTGAGATAAGCGGTTCCTGACACCTGCAGACCGTGGGGCGGTTCATTTGCAAATTTATCGGGAGAAAAAGCTTTTCAGCTCTAGATTCTTGAAAACTTCGGCTTTTAAATCAATCATTTAATCAGCTTGTGAACTGTTTGACAAATGAGACGCCTCAACTTTTGGAACAAGGTTAACGGTATGGAGAGTTTTGAACCGGTCCCCAAAGTGGAAGACTTGTGTCCAGAAGAGTTCGCGTGGGCTCAGAGGAAATACACAATTTTTTAAACCAAACTGGGAGAGAAAGCATGCCATCCATTGAAAGGTTGTTTCCACTTTTATGTTTAAAGACAAAAAACAACCACAGAGGAATCTACGACAAAGTCCTGGGCCCGCGAGAGGAAAATGTTGCCCTGGGGTGGGGGGGGCGGGCGGCGGCCCGGGGCTCCTAGAACGTCAGCTCCAGCCACCCGCCCCCGTGCAGGTGCTGCCCGCCCGCATCCGGCCCCGGCCGGTGAAAGCGAGGCCGGGAGGAAGGCGGCGCAGATTCGCTGCAAGAAGGCAGTGCGCTCCTTTCGGGAGACAGCGCCACGGCCCCAAGGAGCCCCTCGGGTCTGGCGCGCCCCCGCCGGCCGGATGGGCGGGGCTCCCACAAAGAGCCCCTGACGAGGACCCGGGACCGCCCCCCGCGTCGGCAGCCTCAGGCTCCGGTTTCGACAAATTAAACCTTAGAGAGCTGGAAAAATTACAGGAAGAGAGCGAAGAATGTGCCGAGTGGCTGGAGAAAGCCCTGTCCCCGCGTGAACTTCGCCCGCCGCGCGCCCGGGCCGAGCCCGCCCCTGCTGAGCGCGCGCCGGACCAACGGAGGAGGGGCCAGGAGAGGACACCCGCTCCCCGCGGCTCCCGGGCGTCCGGGCAGCCAGTCTCCCCGGGTGCCACCCGCGACCCCATCCAGCTCGCCCGCACCTGCCCGCGCGTCCCCGNCGGGCCCGCCCCTGCTGAGCGCGCGCCGGACCAACGGAGGAGGGGCCAGGAGAGGACACCCGCTCCCCGCGGCTCCCGGGCGTCCGGGCAGCCAGTCTCCCCGGGTGCCACCCGCGACCCCATCCAGCTCGCCCGCACCTGCCCGCGCGTCCCCGGGCCTGGGCGGGGTCCCTGCCCCCGGGCCGATGACGACACTCGCCCCCGCGGCCCCGCCCGAGCGCGCCAGAGGAGGGGGCGTGCCCGGCGGGGGCGCGGTCGCCGGGCGGGTGCGGGCTCCCAGCGCACGGACCCGCCTCGCGCGGCGCGCAGGGTCGCCCGCAGCCCGGAGCCACGGGGAAAGGGGCAAAGCCCCGACCGGTCCCGGCCCGATCGCCCTCGCACCCAGCTGGTGGCTCCGGGGGCGTGGCCGGGCGACTAGCACTGGCCCCGGATCGCTTGCTCGGGGCTCCCGGGCCGCCCCACTGACCTGTGTGAGTTCTCAGGTGCGCCTTGAGGTGCGAGGATTTCCCGTAAACTTTCTCGCAGCCCGCGTAGTGGCACTTGTGCTTTCTCTGCGGGGACTCGAGGTCTGTGCGACTTCGGCCCCGCCGGCCCNGAAGGAAATGGCTATGCATTCCAGTATTCTTGCCTAGAGAATCCCATGGACAGAGGAGCCTGGTGGGCTCCAGTCCGCGGGGTTGCAAAGAGTCGGACGTGACCGAGCATGCACGCATCTGTGGAGCAGTGTCAGGCAACCTCATCTGAATCCCACCTCCACCTCTTACCTGTTCCGGGCCTCGGGCACTGGAATTCTCAGTTGGAAAAGGAATTACATCTGCAAGGTCACCACTGTACCCTGAACAGCCTTTGAACTGCTGCAGAAGGAGGATTCCAAGGGAACAAGGTCTCCGAGAAGATTAGAGGTGTTGAATCCAATCCACAGGGTACGGGTGGGTTTTGATATGGAAGGGATACCTCCTTCATGGAAATGAGAGGGGAGGAAAAGACAAATGCAGACACAAATAGAACTGTGGGATCGGCCATGACCCTGCTTCTCCTCTTCTAGGCCTCAGTCAGATACCCAGAGCAGAACGCAATGCAACACACTGGCAGTTGGCCGAGCAGTAACACATGCACATGCTACAAGCAAGCATGTTCCTTCAGCCCTCCATCGTGTGCAGTGCCAAACTGCCTGTGCTTGACGGAGTAACTCTCACAGTGGATGTGTTACCCTTTTATCTCGCAGAAATGAGAACATCTACATTTGAAAATAAAAGGACTTCCACTGCTAATATGTGGATTCAATCCTCGTGTGCCCCACCCCCAACTCCTGCTGTAAAACAACTACATCGTATACAGAAATATATATGCATCGTATATAGAAGAGCTCATTTGGGTAGAGCAGAGGACTGCAGCCCACCAGGCTCCTCTGTCCATGGTATTTTTCCAGCAAGGATACTGCAGTGGCTTGCCATTTCCTTCTCCAGGGGATCTTAGCAACCCAGGGATCAAAGCCAGGTCTCCTGCACTGCAGGCAGATTCTTTACTGACTGAGCTACCAAGGAGTATTGCGGGGGAAGGGGGGGAGCAAAAATGCGAACAGAAGTGCTGCTTTGAAGTTTTGTAGCTTAAGGAGTGTGGAAGTGACGAGGAAAGTGGAAAGCGTCTTGAGGCTAAGAGGAAAAGGGAAAGGGCCTCATGGGGAGACTCGCAGTGACAGCAATAGCCAACCAAAGTCAAATGGCTACGACATGCCAGGCAGGGCGGAGTACTGCAACCGCTCTATCCGGAGGCATTCGTATTATTATTTTACAGATGAGAAAAGTGAGCTCCAAGAGGTGGAATAATTTGTTCAGTATCAAACAGCAATGTTATGGAGCCACACTCGAACCCAGGATGGCTCAACGTCATCGGCCACGTTCTTAAAAACTTTTTTCTGACATGATTATTTAAGTAGGTGATTTCAGGATTCAAGCTGAATGGCAAAAGCCATCACAATATTGAAAAGTAATCAACCTCCCATTAAAATAAATACATACATTAAAACCAATTTTTTAAGGTATTACCGTTATTATAGAAAGAATTCTTTCTCTCACCATGGCTCTCCTCCTCATAGACAGCCAATGTCATTAGATTGTGTGTGATATTCCTAGGATAGTTTATGGATTGCATTTTGCTATGTAAGTGATAGATTATACACACTGGTCTGAGCCTCACACTTTTCACTTGGGAAGGCATCCTCTGTATCCCTCCATGGAGGCACAGAGAGAACTTCCTTGCTCTGTTTCCAGCTGCAGTGTTGACTGCTGTGGGGAGGCGCCGTGACCTTGTTTACAGTCCCCAGCAATAGATGGAGCCATGTTTCCATTCCTCGGGTAGCTGGAGCCTTTGCTCTGAGCAAACTCCCACTCCCTCTGGAGAGACCTTGAGACTCTTCCTCGACAGCTGGGCTGCTTTAAGCTTCAAGACACATCAGCACTCTCAGGTTGCCTTGTCGAGCAGGGGTTTACTGAGAAAGGAAACAAACAGCTGGATAAGCAGGAGGCAGAGGAGCCCTGCCCCAGTATCCTCACCTCCATCAGCAGGGAGGTGTGCCAGGAGCTACCCTTTCTCCGTCCCCAAGGCCCTCGGCGTTGCTGGGCTCCCTCGGTGCTCCTGAGTCCAGACCTCCACTCAGGAGAGGGCAGGGAAGGCTTGGGGAGCTGCTGGCCAGCCAGCTACCCCAGGAGCACGGCCCACTCCTAGTCTCCCCAGGTGTAGCCAGGGTGATGGGGTCAAGGGGGAGAGAGTATGCGAGGCCTGTGTTTAAGGGTTTGTTTTCCCAGAATGGAGTGCAGACCCCTTGCTCAGAGCAAAAGAGACTTCTGGCTGGTACCCCCTGTCCAGGAACCCCAGAATTGCCCAGGAGACATTTTCGTGGGCTGCAATTCCTGCCAAGTGAGCGTGGCCAGCCTCACCTCCTGCCAAGACCCTCTTGAAGTTATCTTGTTTTTAGGCCCAGGATGATTCAGTCTATAGGGGAAACCTNCACCCACCAAGTTTGTGAGACAGTCTGGGGAAACTTACAGTGAAAGAGGGTAGAACTTTCAACAAATAGTGCTGAATCATTAGTTGTCGACATGCAAAAATGGTACCTTGATGCCATGGCAGCTAATTCAGGTGTGAGATATAGGGGAAGGGGAGGAAATAGGCTATTGTTTTGGCATTCTTACAGAAACTTCCATAGAGATTATATTGTTTTTCAGTCATTTCACATTCAAGCTATTGTGTCTTTGAACATGACTGAGTGGTAAGGCTAAGGTTTTAAGCTAGTGACATCTGTCTTCTAGGTCTTAGCAATTTGTAATTATACTTTCATGTCTGTTTTCTCCTCTCACTCAAACCCAACTCTGCCTCCAGGCTCTCCTTGAGACCAAGGACTATACCTTGTTTACCCATCTGCCCTGCCTCTATGAATGAATGATTCACTTGGAAAAGGAGACTTTCTCTGGAACCCTGCACACAATCCTCAAGCAACTTCTAGAAACATACAAATGGATACATATGGAACATTTAAGAGTGCTGGGCTCCAACAGGGATTCCCAGATGACACTGGTGGTAAATACCCTACCTGCCAGTGGAGGAGACATAAGAGATGTGGGTTCGATCCCTGAGAAGATCCCCTAGAGGAGGAAATGGCAACCCATTCCAGTATTCTTGCCTGGAGAATCCCCATAGACAGGGGAGCCTGGCAGGCTACAGTCCATAGCATCACAGAGAGTCGGACACAACTGAAGTGACTAAGCATTCACGCATGGGGTCTAACGGTTTGGGTTCTCATTCCAGCTGACACTTACTAGCCATGGGAGTTGTAACTCCCTAACTCTCAGGTCCCTCAGCTGTAATATAGTGGACATCCCCAAACTTGCTACATAAAGTTGACAAGAGACCTAAATGAGATGACACATTAAATACTAAGCACAGTGCCCAACACAGACACACATTGTAGAGACACACACAGAGCATATCTAAATATATCCAAACCTATACAGACACATTCAATTTCCATTCTGAACCTTTCCTGAGAAATATTCTGATCTCTTAGATATGTATATATTAAACCCAGCATTTTCTAAAGAGGAAGAGACAGTAACACAAACACACGTATTATAAATATGTTTAACTGACTGAAAGAGAACATGGCATACAAAACCTAAAAATATACGCATCACTTTAAACTATTCATCCAACTTGTTTTACACTGTATACATATCTATTTGTTAGGCAAAGGTTAATAGAGAGTTTATGAAATTGGGACTGCAATTAAGTCTCCTGGGAATCTCAGTTGGAGGCCATGTCAGTTTCTATAGCAACCAAAGGCTCAGGCAAAAAGTGGGGGGAAGGGAGTTAATTTAAAGGCAAGATAAGTACATAAATATAGTTCTCGTCTACCTTGTCTTGTGAGTTACCAATAAGCAATCCTTGCTGCATTTAAGTGATTATATTGATACAAAAGAAAGTATAAATAAGATTAGTTTTTCACTTCCTCGAATTAAATACATTTTTGCAAAATGCTTAAAGGTGATTTCAATTTTTTAAAAATGTACCACTTTTCAGTTTACGAAGTGCATCGAGTAAGTCTCAAATTCCTCAGGGGGAAAAATAGCAGAGATTAAAACAATAGAACAAGATGTCCGGGATGATTAGCGTATACTGTGAATAATCTTCTCAACACCAGCTAATTAGGTTTTACTTATGATCTCAGAAATTGCAATCAGGCTAAAGGGAAAAAATGTGAAGATGGTTTTCCTGTGACAAATGTCATAAATCACTGAATTGAAGAAGACCTTAAGTGATCACCTAGTCAAAAACCTTGATTTTTATCACCAAAAACACTTACCTTGAGAACTTAAGTCAGTTCCCTAATTTAGGTGAGGGAACCGGTTACCAGCAGAACCATGGTTAGAATCCGAAATCCCTGACTACAGTTTGTACTGTAGTCTACATTCCACTCCTCTCCTTCACTTTTCACATGCAAAACTTCGGGACACATCCAACCAAGTAGTTTCCAACTGTTGAGCTCTACAATCCCTAGATTACTGCAGATGATCCCATGTGTTTTGTAAAACCAAATGAATCTTATTTCAGCACACTCCACCTAAGTTCTTAATTTCATTCACATTTAGCGAGCAACTTCAGCTTTGCTATTTAAAAAAGAAAAAAACACTTTATAGAAGTTGTTATTTACCTGTTTTATCTGACAGGCCAGAAGCCCCATATTCATTGGCAGCCACTTGCTCCTGTGTGTATCCCATGTAGTCTGTGTTAAAAGAAACCCGAAAGAGAGAGGCAACCAGAGAAACTGACATAAGATCCACACAAGATAGTAATAAAAAATAGGGAACTTCCCTGGATGTCCAGAAGTTAAGACTCTGCACTTCAACTATATGGGGTGTGGGCTCAATCCCTGGTCAGGGAGCTGAGGTCCCATATACCACTCAGTGCAGCCAAAAACTAACAAAATAAAAAAGACATCATGGCTGTTTCAAACCCAAGTCTCAAAAGGAAATCTTACAAATGGAAATCTTCCCCAGTCTTTTAAAGCAGTGTTTTGGTTACATTTTCTTTGGTATTGTGAGAACCTAGAGACTGTGATATAATAAAGGAGGATGAGTTGCAGAAAGAAACAACTATCTAAACGGTGGCTGAAGTGAAAATTCCAGGCCCATTTGACTGGATTCCTTCTCAGGGGTCTCTCTCCACTGTCTAGTCATTGACCTTGAAAAGCACCTGCTGTCTACAGAAACAGGATTTCTCAGTAGCATCAATAGCACAGAATGTTTGAGATTACTATAGGAACTTGGTGGGGAAGAACCAAGCCTCGTAGTAGTTAAATTGAGGATTAGGAACACAGAGCAGCTAAAGATTCTTGAAAAATTCAGGAAAATTCTACTGCATAGTCTCAAATTTTCATTCTGTAATCTCAAGTGATTTCTTTGTAAGTTCAGTTCAGTTGCTCAGNTGGGGACGTTTTCAGAGGCAGGGGTCACACAGGTCTGCACCTGAGTCCTGGCTGCCACCTGCATGGGGACTAAGGGCTGGAGGGCAGGGAGGGAACCCCGCGCAGGACCAATCAGGGGTACATTCACCCAGGGCTGGGACCTACACCCACCAGCCAGGCCACAGCCAGGGAGACAGACTGCAGACCAGTAGGCGCTGGGCAGGGCACTCCCAATACCCGCCCTGGTGGGGGCACAGCCCACAGGTCAGACACTGGCTCAGTCCTGCTCAACAGACCCTAAAGGCAAGACCTGAAGGGATGAGAAACTTAACTGNCTGCAGACCAGTAGGCGCTGGGCAGGGCACTCCCAATACCCGCCCTGGTGGGGGCACAGCCCACAGGTCAGACACTGGCTCAGTCCTGCTCAACAGACCCTAAAGGCAAGACCTGAAGGGATGAGAAACTTAACTGCACTTGGGAGCAAAGCTCGGTAATGAGTTAAGGAATAAAGAAAAACTTTGCAATGTCTGGCGTCCAGAAAAGATCATGAGATACAAGAAAACAGGACCCGTGATTAGAAAGCAAACTGAAACTGCCCCCCAAACGCACATTGTCAGAGTCAGCAGAAAAGGGCGCGCGGAGGCCTCCTTGTGACGAGAAAGGGGTTAGTGCACCTGGGGAGCACGCCGCCTGGAAACAAGCGCCCAGAAACGGGGCCGCGGGCCGCCTCGGAGTGCCGTCAGCACGCGGGAATCCACGGTTACAACCCGCGGCCTAAACGGGCCCTCGCAATAATTTACAGAACAAGATAGAAAATCATCAAAGGCACAGGAAACTTAAACAACGCTACCAGCTAAGCTGGCCTAATTGACATTTTTAGAACATGCCCAACTAAAAGCAAAACACACATTCTTTTCCAGCCTGAATAGACTATTTCCCCAAGTGGACCATACTCTGGGTTGTACAAGACGTCTCAATAAGTTTTAAAGGATTCAAGTTGTACAGAGTATGCGTATGCATTCTTACCCCAATGGGATTAAGTTAAAAATTAATAATGCATACGTTAGAAAATTTCCAAATATTTGGAAACTAAATAACACTTCTAAATAACCCATGGATCAAAGAATGAATCAAAAGGGAATTTAGCAAGTCTTTTGAACTGAACAAAAATGGGAAAAAAAATCAAAATGCATGGGCTATTGCCAAAGGAGTACTTAGGAGAAACTTTTACAGCTGTAAACGCCTATATTAGGAAAGAAGAAAAGTCACAAATCAGTGATCACCCACTCCACATTAAGAAAAAATGAAGAGAAGAAAGAAAATAATAATCAGGGTAGAAAGTAGTGAAACAGANGACTCCTCTGTTTTGTTCCCACTCTGTCTGCTGTCTCTCCACTTAGTTCTTTTGTCTGTGCCGATACCTTTATTGTGGCCACATGATGCCAACCATGATCCCCTACCTTATTTAAGAGGAGACTTGCTGTCTGTGAGGCTGTGGATGTACCTCTGTGTCAGCTTTGCCCATTTATAATGTTGCGACATGTTAAATTCTGCCCCACAGGCAAGATGGTTTCACACTTTTATGTGACTTTTCAGGAGAGCTTTTCCAGGGTTCCGAAGAGAAAGGGCAGTGAGGATCTTTACCTGGATGGAGACAGGGGTCCGCCTCTGCTCACCTGAGCCAGTGTAGATGGAAACACGGCTGGACTCAGGGAGCTCACAGGGCAGCGGGGACACATGGGTCGGGAGCCTCGACGAGAGTGGGAAGTCTGGCCTGCTCCACACCGTCTGTTTAGAACAATTGCTTGCGTTTTAGTCCAGTGTCTATGTAGACAGACTGTTGTAACATGGACTTGGTGCGGGGGCGGGGAGGGGGGGGTGTCGCTCACTGGGATGTGGAGCCGCGTGCTGGTCGTTGCACGCAGCCCCAGCCCTGACGTGTGGGTGCGGTGGACTCACAGCCTGCGGTGGACTCATAGCCTGCGGTGGACGTGTGTGCTGGGCTGACGGCAGGTGACACCCAGGCAGCTCCTGGCGGTTCTCTGTCTCCCGTAAAGAGAGGCGGGGGTGGAGATTCACCTGCTTTTGTGAGCCTGAACCACGTCGAATGATGCCCGTGTGGTCTGGAAGGAAGAAGGTGAATTTCCTCAGAGTTCGGGCGTCTCTGGAGTCAGAGATTGCAGCCTGCAGTTCAGCATCTTGGTTCTGGAATTGTGACTTAGGGGCTCTGACTTGATTTCAAGCTGGAGGTGGATCATAGAAGAATTGGAAATCTGTTTTGTGTCGTGTCCCATCCTCCTGGCACGTTAGTGGGTGGAAGTGCTGGAGGACTGTTTCTGCTTCAAAACTGATTCTGGTTATTTTTGTTTCAGATCATTGAACCACTAAGGGAGAAAATCAGAGATTTGGAAAAGAGGTATGTGTACCTGTTATTTGTGGTTTAATCTTTCTTGCCACCATTTGGTGCTGAAGTTATACTGCCTATAACATTTCAGTGAATGGGATTCAGAAATTCTGCCTTTGACAGGACTGCCATAGTTTGAGCAATTTTAATTGAAGCTTTAAAATAAGTGGTTTAAGAAGAAACCCACCACAAGTTTTAGGTTGGCGGAAAGAGAAAAAAATCTGCCCACCAGTGATCATTTTCACATTAACTTTTTTGAAAAAAAAGTGAATCACTTGGGTTAACTTTTCTAAGACAGTGGCTTTGCACACAGGATCTCTAGAAATATGAGAATCGCGTGACTCCTTTCGGTACCACACGTATGACCGTCATCCTAAAGAATTTTCTGGTAACTTGTTCCTGCCAAACTTGAGAGTCACCTGTAACTTGGGGCTACTTCCCTGGTGACTCATCCTGAAGGGTTCTGTCCCCCAGGCAGTTGAGCCAGGCAGGTGGCCTCTGGCTGACCAGGTTGCTGATGGAGTTAGAAAGGCAGATGTGGATGTGACCTTGTGCCGGAAACCGACGGAGCTCTGTCTTGTTTCATGTTTCCTGACTTTGTGTTAGGAATGTCCACGCAGCCATCCTGACCCTGGCAGCATAAGAATGTCCCTGAAAGGAACATGAACTCATTATGTGGGGGCACTGGGCTCACGAGAAGAAAGGATACATTTGAGAGGTCAGGGCCAGTTTACACAGGGAGACTCAAGGGTCAGTGCTATCTCAGAAGCCTGGGTTGTGGACTCTATGGACGTTTTTTTTTTTTTTTAAGAAAAGAGTACTGACCCCCTGGGCCCTACTCCCTGAAATTATGATGTAACTGAGCATGCAGACTGGGCTTTGGGGGTTTGCAAATTTCCCCGTCGTTCTCATATGCAGGCAAGTTTGATTTCTTTTTTAAATTTTACTGAAGTATAGTTGATCCACAGTGTTGTGACTCTGCAGTCTTTCTGTCTTCTTGATCACACGCCCCAATAACTTGATTATATGCTTGATTCCATCTGCCCATCTTTTAATATTCTTTGGATAGATAGCAGGTAATAAAGCTAATTACGGCTTCCCTGGTAGCTCAAATGATAAAGAATCCATCTACAGTGCTGAAGACCTGGGTTCAGTCCCTGGGTCGGTAAGATATCCTGGAGAAGGAAATGGCAACCCACTCCAGTATTCTTGCCTGAGAAGTTACATGGACAGAGGAGCCTGGTGGGCTACAGTCTGTGGGGCTGTAAAGAGTCAAACAACGACTGAGCAGCTGACACTCACTTTCAATGCCAATTAAAACTCTAGGGACTTGCCTGGTGGTCCAGTGGTTAAGACTCAGAGCTTCCACTGCAGGAGGCATGGATTTGATCCCTGGTTGAAGAACTAAGATCCCACATGCTGTGCAGCACGGCCAAAAGAATAAAACCTTTGATTAAAAAAAAAAATTCTAAGTACTAAGGCTGTGCTAGTAAACAGGAAGGTTCGAGTCTGAAATGGGCTAAGTAATGACTGCAGGATTGATTTGGGGGTGAGGGAAGGTCCATTTTTACTGAATTCACAACTCCTCTTGTCTTCTCGCTGCTTCTCACTCAGAAACGTAGGCTTTGGTGGGCGGGGGCCACTGTGTCCCCAGGACAGAGCGTGGCCTAGAATAGGTGCACAGGAGAAGGTGCTTGAATACACAGATATGTGGCTGAGCCAACACCTGAGCAGAGTTTTAAAGGGGCTCCAGCCTTAGAAGAAGCCCATGCCTTGCCTTTGCCCTGCCCACCCAGCTCGGGGCCCCGGGCCTGGCCACCCAGCTCTGTCACTGTGGCCTGGGCGGGCCATTGTTTGGCTCCTGGACCTCTGTGCCCTGGGTCCTCAAAGCAAGAAATGAGGGCTGTGAGGTCTTTTTTTCAAAGTTGAGTAACACAATCACACATGTGGAGTCTGAAACTCAGTCGCTACACATGGAAGAGAAACAAGGCGCGAAACCCAGCTAGTGTTGTGTTTTCTTGTTTTGTAAACCAGAGGCTTAGCACACACTCTTTGAAGCAGTTTTCTTTTAAGTGTATTTCCTGCAAGAAAATGTTTGCTGTTTCTGCCTGGGTTAAATTATTGTTGCTCAGTCGTGTCCAACTCTTTGTAACCCCCATGGACTGTAGCCCACCAGACTTATCTGTCCATGGGATTCTCCACGCAAGAATACTGGAGTGGGTTGCTGTTTCCTCCTCTAGGGGATCTTCCAAGCCCAGGGATCAAAGCCACACCTTCTGTGTCTCCTGCATTGGCAGGATTTGAAATTTGTTTACCACTGAGCCACCAAGGAAGCCCCAAGTATAGACAGCATATCTAATTTTATGTTACGTTTTTGCCCACGTACTGTTCTAAGCTCATCATTTGCATGAATGTGGGTTTCAGTGTCCACATTTGGGCCCCACCCCTGCCTTACCCTCTGTTCCTCCTGGCCCTTCTGTCCCAAGTGCAGCCCTGGTCTATTCCCGGTGACACTGTCTATAAACCCTGCAGGGGATGAACCTCAGTGGGTGAGGGAAGGGAGGCTCCAGGAGGACCTGGAGAAGGAGCAAGACTGGCAGGCCTGGGAGGTGGGACGGAGCCGGGTCAGCTGTGCCTGAAGCTGCTGGTAGCTCAGACTGGCACTGGAGCATCGGGTGTGGGGTCCTCGGAGAAGGAGTCCAGGCAGGTGCGAGGTGCCCTGGCCAGTGCCGGGCTTGGCTTTGCTGTGCTGACCTCCACTGCATCAAGCACTCGGCAGCCAGAGCGCGGGCGGCCTGTGGGTGCCTTAGCTCCATGGAGCAGGGAGTCCCCATGTGCCTGGGGCACCTGGGAGGTCTTTCTCCAGGAGGGGGAGTGGGGTCACAGAACTAACAGTGAGTGTGGAATTCTCATCCACCCCCTGGGCGTCTCCCACCTGCCTGCCTCTGTTTGGTGTTTGCAAAGGGAGCTGACGTCTTGAGAGTCTGGAAGTGCTTATGGAGGAGTCCTGCCCTGTCAGAGGACCCCCACCCCCCATGCCCAGCTCCAGCCACGGTGTCTGTCTGAGGACCTGTCCTGCTCTGTCCAATTCCACCAGCACAGAGAGGATGTGTTCCATGTCTTGGGTGTGCTGCGGAGGTGGATGGGATGGAGACTGGGCCCCCGCCCAGCATCTCTCCAATTAAAATAATGTCTCCAGAGCTGGTCTCTCCACGTTTCTTTAAAGCACTTTTGTTTCAGACCGAGTCACTTTTAAGGGGATATTTCCAATCTGCATTTATCGAATCTCATTTGATACTTCTGTGCTGTTTGTGCTGTGCAGGTCCTGGGACATCCCTATGGGTTGGGGGACTGGTGGTGCCTTCACCGGGGTGGGAGGCGATAAGGCAAGACTCAAGACTGGATCAGATGGACTCTGGTGGTTGGGAGGGACTGATTCCCAGTCACTTTGTCCCGGGGCCTCTGGGCAGGGGAGGCTGGAATCATGAAGCTGCCCAGTCAGGGGATAGGCAGACAGAGTTGTGGTCAGCACCTTCCTCTCTCACTCTCAGGCACAGTCGGCCGGGCTGGGTCTGTGACCCCACATAGCCGGAATCTCCCTCCCCTGCCCGGGCCCAGCACCTCAATGCCGTGATCTCTGGTTTGTGTTTAGCTCCGGCTGCCAGTGGCTGCTTTATCCTTCAATTTTCCCCGCCCAGGGATAACATCTCTTGTCACACCTATTGATCCTAGGCAGGGAGCAGGTTCATCTTGACCTCAAGTTAGCCAGTGAGAGCTGGGTTCCTACAGCACTCATTTGGAAAGGAGACGGGGGCAACAGTAGCAGCTCTCACGTCCGTGTTTGTTTTGGGGCCAGGTGGAGAAAAGACTCACATAGATGTTTGACTTTTTCTTTTATAATCTCTTTATGCTCTACAGCTTCAGCCAGAAATACCCGCCAGTAAAATTTTTATCAGAAAAGGACCGTAAAAGAATTTTGGTAAGTTTACACATCTGATTTATGTTTGTGATATCAAGGAATTTAAATGGAAATGTAATTTGCAACCCATAAAAGTCACTGGTACAATTCAGTGATTTATGGTTTGGTCACATCCTGATTTCAGAAAAACCCCATGCCCATCAGCAGTCATCTCCTAACCCACCCCCCTGTCCCCAAAGCTCCTAGCAAACAGGAATGACTTTCTGTCTCTATGGTTTGCCTGTTTTGTGTATTTCAAACATTGTAATATGTGGTCTTTTTCTTAAGCTGAGTAATGTTTCTGGGGTTCATCCATGCTGTAGATAACCAGGCTCCATTCCTCTTTCTGGCGAAATAGTATTCCAGCGTGAGACTGGGCCGCGTTTTGGTTATCCAGTCATCATTTGCTGGGCATTTAGGGTGGTCTCCGCTTTGAACTTCCTGTAAACATAAGATAAAGGCCCTGTGGACATCGCTTTCTTGTTCCTCTAGGCATATATACACTGGGAAAGGATTTATCAGGTCATGTGGTGACCCTGTGTTTAAGTTTCTGAAGAAATGTGAAATAGTTCCCAGAACAGTGGTCTTAAAAAACCTTTTCTGGTTCACAGACCACCTTGATGAATATGTCAGGGGCTTTCCCGGCTAGTGGTTGCCTTGTTAAACATGAACACAAATTCACCAATGAAAGAACCCCATGTGGGTGTTGTGTAGGAAAGTGTGTTCCTAGAGACTGGCACCTCTGCGTTTTGAGCCAGTGCCAGCTGTGTTGAGATGTGATATGCCCTGAGGTGTATATTTCATTAGTTCTAGCATGTCCACAGTCGTACAGCCATCACCAGCTTCAGGACATCTTGTCCCCAAAGACACCCCAAGTCCATGAGCAGTCACTCCCCGTTCCCCCAGCCCTGCCACCCCGAGGCAACCATGGGGTTACTTTCTGTCTGTGGACATGGGTCAACTCTGGGTGCTTATACAGGTGGAAGAATGCACAATTTGGCCTTTTGTGACTGACTTCTTTCACTTAGTGATTTTTTAAAGATTTATTCATGTTGCAGTGGGCTTCCGAGGTGGGCTGTTTTAAAGACTCTGCCTGCCAGTGCAGGAGACACAGGTTCAATCCCCAGGTTGATTGAAAAGATCCCCTGGAGAAGGAAATGGCAACCCACTCCAGTGTTCTTGTCTCGGAAATCCCATGGACAGAGGAGCGTGATCGGCTACAATCCATGGGGCCGCAAAGAGTCAGACACGACGGAGCGTACACGGACATTGCAGTATTTATCTGTACTTCATACCTTTTTATTTCAAGTAATATTTCATTGTATGGATAGGCCACACTTTATCCGTTTATCCTATGAGTCACATGGCAGCTCTGTTTAACCTTTGGAGGAACTGCCAGACCTTTTTTTGAAGTGACTGCACCGTTTCATATCCCATTACAAACTTCAGTGTGTGCGGGGTCCGATCTTTCCTTGTCCCTGCCAGCATTTGTCATTATATATCTCTGTCGGTAGCCCTCCTCATGGTGTCACGTGGTGTCTAATTGTGTGTCTGTTTCAGATAATGTCTCTTCATTTATTTATATTGGCCCTCTGTGCAGCATGCGAGGTCTTAGTTTCCCACCCAGAAATCAAACCGGAGCCCCTTGCATTGGGAGTGCAGTCTTAACCACCACACCACCAGGGACGTCCCTCTCATTGTGGTTTTGATTTGAATTTCTCGGTGGCTGATGATGTTGAGCGTCTTTTAATGGGCCTGTTGGCCATTTCTTTTATTTCCATGGAGAAAATGTCTTTTCAGACCCTTAGCCCACTTTAAAATTGGGTTCTTTTTCTTTTCATGTTTGTGTTATAAGAGTTCTTTATCCTAGATACAAGTTTCTAATCAGATACACAATATGCAGATATCTTTTTCTTTTTACCATTCTGTTGTTGTCTTTTGTTGATGGTATTTTTCGAAGCTCAAAAGATTTAAATATTGGTGAAGTTTATTTTTTCTTTTGTTCCTTGTGCTTTGATGTCACATTGAAGCAGACATAGTCTAATCCAAGGTCACTGATTTGCCATGTTTTTTGCTAAGAGTTTTATAGGTTCTTACATTTAGGTATTTTATGTTCATTTTTATATGTGGGTTTAGATAAGGGTCTCCCATCCTTTTGCATCTGAGTGCCCAGTGGTCCAGTGCCCGTCAAATTGTCTTGCCACCCTAATAAACAACGGACTGTCCAAAAACCCAAGTGTTTATTTCTGAACTCTCAGTTCTGTCCATTGACTGATGTCTGTCTTTGTGCCAGGACCACACTGTCTTTTACTGTACCTTTGTAGTAAATTTTAAAATTGAGAATTGTGAGTTCTTCAACTGTGTTCGTCTTTTTCAAGATAGTTTTGACTGTTCTGGACCCCTTATAGTTCCTTGTGAATTCTAAGATCAGCCTGTCATTTTCCACAAAGAAGCTGGCTGAGATTCTGATAGAGGGGAATTGAACTTGTAGGTCAGTTTGGGGCATATAGCCATGTTAATGGTATTCCAGTTCTTGAACATGGGGTGTCTTTATTTAGGTCTTCATTACTTTTCTTTTAGTTTTTTCTTTTGTAGTTTTCAGAATATAAGTTTTGCACTTCCTTCATCGAATTTATTCTAAAGTGTCTTATCCTTTTTGATGCTAGTATAAATTGAATTGTCAGTTTCATTTTTATACTGTGTATTCTCTTGTTGTATTTATACTGTGTATTCCTGGTGGCTTAGTGGTGAAAAATCCACCTGTCATGCAGGAGACATGGATTCCATTCCTGGGTCGGAAAGATCCCCTGGAAAGGAAATGGCAATTCACTCCAGTTTTTGCTTGGAAACGCCCATGAACAGAGGAGCCTGGTGGGCTACAGTCCATTGGTTTACAAAGAATTGGACACAACTTAGTGACTAAAGAAACCAAAAAAGAATTTCTGTTGGTAAATAGAAACACAGTTAATTTTTGTATTTTCTTAATGTCTTGCAGCCATGCTGAATTCACTGATGAGTTCTAATAGTTTTATGTGGATTCCTTAGTATTTTCATGCAGGTCATGTTACCTGTAAATACAGGTGGTTTAGCTTCCGCCTTTTCAATATAGATGCATTGTATTTCACTTTCTTGCCTAATTGTCCTTGCTGGAATCGCTAACACTTGATGCTAAATAGAAGAGAGAGGAGCAAACCTCCTTGTCTTGTTCCTGATCTCAGGGGAGAGGTTTCAGCCTTTCACCACTGAATATGGTGTTACCTGTGGGTTTTCAGAGGTGCCTTTATCACACTAAGGAATTTCTCTTCTCTTCCTAGTTTATTCATTTTGCAACCCATATTGCATACCCAGGATTAATCTCAGCTGATTACCATGTATAATCCTTTTTCATATCTTGCTGGATTTGATTTGCTAGTATTTTGAGAATTCTTATGTCTGTTTGTAAGAGCTATTGGTCTGTAACTTTCCTTTCTTGTGGTGTCTCTTCCTAGTTTTTGTCTGAGAGGTGTAATGGCCTTGTATGATAAGTGGAGTAGTGTTTCTTCCTCTTCTACTTTTTGGGAAGACTTTGTGTAGATTTCATGTTAAATTGACCTTTGAACAACATGGGTTTGAGCTGCAGTGGTGGATTTTTTTTTCAGTAGATACACACTACAGTACTTGACTTACCAGGTGGCTCAAGGGTAAAGAATCCGCCAGCCAATGCAGGAGATGTGGGTTTGATCCCTGAGTCAGGAAGATCCCTTGGAGAAGGAAATGGCCAGTCCACCTCAGTATTCTTGTCTGGGAAACCCCATGAACAGAGGAGCCTGGTGGGCTACAGTCCACGGGGTTGCAAAAGAGTTGGACACAACTTAGTGACTAAACAACAAATACAAGACTGTAGCCCACCAGGCTGCTCTTTCCTTGGGATTTTCCAAGCAAGAATACTGGAGTGGGTTGCCATTTCCTTCTACAGGCTGCAGTCTACAGGCTACTGGCTATGGGGTCACAGAGTTGGACTTGACTTAGTGACTAGACAACAACCACAGTACTTACTACACAGTCCATGGTTAGTTGAATCTGCAGATGTGGAACCGCAGATGTGGACAGCCCACTGTAAAGTTACCTTGGATTTTCCAGTGTGTGGTGATTTGGCCCCCCTGAATGTTGAGTTGTTTGAGGGTCAGCTGTAATTCTTCTCTAAATGTTCAGTGAGGTTCACCAGAGAAGCCATCTGCACTTGGGCGTAATTCAGTCTCTTGTTATAAATCTGTGCAGTTTTCTGTTCTTCTTGAGTTAGTTTTGGTAGTTCCTACCTTTCTAGGAATTCACTGCTTTGGCTGCATACCCTGAGTTTTGGCAGTGCTGTTTCTTCTTTGTCGTTCATGTCAAAGTATTTTCTAATTTACCTTATAATTTACCATTTGATCCATTAGCCTAAACACTTGGGGACTTCTCAGGTTTGTTACTGAAGTCTAATTTCATTCCCTTATACTCAGAGAACATGCTTTGTATGATTTGAATCCCTTTAAATTTATTGAGGCTTGTTTAGTGGCCTAGAATATGGTCCGTCCTGGAGAATATTTCCTGTTCTCTTAACAACTTGACCAGAGATGTATTAATATGCCTTTTCTTACCCAAATGGTATTGATCTGAGATATATCAATATTCACTTACGTAACAAATTACTGACACAGGTGTTGGTTTCTACAAAGATTCCCCTGGTCAGTAATGTGTTAGAAGAACTGCGTGTTACACTGCTGTTGAATGGGGTGTTGCAGAGGCATCTGGCAGGTCCAGCAGGCTTGTTGTGCTTCTCGAGTGTTTATTTCCTTTATTTCTGGGCTGCGTAGTTCTGTGCAGTGTTGAGAATGAGATGTCGATGTTTCCGGTTACTGTTGAATTCTCTGTTTCTCTCTTCAGTTCTTTCTGCTTTGCTTTACATATCTTGTATCTCTGTTGGTAGGTGTGTAAATGTTTATACCTGTTGTATTCAGTTGGTAGATTGACTCTTTTATCCTTACACAGTGCCCCCTCTTTGTCTGTGAACATTTTTTGTTTTAACTTTATGTGTCTGGTAGCTTTACAGCCACTCCCTCTTTCTTATTGCTAGTTCTGTGATACTGTATTTTCCATTTTTACGTTCAGTGTGTTGTACCTTTGAGTCTCCAGTGACCCCTTTAGACCATGGGTGCCGCTGCTGCTCAGATACTAGTTGTATCCAACTCTTTGTGACCCCATGGACTGTGGTCCCCCAGCCTCCTCTGCCCATGGGATTTCCCAGGCAAGAGTACTGGCATGGGTTGCCGTTTCTTTACAGAATGTTAATCTTTTTATCACCAAGTCCACTTTGCTTTTTTTGTTCCTGTGGATTTGAATTAACTTTGGTGTCATTTCTTTACTGCACACGACTTTGCTCTCACCTACCTTCTTTGTTTTATTGTTGTCAAATATGTTTCTATATTTTATAAGGATAAATAGCACAGTTTTTTAAGGATAATATATTTTTATAGGGAAACATAACACAATTATATACATATTGTTTTCTACTGGCTTTTTCTTTTTTGCTGTAGTGCTAAAACATATAAAATTTTTATTTTAACCAGGAAGTATTTAGTTCTTTGGCCATACGTGTGTCCACAATGCTGTGCCAAGTAGTTTGGTGTTAAATTGAAAGCATTTCAGAAGAGAAGAAAAAATGCGATTATGTTACCTTTTATAGTTAGTTACTCAATTTGCTCTCCCCCTGCCTTCTAGAATCATTTGCCTTCAGCCTGAAGAATTTAGTGTTTCTTGTATGGCAGGTCTGCTAGCAATGAATTCACTCATTTCTTATTTTTTTTTTTTTTAATCTCGAGAAGTTATCTTTGGTGTTTATAATTCTTGGCTGCAGTTTCTCTCTACTGCTTCCTCTGTCATTTGTTATGAGACGTCAGCAGTGAGTCCCGGGGTTCCCTGCACTTCAGGGGTCATTTTCTTTTCCTCCTGTTCAGTTTCCTGTGGCTGCAGGAACAGTTCCACCGACTCTGTAACTTACACCAGCAGATACTCCCAGTTCTGGAAGCTGGATGTCTACACCCATACTGTTGGCAGGGCTGTCCTCTCTGATGGCTCTGCAGGGGATTGTTCCAGGCCTTTCTCTCCACTGAACTTTGGTTAGGAGTCCCTGAGCCCCCTGCTCTATGGGGCTTCACCCCAGTCTCTGCCTCTACTGTCACATGTTGCCTTCCCTGTGTCTCATGCTGGACTCGTGGTCCACCCTTCTCCATAGTGACCTCACTTTAGCTAATCATACCCACAGTGACCCTGTTTCCAAATGACTTCACGTTCTGAGGCTCACAGGACATACACTTTGCTGGACAGTATTCAGCCCACGCAGCTGCTTTCAGACTTCACCTTTGTCTCTGGATGTCATCATTTTTAGCATGACATGTCTGCCTGTGACACGTCTACCCATGTTTACATTTTCCTGCTTGGAGCTTGTGGAGCTTCTTGAATGTGTGGATTAGCATGTTTCATCAGTTTTGGGGAGTTGCAGCTATTCTTTCCTTAGTATTTTCCCATTACCTGCATGTTGGGGTGGTCCTCAGCACCTCCTGTTTGTCAGAAGCTCTGCTCACATTCCCTTTCAGGTTCTCTCTGTTCTGCATGTTGCATAAACCCGCTCTGGTCTGGCCTCATATTTGCTTGTTCATTCTTCTGCTGGATCCAGATTGTTGACTCTCTGGTGCCTTTTCCTCTTGGTTACTGCACTTGATGGCAGAATCTCCATCCATTTCTGTCTTACAGCTTTCTTCTCTTTAGTCTCTCTCCGCTTCTTCAGCTGGCTTCCTCCAGTTCTTCGTGTATACTCGTGGTGGCTACTTCGGCAACCACTGAATCTGACGTCTGGGTCCCATGGGCAGGTGTGTCGCCTGGTTGCTGTCCTGTGCGTGAATCCCACACAGCTGTTTCTTTGTGCATCTCAACATTTTTGGTAGAAAACTGGCCACTTTGGGTGGGACCTGCGGCAGCTCTGGATCCTGCTCACCCCTCCCCACCAGGCCTGTGGTGTTTTGGTTTGTTGGTGTGTTTGTGTTTGTTCAGTGGCCTGGCTGGTCCATGTTGCTGACATGTTTCCCCTGGAGTGTGAGAGTGGCGGCTGCTCCTCAGAGGCGGCAGCCTCGGGCTTGGACACGGTCACCCTGGAAGGTGGTCCCAACGTGGTCTTTGTCACCGTTTCTTTCCCTGATGGCCCTGTTGAGCTGTTCCCCTTGTGTGGGCTCACAGCAACTGCTAGGCTCCTATAGCTGGCCTGTGCTGTGGTCTGTCCTTTCATCAGGACCTACTAAACTGTCCCTTGGTCCTACTCAGTTAAATTCTCGCCCCTTTGCAGAGGGCGCTTTGAGCCAAGCTGTGGAGGTTTGTCCTGACCCTGGGGGCTCCAGGGTCTCCCGGGTCTGCCTGCTGAACCAGCTGTCCTTGTGGGGCACCAGCCCCTCTTTGCTGCTCTCCATCCTAGTCCCCCTGTGCTTGAACTTTTCCCCCTTTATTCCAAATAAAGTCAGCTCCTTAAGGGACAGCTTTGTTCTCTTTACTGACTCCTCTGTCCCCAGGGAGCAGTCTCTGAGCCACCTGACGGGAAACCTCTGGAGCTGGAGGAGGGAGTGAACCCTGCTTACAGGCGGGTGGGGGGCAGGGGGAGCAGCCCCTGGTCTTCTTGCCTCTCCTCTAGGCCCATGGGGGCTGAGCAGGGGTGACCAGGGCCTCAGAGTCAGAGCCTTTCGTCGGGTGGGGAGGAGCTTCTGCTCTAGGGCGCAGGCGGGAGCTGGGTGGGGAAAGGGGGCACTTGACCACCAGGCTCAGGGTCAGGAGTCCAGGCCAGAGGGGACCAGAAATGAGAAATGCTAGGGGCAGAGTTTGCCCTCCCCAGTGAGATGCTGAATCTTGTCACTGGGAGCCCCTGTTTTTGGCCATCCCTGAGAATCTCACCTTCTCACCTGCTGTGAACTGGTGCAGGCGGGGGTGGAGGGGGCGTGGAAAGTGAGGCAGTGAGCAAGCTGGGGCTCCTGTGTGGAGACTGAACTTTAGTGGGTTTTCTTGGATAAAGGTTTCTTCATCTGCCATTTTCCTTAGGACAAAATCCAAAGACTTAAAATATTGAGTTCTGGAGTTAGTTTTCACCAGTTGTGGTTGTCTAGTTTCACCAGGTATGTGGAGCACCTGATTGACCTGTGACCTTGACGTATGAAAGGTTAGGATGCTGGGGGGGGTCTGTTCATAGCCAACATCTCTGTTGAGGGACCATGCGTCCCAGACACTAGAGTTGACACTCGTGACTTGGAGTTAAACTGCTTCCCGCACACAACCTCCTTTCTTTTAGAAGTTACAGAAGGTCCCTGCCGGTTCGAGTGGCTCCATAAATCTCACCGCGAGCAGACTCTGAAGCCTGTGTACACTGTGTTCTGGATATTTTCTATCATAGCAAAAACATGCAAGCCTTTAGGCACAGATGGGGAGAGACATCAGTGAAGAGGGCTTCCCAGGTGGTGCTAGTGGTAAAGAACCCAGTTGCCAGTTCAGGTTAGACATAAGAGACGTTCGATCTAGGCAAAAAGAGGGGGTCGGGAAGGTCCCCTGAAGGAGGGCATGGCAGCCCACTCCAGTATTCTTGCCTGGAGAATCCCATGGACAGAGGAGCCTGACAGGCTACAGTCCCTGGGGTCACAAAGAGTCAGACAAAACATAAGTGACTTAGCCACACACACATCAGTGAAAAGCTGATCTTCCTAATCTTCTGCTACCACCCATCAGAGTGATCAGAAAATCTGACATTCTGTGCTGATATATGAGCCCTGCATAGCCTCTCAAGGGTTCCTGTCACTGCCAGGGGGAATGGTTTTCCTATCAATGCCGAGCCCTGTGGAATTAATTTCACTTTCTGTACAGTTACAGTCAATAGGCTTAGTGTTTTTCACTCTTTACCACCTCATTGGTTAATCCACATTTCAGAGTCATTTGGAGCCCAAGGCTGGCATATGGCTGCTGAAACTTAAAGCCTTCTCAGTAATTGTTGAAGCCTCAGCACAAAGAAGAGATTTGCTCCAACAGACATTTTTTTCTTTTTGCTGATGAACTATGAGGCATAAGTTTGGGTGCTGACCTGAGCTGGACCCTGCTGGCTCCCTCAGGAGCATGTGGGACTGAGATCACGAACCACAGAGGCAAGCGGAGCTGTGCAGGACCTGATGCGTTCCATGTGCGAGGCCTGAGAAAGCTGTCTGAGTGCCAGGCTTCTGCCCATTCTGTTTCTATTTGAAATGCTTGCCTGAGGGGATGAAGCTAAGTAGAAGAAACATTTTATAACCACCCAGCTATGTTACATGGTGGCACTAGTGGTAAAGAATCTGCCTGCCAGTTTAGGAGATGTAAGAGATGTGGATTTAGTCCCTGGGCTGGGAAGATCCCCTGCAAAAGGAAATGGCCACCCACTCCAGTGTTCTTGCCTGGAGAATCCCATGGACAGAGGAGCATGACAGGCTGTAGTCCATGGGGCCGCAAAGTGTCAGACATGACTGAAGCGACCGAGCATGCACACATGTGGCTGTGTTACATAAACCTAAATACTTTAGATAGAAAGGAGTTATTCCAGAAAAAATCTTTAATCTATTTTAAGAAAGGCTTCCTTCCCCAGGGGATCTTCCCGATCCAGGGACTGAACCCACATCTCCAGGCATTTTCTTTACCACTCCTGAAGCCATGAAATTAAAATCGCTTGTTCCTTGGAAGAAAAACTATGACCAACCTAGACAGCATATTAAAAAACAGAGATATTACCAACAAAGGTCCGTCTAGTCAAAGCTATGGTTTTTCCAGTAGTCATGTATATATGTTGGACCGTAAAGAAAGTGGAGCACCGAAGAATTGATTGTTTTGACCTGTAGTGTTGGAGAAGACTCTTGAGAATCCCTTGGACAGCAAGGAGGTCAAACCAGTCAATCCTAAAGAAAATCAGTCCTGAATATTCATTGGAAGGACTGAAGCTGAAGCTCTAATGTTTTGGCTACCTGCTGTGAAGAACTGACTCACTGGAAAAGACCTTGATACTGGGAAAGATTGAAGGCTGGAGGAGAAGGGGACGACAGAGTATGAGATGGTTGGATGGCATCACCAACTCGATGAACGTGAGTTTGAGCAGGCTCCGGGAGTTGGTGATGGACAGAGTTGCTGGCCTGCTGCAGTCCATAGGGTTGCAGAGTCAGACCGGACTGAGCAACTGAACTGTAACTCTATTCTTGCCTGCGAAATCCCATGCACAAGGGAGTCCGGTGGGCTATAGTCCATGTGGTTGCAAAGAGTCGGACATGACTTAGCAACTGAACAGTAGCGACGGTGCTTCAAGCAGTTTTTTGTCGCCACTGAGACTAGTGAAATGTTGGTGGCTGTCCTGTATGGCTCAATACCCTGCTCTTCTGCTGGCTCCCAGGTCTCACCCGGTCATTTTAGGTGCAGAGATAAAGTTGGCATGCCATGGGATATCTTATTTTAGGAAATGTTTGCATATCGATATAGAGTTACATTAAGAGGTGTTAAATTTCTTCTGAAAAGATATAATTTTACTGATGTAGAAACTAGGAAAATGCGATTAAACAAAGGTAAACCACAATGAAATCTCACCTGAGTCAGGCACTAGGGGTGAGCCACATTGGAAGTTAGTTTTCTGGAAAATTATTCTTTCAGATCACTGTGCAGGTGTATAGATGAAAATGTAGGAGCACTGAAGATAAAACGCACCCCAGACAAGTGGACAGGTGGCGGACAGACTGGAATCAGGAGGACAGGCTGATGTGTCTTTCTCAGGGATCCAGGGATCCTGGCCCAAAACTCTCGCCCCGAGGTGTCGGTTCTCATCCCTGAAGCAAAGGGGATTAGAATAACAGGGTTCCCGACAGAAAAGAGATGCAGCTGATGGGAGGCTGAGGGGCCTCAGGGCTTCTTGGGTGTGCATGTTCTAGCCTTCATATTTGTGTTTTCATCGGAGTCCCTCCTCCGGTGGTGGGCAGGTGGTTCTTCTTGGGCTGGTGTGTCTTCCCCCACACCCCCCGCCCCTGACACAGTCAGCCTCCTCCCCTGCTCCCCAGGCAACCTTGCTCACACCTGGGATGAACACTGGAAAGACACATCAGGTTTCTATGAACAGAGGACTTCATGCAGAGTAGATGTTTTACAACCATAGACCTGTAGGGTAAGATGCTTTCTCCTTAGGTAAAAAGAGTGCGTGTTTTCTCTACTGTTAATTCTTTCACTTGGAACAGGAGGGTGACAGGAATGTGAATTTTGAAGGAGGAGAAGGTGAGATGGGTCACCAAGATGAATAGAGAATGTATTTTCCATCAGTTTATTGTTTTTGCTCCTACCCTCCAAAAACAAAATGCACTTTATCTAGCCCCCTCTGCTTACATTATCTGGATCAATTTTTTCAGTCATAATTGCCATTTCATTTCACATTTGCTGGGTGTCTGTCTTAGAAGCACATCCCTGGTGATCTCTTGCCCCCGGTGGTCATTCAAAGCTGCCCCCTCCTGTTCGGCTGGGTCTCTGACCGGGCACAACCGAACAGTGCGGCTGCTCACCCAGGGTGTTGGTGTGCACAGTGTCCACTGCTTCTTAATTGGGTCTTGAACAGCTTGAAAGATCGTAGCTTTTTATGAGGTTTCTGAGTCCAGTTTAAACATGTTGTCCGTTCTTTTTGGTAGTTCACTAAATAGACGCATGTTCTGGTCACTTTTTACAAAAGTGATTCTAAAAGAGTTAGAATCCCCTCAGTGATGCTCAGCGTCCCACCCATATAGAACAAGGATCTTTTAGTAATGTCAGGCTCTCCATCGAAGAGTGCACTTTGAACTCATAACTGCTACTTTCTATATCACTTATCCAGGCTGCCTAGATGTATACAGGTCCAACTCCCTGCTCTGGAGTCAGAGGACCCGCACCTCCACAGCCTGCCTGCACACACCCTCCCCTGCCCACACGTACACCTCCTTGCTCTCACACACCTTCCCCTGCCCGCACACGCCCTCCCCCACCTGTACATACACCCCCTTGCTCTCACACACCTTCCCCTGCCTGCACACACATCCCCTTGCCATCACACACCCTCCCTTGCCCACACACAGCCCCTTGCCCTCACATACCCTCCCCTGCCTGCACACATGCCCCCTTGTCCTCACCCTCCCCTNTGCTGCTAAGTCACTTCAGTCATGTCTGACTCTGTGTGATCCCATAGATAGCAGCCCACCAGGCTCCCTCATCCCTGGGATTCTCCAGGCAAGAACGTTGGAGTGGGTTGAGGTAGCAACAAATTGAAGCCAAATACAACAGATGTCTTGATCTCAGGGAACTTTGGCCTACAGTGACTTGAAGTAGAGTTTCAGTTCCCTGACCAGGGATTGAAGTCAAGTCATGAACATGAGAGTGCTGAATCCTAGTCACTGTACCAGAGGCCACTGACAAGGTGCTGGATCATCAGCTTTGTAGAAATGATGTTCCACAAAGTGACAGGAAGTAGTGAAACAAGTAAAGTAATTATTTGAAGGGAAAAGGATATGTGTGGGTAGATATAGGGGTGGGCTCCAAGAGAGTCAGTCCTCATGGTAATTTGATTCAGCTATACAAAGCATTTCTTCTGGATTTCCTCTGGCCAATCATTTTGCCTTGCCTGTCTCTGAGTACATAGCTTGCTTGTTTTAGCCAAGACGAATTCTAGCAAAGGAATCTAAGGGTTGTTGGACATCACCTGTCAAGTGTGTAGTCAGGTCAAGTGTAGTCTGTGTATGTGTAGCCAGGAAGCTTTCCTTAACATGGAGAATGAGAAATATGTGGTGTCTATCTTTTATCTGGGCAGGGTTCAGCTCCTCACTACTACTATTATGAAGTAGTAGCAAATTTGAAAATATATATTACTGATTCCCAATGGATTGATCACTCCTCAATTGGTCCTTTGACCATTCATGAATGCCAATCAAAGGAAATTAGGTTCTTAAACATTCAGAAAGTATTCTTAGGTGTTAAGATTTGAATTTGAATTTAGATCACACAGTCTTGTATCTGGGCTCTACCTTTTTCCAGGTCAAATTGCTTAACTTCTTTATTTCTGAGCTTCCTCACTTTCTATATTGCATGCTCATTCACTCAATTGTGTCTGACTCTTTGCTACCTCATCAGTCTTCTCTGATCAGTGATAACATTATAGGTCAGTTGGTTTAAAGTCCTGTATATCAGGTATCTTAAAAGAGGAATGCATAAAAAGAGTGTGTGTAGTTAAATTTATATTAAACATTCAGTAACTGAATCCTATGCATCATCAAACCAGTGGATTCTAAGAGGTTGCTGTAGGAAAGTCTTCAACTGGAAGAGTCAGAACAGTTGTAAACATTCTGTGAATATCTTCATTGGCATTTCAAATGTGATTGCTGACCATGGAGATGACAGATAAGTTTCAAGAAACAAATATACATTAGTTGTTTCTGACCATCTCTGGAGGCCAGAATCAGCTGGCTGTTTAACAAAGTTGTTCAGAGTTTCTTGATGCTCTTAAGAGACAGAATGTCAATGCCTTTAGTGAGGTTGCACAGTCGTTGATATCTCTTGAACAAGGTCACAAGTAAAAGATGCAGATATTTTGCTAGGTTTCCTTAGTCAACCACAGAGACTTACCCAGGGGTAAATTTGGCCGAGGCATGATCTGCTGTAAATGGTAAGTCTTATAAGAGTTTTATCAGGTTTTCAGGGTTTAGCTCGCAGGATGTGATATATTCTGATAGGGATATAAAAACAAGTTTTAGTTTTTAGTGACAGTGAGTCAAGTGGGAAGAAGAAAACTACAAACAATAACATGGATAGTTTTAGCCAGATATTGAGGGAAATGAGGATCTAAACGTTTGAGCAAGTTAAAAAGATCCACTCAAGTTTTCAAATAGGTGACATCAAATCCATAGGGTGAAATTAAACCTTTGCAAATCCATTAGTTTTCTGAAATTTATACAGTGGTGCAAAATAGCTTAAGACAGTGAACTGAAAGAGTCTGACAACGTGGGAGGACTGTTTTCCATTGAAACATTAAAGTTTCTCTACTCTCTCCCATCTTCCTTTTGAGAAAAATTAATTTTAAAGGAAGCTTATTATTGATTATAAAATAAGGCTGATTTCCTTGGGTATGCCCTGATTACTTTCATAGTAAATGTGATAACTTACCATGTTTTTTTAAAATTTGCTTTGCTAGAATCTCACATTGGAGATTCTCAGACAGGATTTTTAAAATTCTTGTGAGTCTAGAAGGAAGTCAAACCAAGATCTTAAGTACCTATTAATTTGGTTGAATTCTCTCTTTTCAAGACTGCCAAAATATCTTCATGTTCCTGGACTTACTTTAATCACATGTAACAGGGGGAATCCTGTAACACAGGGAGCAAACCAGTTTTTACAAGAAAATTTTGTAAGCACTGGCTCCATAAATTCAGTCTTAGTTTCTTAAAGGTATCTGTTCATATCTGACTAAGCCAACATTTTATTCAAATATGACAAACTCAAGCAATGGGCTTGTGTGCCTGAGGCACAGAAATCCAAAACACTTGAGTTCAGGTGTTAGCAGTGAAGTAAGGAGTAGGGGGCACAAGTCTCAGGTCCACTCCAACGTGATCCTTGAATTACTGATTTTTTAAAGAGAAAGAATAAAAAAGCTAGGATTAACCATTTAAACATTGTCTTGTGACATTTCTTAATCATAATTTTGAAAGTCAAGATGCTTGCATTATATGAGTCTCTGGTCTTGTGGTCCACAACCCAGGGATCAGTTAGCTCATCTTATTCTAGAGAAAAAAAAAAAAAAAAAAAACAAAAAAACAAAAAAACTGAGCTTGTATATTAATGGTGCTGTCAACAACAGAAATTTNCTCCCCTCAGTGGAGACTCCAAGGACAACAGGTGCACCAGAGGAATCCCAGGGCCCCGGGTAAGGAAGAGTCTCTAGGAAAACCCAGAGACAACCAGGGAGACCACACCAAGGTCAGAGGCTGACCCCGAGGGCTGCAGGGCAGCGAGCGCAGCTTGTGTCCAACCTGTTTATCCCCACTGTGCCTGGTGCATGGTGCACGTCCACAGTACAGACTCGGTCTGAAGAGGCAAAGCCAACATCAGACCTGGAGCAGACGTAGCAGGGACATGGAGTTACCAGAATGACTGTTTAAATACCTCTGATCCGTGTACAGAGGACACACATGGGTAAAGTGGAGTCTGCAGAGATGGGAGGGTCACAGGGGCTGAGAGATAGAATGTTGTGGTCAAGGGTTAAGAGTCTGGCTTTCTATGCAGCGGATACAGGTTTGATCCCTGATCTGGGGACCTCCCACATGCTGCACAGCAGCTAAGTCTGAGCAGCCACAAAGACCAGAAATAATTAACTAAAAAGCCAAAAATAATAAAAAAATAAACAAAATTTTTAAAAGTTTCATAGAAGAGAATCTTAATTTTTTCTCTCCTTTCAAAAGATGATTCTTTGCTAGTGATAAAAGTAATACACAGATGCTACAGAACATTTGGAAAAGTATAAAAAAGAAAATTAATCCTCTTATCCAAAAATGCTCTCTCTGTTCTTGTTAACATCTAATAATTTCGTTAAATGTGATCTTTTTAGATTAAATGTATTGGTTAATAGGCAATATAAACTATATGGTTCAATTTAAAAAAATTAAAAGAAATTCCTTAAAAAGTCTTCCTCCTTCTTCTGTCTGTCACCTCACTCCAGGAGAGTGCTCTTAACGTTTGCTCATCTGCAGTTTCCTTCTGTGACCCAGTTAAGACAAGCAGGTATTCATGATTCTTCCCCACGGTAGAGAAAGTAGCATTTTTTGTGTTGCTCTGAATTTTTTCCCTCTTGCTTTTTGTATCCTGGTGATCTTTCTGTATCATTGATGCAGTGCGGCTTCATTATTATTTTATCATTATTTTCCTTTTTGGCACTCAGTCGTGTTCTGTTGTGTGGCTGCACCAGGTCTTTTTACAGAGACATGTCTCGCCCACTCTGTGCTGTTAGCGTCTCCTCATGGCATGAACACAGCGCAGCTTTGATACCCCCGCTGCAACCCTGCCAGGTGATGGATGTTAAGAGGTGGGACTGAAAACGGCATTTGCTGAGAGCTTTGGGTCCATGTTTCTGTGGTCATTTGAAGAGTGCCCTCAGATTGGAATGTTTCTGTAGAGTTATATTCAATAGTTTAGAAATTTTCCTACTTACAGTGATGGTGCAAGTGTAAGCATTGAACGCAGAGTTTGTGGAGCTCAGAGACCTCCATGTAATGTGGAATTCCTCCAGGGGAGCCAGCATGTTGGTTGCCACCTGTTATCGTGTTTGGGGGTGGAGGGGCAGGCATGCCAGCTGGTGGCTGATCCGGGCCTGGGCCAGACCTCAAGCAGGCAGCCTCCCCTTGTCATTAAGTCAGTATTATTTGATACGAAGTCAAGGCACAATCCTACTCTTAATTTTCCGTGCCAAGAGAAATTTGGTCTTTGCACTTCGAAAAGCTCTGTGTCTCCTTAAGCCCTGTTTTCTGTCACAGATGCTGGTGTCGGGGAGCAGTGGTCAGGCTGTGTGTGCCGTGTGGCCACGAGTGGCTAGGACATGGAAGAGGTTTGACACAGGTCACGTGTGGAACTTAGTTAAAAAAGCATGGTATAAGAAAAATGCTGCAGGAAGATAGAAATACTCCGTCTGTCTTTCTATGGATTTCCCTTTTGGTAGGAGATGGCACTTGATTTTTTTTTTTTTTTTTTTGGTATGGATGCTGAGCAGTAATTTTGAATTATCTCAAGAGCTGTTAGTTTTGAGTGCTTTTTCTTTCTGTATCTATGTCTCATGTGTGCTGAATTCATTCATCTGGGGTTAGACTGCCTGGGTTTTCAGAATTCACAGGAGGGCCAGTGCACTGTGGCCACCCCACCCTGGGCCCGTCTTCCTCCCAGCATAAAAATAACATGCGCACAGCCTGCCAAGAACACTGCTTTGAACCTATTTAAGTTAATTATGTGAGAAAGGAGAACTCAAGAACTTACTGTTTTAATCACTCTTTAACTTGAGCTCTTTTGGGCTCGTTTCTCAAGGCTCCTGTTTTCCCAGCTGCGGTTCTGGCATGCAGCCTTGTTCACGGGATGGGGTGGCGGGAGAGTCGCTTGGTGGCCGGCAGCCAGCACGGATGGATCGCCACGCCGGTTGCCCTCCCCGGCCCAGCCAGCACGGACAGATCGCCACGCCAGTCACCCTCCCCTGGCTCAGGGGTTTGAGGATCATGCTTGTTTCGGGTGCAGTGTGGCTGCAGTGGGCAGGCTCTGAGCACTTTTTCCTGGGTGGCAAGAGTCCACCTTGGTTATTAATGCTTCGTGGTATCTTCCTAGCACCTCTCATGACTGATTTTTTATGCTTGTTCTGAAGTTTCCCCCGCTGTCCTGCCCGTAATTCCTTCCAAGACTGTCAGTGACTGGCGAGGGCATTGGGGCCTTACTGTTACAGGCAGGACGTGTCCCCGTAGGAAGGAGACACGGGCAATATGAGGTCTAGTGTTACAGGGCGTGCCTTACCCCTCCCAGGAGGGGGCGAGGGGGCCAGTCATTTGCTCACTGGGTCATCTCTCCAGGACACTGCGTGGCTCTCACCTCTTGGCTACTCTACGTAGTGCTGCTGTGCATGTGGGAGCGCGAGCATCTCTTTGAGACTCTGCTTTTTATTCTCTTGGCTGTAATCCCCGGAGTGCAATGTGTTGTCCTATGTCGACTCCGTTTCTCGTGTCCTGAGGGAATGCCCCGCTGCTCCCATGGTGGCTGCAGCGTCTGCCTTCCCACCAGCAGTGCACAAGGACCCCAGTTTCTCCACGTCCTTGCAGACAGCACTTGTTACTTTTGGGGGGTTTTTGGTAGCAGACATCCTGATCCATGTGAAGCAATACCTCAGTGTGGTCTTGATTTGCGTGTTTCTGATAAGTGACATTGAGCATTTTTTCATACACTTATTAGCCATTTGTATATCATCTTTGGATGATAAATTCAATATATTCAGTGTTTGCCATCTTTTAAGTTAGTTGATTTTGTGTTGTTGTTCATTTTTGGAGTTCTTTATATATTCTGAATATTAGCCTATCACATATAATTAGCAAGTATTTTCTCCCATTCTGTGGGCTGTTTTTTCACTTTGTTGATGGTGTCCTTTGATCCTGGCAGAATGTTTGATGTAGTTTCATTTGTCTATTTTTGCTCTGTTTCCTTTACTTTTGGTGTCAGATTCAAGAAATCTTTCCTAAATTCAGTGTCATGCAGCTTTTCCCCTGTGTTTTCTTCTGGGAGTTTTTTTCCTTTAAGTCTTGTATTTAAGCTCTTAGTCTGTCTCGAGTTGGTTTCTGTGTGTGGTGTAAGATCAGGGTACAGTCTTGTTCTCTTGCATGTGGATGTGCGGTTTTCCCAACACCATTTGTCAAAGAGACTGTCCTTTCTCCACTGCATGGCTCAGCACCCTTATCAGAGATCGTGTGATCATACACAGAGGGTTTATTTGTGAGCTGTCCTCTCTGATCCTTTGGTCCCTATGTCTTTATGCCAGTAACACACCCTTTTGTTACCTTAGCTTTGTATTGTGTTTTGAAATCAGAAAATGTGAGTCCTTCAACCCTGCACATTTTCAAACTTAGCTATTTGGATACCCTTGAGTTTCTGTATGAATGTTGTTTTAGATTTTTATTTATTCATTCCTTTTTGAGGTCGACGGCACAGATATTAAAGCGTTACCTCTACCAGGGGAGTCATGTGGGATCCAGACATTTTGCTGTTCATGGCTCTACAACCACCTCCAGATCTGGTGTTTACATGCAGGATAAGTAGAAACAGAACAAAAGCTCTCATCTCCCACGCTTTCCTACCCTTTGTATCAGATTTGTTTTTATAAACTTAAAATGTCATTCATCTTGATGTTCACACTTCTTGCTGTGTCTGAGAACTCAGTCTGCCTTCCAACCTGAGCACTTCATCCGGATAGATCTTCTCAGAGAGCAGTCCACTCGGAGATCAGACCAATTCTAGGTAGAGGGGAACAGGCCACGTGAGGGGCCCCGGCACACTCTTGTTTTAGATGGTCAGACTTTGTTTCTGTTTAAAGTTCTTCCAGTCGCATAAGTAAGCTAGTTTCTAAGAATGAAAGGTGATGAGTAGAATTTCGCTGAAAGATACATGAGTGCTGTTTTCACACGGTCCAGTTCTGGGAGGTCAGGATTTTCCAGTGTTTTCCCTGGAAGTAACAGGTGTGTTTTGCCCCCTGCCACCCCCCACAGTGGACCAGATCTACCACCTGGCCTCTCCTGCCTCTCCTCCCAACTACATGTACAACCCCATCAAGACACTGAAGACCAACACCATCGGGACCCTGAACATGCTGGGTGAGTTGGCCCCTAGTCCTGCAGACGGTCAGGGTGTTGGGCCCAGGTGTTGGATCCTGACAGTTGTGTTCTTCAGCCCCACTTCCCCATGCATGCTTTCAGGGTGATTGGATTTGCCGTCACAACTCGACATGGGGGTCCGGCACTGTGGGAATCGGTCTACGTTGCCTCCGTGACATCCCCTGCCTTCCAAGTGGCCGCCTGCCCCTCCCGCACTACCCCTACTTGTGGCATGTGTGCCTCGGGGCTAGAAGGGGCGCTGTACGTTCTGGCGTGAGGTGGGGCATGGGCTGGGCCCACAGAGTTGAGGGTGGAAGAGCCTCCTCGTGGGGTTGAGGAAACTGAGCTCCAGACTGACTGCAGGCCTCTCCCTGAAAGTGGAAGGTGGGTGTGAGCACCGCCCTGGGTGGCTGCATGTGAGCCCACAGACAAATCCAGAGAGCGGGCCACACGTACATGGGTGGCTGAGGTCAGAGGCACTTCTGTTTCCATGGGTTTAAAAACCAAGGGTTTTGATTAGGTGCGAAGTGAAGACAGGAACCACTTCTTTAAATGTCAAGTGAAAAGTGGATTTAATTATGGAATATTTAAAGCAGATTCTGTAACTGAGTTTGGGAAATAGCCCTGCATTTCAATTTGAGAAAAGGGCAGCGGGGAGGGGAGCACGGTCTGTTAGACAAAACCTTCGGGGCAGCAGGCTCTGTGAAGGACGCTTTCTCTAACTCAGGGCACTGGTGTCCTGACCGTCAGGTCACCTGGTGGAGACGCCCCTGTTCTTAGCACTGCACACACCTGCCCCCAACTCTGTCCAGCCCCCCACCCCGCCTCCACGTGGAGCTGGAGGCAGTGCAAAAACAGCTACCATGCTCACGATGTTTAGAAAGATGACCGTCCTCCCACCTGTCACAGGATGCTCCCTCCTGTCCGCTGACGGGGGTTAGGTCAGATGAGGGTTAAAGCTGGGGACTTGGCGACCACAGAAGATGGAGAGGTTCCCAAAGCTGATGCCTTGAAATGCCCTTAGAGCGGGGGCCCCAGGTACTGGTCCATGACCTGTTAGGAACCGGGCTGCACAGCAGGAGGTGAGCAGCGAGTGAAGCTTCATCTGTATTTACAGCCGCTCCCCGTCACTCACATTGCTGCTTGAGCTCTGCCTCTTGTCAGGTCAGGGGCAGCATTAGATTCTCGTCGGATCATGAACCCCAGTGTGAACCGCACATGCAAGGAGCCTAGGTTGAGAGCCCCTTACGAGACTCTGCTGCCTGTTGATCTCAGGTGGAGCTGAGGCGGTGATGCTAGTGCCAGGGAGTGGCTACAGTTACAGAGTATCACTAGCAGAGAGGTGTGACTGCAGAGAGCCGAATAAATCAGCTGCAGACTCATGTCAGAACCCTGCCAGTGAGTAGCAAGTGACGGCTAAGCTGCACCTGGTGAAGTGTGTCATTACTGTCTATCACAGTGTAATAATAATAGAAATAAAGTGCACAATAAATGTATTGTGCTTGAATTGTCCCCAAACCATCCTCCCACCCCCGCCACGTCTGGAATAATTGTCTTCCATTAAACCGGCGCCTGGTGCCAAAAAGGCTGGGGACTGCTGTCTTAGAGCTTGACCTGAGCACTGCAGGTGACAGTGCTCTAGTCCATTCTTGCTGGGAGGGGTGAAGGCGAGAAGGGGTCAGAGCTAGACATGGACGTGGCCAGTTGGTTTGGAGAAGATACTGCGGAAGCTGGACCTCAAAGGAAGGAGGGAGTGGGGCAGAGGTGCCTGAGCAGGAGACAGTCTTGGGCACAGTTGGAGGTGCCCGGGTCACATGGGGAGCAGAGGATAGAAGGCTGACCATCAGGGAGAGAGTGGCAGCCAGGTTCGAAGGACCTTGCCCTCTGCCTACGGGGTGCAGGTAGTTACCTGATGAAGTGCTGGTTGCTATGTTCAGGTGAAGGGATCTCTGTAAAATTCCCCAAGTCATACCTTATAATAAAGCCCACAGACCGTATATTCAGCCCTGTTTACAGTTACACGTGTCCAGCTAACTGCTGTTTCTGGGAGTTCATTTGTGCTTTTCTTACAGTTTGAATTTAGATTCCATAGTAGATGCAGTAAGAGTGGATAACATACAATGCACAGATGACCAGATACCATTTGTACGAAAACATTCCTTGAATTGCCTGTGCGTTTGTGTTTTCCTTGATTCTCAAAGCTGACAGTGTCCTGTCATGTTTCCTCAGGGCTGGCAAAGCGAGTTGGGGCCCGTCTACTCCTGGCCTCCACCTCAGAGGTGTACGGAGGTGAGTGGGCATCACGCCAGCCCCCTGGACAGCTGGCTCCTGTCACAGCAGGAGGGAAGAGGGACCAGTGAGTCTAGACTTGTTTCCAAAAGGCCCTCCCGGCTGTTCCTCTCCAGAGGGCAGCAACCAAGGGGTTCCCTCCTCCGGGTGGGATGAGCCTTTTTCTGCTGCTGCAGGACCTCCCTCACCAGGACTGGGTTATGTCACCTTGCCAACAAGCAGCAGCCACTTAAAAATCCACAGAAGTGTCTTTGCTCCAGAGGCACCTCAGGAGTCAGATCACGGAGGCTTTGCTGCTTTAGCCAGAGGGTTTGCTCTTTAGTGAAAGCAGCCTCACCCCCCACCCCCTCTGCTCTCCAAACCCTGAAACCTCAGGGGTTAGGAGACTGATGGTGGAGGGGACAAATGTGTGCTGGTTGCCTCCGCTGTTTTAGGGTAGGTTCTGAGAGAGCCTTAAGTAGGTGGAGCTAGAAAACCCTGGCGCCTGCTTTGCCCTCCTCGCCCCAAACCTTGAGGATGTGAGCGTTCAGACGAGGCTGAGGGCCCTGTCCACTCAGGGGCTTCTGCCCACCACTGCCTGCAGGCGCAGGGTTCTGGAGAACCAGTTAGTGGATGCAGCGGAAGCCAGATGCTAATGCAATGTGATTTTCTCCAGGCGTTGCTGTCATGGCCAGGAAGTGAGAGGGCAATGTGGGAAGAGATGCCTTTTAAAAAAATAAATAAGGGAGTCAAGTGAAAAAAAACATAGAAGCTGCAGTTCTGATGACGCAGCTCTGCTCTTTGCCTCCACTGGCAAGGCAGAACACCCCCACAACTCTGACGTCCAGGTAGCGCCCTCCTCCCACCAGCTCCAGGAAGGGGCATTGAGAGCTGGGGACCTTGTGGCCCTGTGCTTCCCGCCTCTGGACTCTGCAGAGCTTGGCAGGTCCCCTCGCGGTACCAGGAGGCCCTTTGTAGCATGTGTCCCAGAAGCAGCGAGGCTGGGTCCTTGTTCCTGTCTCAGTGCCCTGATGGTCCGTATCCTGCCCCGGACGTCTTTTCCACGACCCCCTACTACCCTCACTTAGCATCTCGCCTCTGACGTCAGCTTGTGAGTGATGTTAGGGTAACTCTCAGAGGTCCCCGGGTCTGCTCCAGCAGTGGTGCCTGAAAGCACCCCTCTGGTCTGCTGGCCCCCCATGCTGAAGGGGGGACGGGTTTGAGATGATGTGTCCCCTGCACCCTCACTGTTGGAGTAGCAAAGTGGCTTTGTGAGGAGGTGAAGCTGGGTTGTGAACCTCTGGCATTTCCACCCCACCAGTGTCAGCTGAGGAGCAGGTGTCTGTGCCCACCCTTTTCTGTTGGTCCTCTGCGGCATTCAGGGCCTCTCTGTGGGTGTCCAGCCTGCCCTGCCCTTAGCAGAAATCCCGAATCCCCTCTGATAGGTGTCTTTCCAGGTGAGATGCTTATCCTGGTCTTTCCCAAACTCCCTTTTGCATCATCGTTATCCATTGTCTGTAAAACATGTGAACTTGAACAAAGAGGGGTTCTAAAGCGCTTCCTCTTCCACCACCACCCCCCCCTCTCCCACAGACCCTGAAGTCCACCCACAAACCGAGGATTACTGGGGCCACGTGAATCCCATAGGACCCCGAGCCTGCTATGACGAAGGGAAGCGAGTCGCCGAGACCATGTGCTATGCCTACATGAAGCAGGTATCGGGCTGGTGGTGTAGACAGGTCACTGCTGGATTGAGTACAGCTGACCGTGGTTGACCCTGTCCAGGGACGGGTTCCCCACTGTCTTGAATTAACGGTGCTGTCAGCAGCCTTTCCCATGTCTCTTTAAAAAAATGATTTCTGGAGATGAAGCCTTGGGTTTTGAAGACACCAGTGTGGCTGGATGAGCTTTATGACTAACCGCCCACGAGCAGTTAATAGTAAGTGCTTCGCTTTTCCCAAGGCCTCTGGGTCGGTGGACACTTTTTTTTTTTTTTAACGTTTTACTTGTCTCTCTGTTATCTAGTGAGTATACTTCATTTTTGCTTTCACATGGGCATCTTCAGGGATTGTTATGCACCCTCTGAGCCCCTGCCTCCTTAGTCGCCCCGTGCTGCGGCCCGCCCATGGGTCTTTCTGTGTTACGGATTTGCTCACTCCCAGCTGAGGGGTGGGGGTCTGGGTTCCCGCCTGGTTTCCCCCTGTCTGCCCTGAGCCGTGGGCTGTTGCTCACAGGCCCTGTCCCGCCCACCTGAAGGCTGTGCAGACACCAAGGAGCTGTCCAGGCCATCTGTTGTGCTCGATCAGTGCTGGGGTCCTCACTGACAGACTCTTTCCTGGAGGGACATGTAGGTAGAGGACTGTGGCCAGGTGTTTTCAGGGCAGGGCTCTGTGACAGGGAGACCTCTCTCTCGGACTGAGAGACAAGACCTCTGAGACCGAGAGCTCTGAGGATTGAGGGACTAGCAGGCGTCCATCCTGGGAGCAGCCGTGGATTGAGGGTTCATCATCCTGGCCCATTTGGAGCTCAGTTGGCCATTGGC
>SJYV01027767.1:58175-85515 GCA_006410875.1 Neotragus pygmaeus
TTTTTTTTTTTTTTTTTTTTGGTGGTGGTTCAGTTGCTCAGTCATGTCTGACTTTTTGCAACTCCATGGACTGCAACATGCCAGGCTGCCCTGTCCTTCACCGTCTCCTGGAGCTTGCTCAAACTTGTGTCCATTGAGTTGGTGATGCCATCCAACCATCTCATCCTCTGTCATCCTCTTTTCCTCCTGCCATCAATCTTTCCCAGCATCAGGGTCTTTTCCAATGAGTTCACTCTTCCCATTTTTTTTTTTTTGCTGTTAAGTGTATGAGTTCTTTTATATGTTTTGGATATTAACCCCTTGTCCTATATATGATTTGCAAACATATTCTCCCATTCAGTAGGTTTGCCTTTTCATTTTGTTGGTGGTTTCCTTTGCTGTGCAGAAGCTTTTTAGTTTGATATATTCCCACGTGTGTATTTTTGCTTTTGTTGCTTAAATTCTATGAGTAATGCCATTTCACAGATGTGAAGCTAAGGCTCACATCTCAGAATTAACACTGAACACTTGAGTAATGCTGCCCTTGGAGTATCAGAATGGGAGGTAGGGAGGGGCTGGGTGGGGCAGGCTGGATGCCACCTGCTGACTTGGAAGAGAAAAGGAGAGAAGGGTGAGGCAGTTTGGGTGCCTACTGCTAAGAGTAAGTGATCCCAGAAAGGCCAGGCTCTCTGGGGGTCCTGAGCTCTGGGTCATCCTCTCTGGGATATCTTTCCTCACTGCTCCTCTATGTGCTCCCTCTGTCCTCTGCTAGCCTGGGTTAGGTTGCCCTCACCCTCCCACCTTCCCAACCCCGCATTCCTGCAGCCCCAGTAGGTTATGTAACTCTTTAACATTGAGTTAGCCAAAAAGCCCATTGGGGTTTTTCGTGGGATGGTATGGAAAACCTGAATGAACTTTTTGGCCAGCCCAGTACACCTACTACCTCGCACTAGGATTGTCTATCTGGGTTTCTTTTTGCCTTTTAAAGGCCAGCAGTCTGATAAACCCTCTAGTCCCAGCACCCAGCACTCCTCACTAGAGCTCAGTAATGGCAGTTCCTCCAGGCTAAAGACTCCATTGATGACCAGGAAGAGAGTCAACATCAGATCTTTCACCGCAAGAAGTTTTCACAGGTGAAGGCGCTTGTGGAGAAGAGCGAGGGGAGCATCGTGGCCTTCCCTTACTAAAGAAGCTCATGCTTCTGCTCCATACAGAGGAAGCTGTTACAGTGTTGAGGTCTCTCAACAGGTTTCTTGCTGTGTGGGAACCATCCCTCACAACCATGTGTTGTCACACATCACAAAGTCCAGATGGACTGCCTGTTGCCTGGATGGACTGATTTCCCTAACCATTGCAGAATCATGCAGGTTGTTTCCATTTTCACTCTTTCAAGCGATGCTGCCAAGGTCATTTCTGGCCCTGTCACCTTGCAGTCTTGTGCAAGTGCATCCCCAGAGGGGAACTGCAGGGTCAACAGCGTTCCCATAAAGGTTGCCTCTTAAAAACTCAAATATTAGAAACTGCTTATGCTAATGACAGTTACCTCAGAGGCAAATACTTCAAGTACCTTTCCCATGACGTGTTATGTATCTATTCTGACTCAACATCAGGGTTCACAACTCTTGGAAGCCGGTTTTCTCTGAGATTGACATTGCAGTAAACAGCAGGAATGCCCAGGAGAATGTGTCAAGAGAAAGGGACGACAGAGTCATGGGCAGCAGGAAAAACAACAGTGAAAAAACTAAAATGGAAAAGACGGCTTGTAACCGAAAGTATGATGAAATCAAAGAAATAGGGAAGAAAAAGCTAGTCTCTACCTGCAAAAGGATCTCAGAAAAGATTTCCTTTGAAAAAACCGCAGCGCTAATAAATAGCAAGACTTTGGTAGGAAAAGCAAGTGGGAAGAGATCCTCACAATTCATCCTCTTAATTTGTAGATGAAGAAACAGGGTCGAGGGGTAAACTGACTTGCTCGAGGACATGTGGCTTTAGTTAGCAACACTGCAAGCACCAGAGCCCTTGCTTCTTAGTCATGCTGCATCATGGCCTGTATGATCCCTTCCATTTTTCTCCACTTATCCCTTTATAATTACTTTACTTAGGCAATATGGATAATTCATTCAGAGCTGGAACATCGTTTTCTCATTTCACTGAGTTTAAATGGAGATGACAGGGCCTATTCTTTAATGTTTAACAATCAAAACCAATTATGACTCTTTCTTTCCCTCATGCAAAAAACACACTGCCCTTTTCAGAAGGCAGTGTTTTCATTCTATGGCATAAACAGGCCAATGAGAACAATAACATAGCAAGAAAACCTCCAAAGAAGGTAAATACGAAATATAATCAAGTAAGCCCAGTTAGTCAGGGTTGGGGAAATAATGCCATGGATACAAGATAAAGAATGAAAACAGCTCAAAGGACACTGAACTCATGGGTGTGAGTCAGGGCATACTCATGTGTGTTCAGCCCAGTGATGTGACCAGCACCAACGAGCTCAATTTCCTTCTAACATGTGGAAGGGACCAGAAAGGCCCTAGAGACTTCCCTGGTGTGGAACTAAATCCCCTAGACTGCCCAAGTGATGCTTGACTAGACGAGGGAGACTTCCCACTTTGCCCTGTAACAGGATAACTGAGTCAAGAGCCACCCTTAAACGTTAAGTTCGATTAATTACACACCTACTGACCCACCTATCCTTCCCTCCATCCATCCCTCTATTCTTTGATCTAACAATCCATATTTGTTGAACTCACACCAAATTGGAGCTCAATTTGTGAATTTTCAAATAGCTTCCTGATTGGAAATAATAGCCAGGTCTTAACTTCCAGTTCCACAATATCCCAGGGTGTTTGTTCCTTGTGTATACAAAAAAGTGAAAGAGTCAGTCGTGTCTGACTGTTTGTGACCCCATGGTTTATAGCCCCACCAGGCTCCTCTGTCCATGGGATTCTCCAGGCAAGAATGCTTGAGTGGGTTGCCATTCCCTTCTCCAGGGGATCTTCCCAACCCAGAGATCAAACCGGGGTCTCCTGCCTTGTAGGAAGATTCTTTACCATCTGAGCCACCAGGGAAGCAGAGAGACAGCCAGTTTTCTGAGGTTTTTTTCTATCGATGTAATTTATATGGATGTGGTTGCTCTTCTTTTTGTCATCCTAAATAGTAGAGCTAGAGAACTGAAGCCAGACAAATAATTAAATGTAAAAAGGAATCCTGTTTTTCTTAGACTCCATCTTGAGGAAGCCATTCATTTGGAAATCCTCAGAAAAATATTGGCAGTAAACCCTTCAAAGAGACAGAAAGAATTCCAGTGGACCCAGGGAAGACAGTCTTTGTTTATGAAAGAAATACTTTTGGAGGTACTTCCTTTCACACGTATAGACGCTACCAGCTTAATGCAGCATTAGAGGTTTTTGACGCCAGTGCCATTGCAAAAGTGCATCCTTGAGACATCCAGGGGGCTCTGGCCATGGCCCGTCCTTGTCCCTTTCCTTGGCAAAATGCTGTGTTTCAGGTTTTAAGGGACTGAGAACCCAAACCGAGTCATTGCCTAAGATCCTTGGATAAGTTCATAAAGTGTGACTGTCTGAACTTAAAGAGAGGAAAGTGTTAAAGTGAAAGTGTTAGGGTTAGCCTGCCAGGCTCCTGTGTGCATTGGGATTTCCCAGGCAAGAATACTGGAGTGGGTGGCCATTCCCTTCTCCAGGGTATCTGCCTGATCCAGGGATCAAACCCGGGTCTCCAGCATTGCAAAAAGGTTCTTTACCATCTGAGCCACTAGGGAAGCCCCAAAGGAAACTGATGCAAGATGGCTAAGCCACACCACCTCCTCGAATGTCAGCTCTGTGAGAATGGAGACTCCATTGACCATATTTGTTATGTTATCTCTAGCGTCTGGCAATATGATGTTCAGTGCTCAATAAATGGGTTTAATTAATAAAATCGTTGTTACAGTCTTCCCAGGAAATGCTGTAGCACTTAAACTACTAAACAATAAAAAGTACATTAGATTTGAAGAAAACCCAAGACTGATTTTTGGCATTTCTTAGTAACTCTCTCTAAGCATCAGTTTCCATATCTTTAAATGGGTTCAGTAGCATCTAGCTCACAACGCTACTGGTAGAGTTAAATGGAATAGCATATTTAAAAGACTTGAGCACAATAACTGATACAGTGAAGTGTGCTTAATAAATACAGAGTCGGTTAAATAAAATTAGAGGACTGCATACATCTTAGCAAGATGACTACGGTGACTCTAAAAAGGAAGCACCAATTTACAATGTAACCAATGAAAGAGAAGCCAAAATCATGAAGTTTCCAGTCTGTCCTAAGGAAGTGTTATAATGACAGAAACATTTGGTGATAAATACAAAGAATATTTTAAAAAGGGAGTCAATTGATAAAGTTTTGCCAGTGTTTCTTTGACAGTTTTCGATGTTAACTTTGTTTTCATATGAACAAAACTGCTTTCCTGAGTTACCTAGTGCCAGCTAACTAAAACTTGCTTTCAAAGTTCTTGCTAAGAAAAAATTATGCAAAATTTGGAAATAAGGCAAAGAAGTTACTGCATTTTTTTTTTCAAAGTCATACTAGAAAATTATCTGAAATACTCACTCAAGGATTAACTGAGGCTCTGGGAAATTATCATTTTGTTTGACTTACTATTTATTATTTGTTATAGGCTAAATGTTTGTGGGCCCCCAAATTTATATGCTGAAACCCTAATTACTGCTTAAAGTCCAGGGTCTATAACTTTGGCTGTTAACTTGGAGAAATTCAATGTGTTGTTTTCCCACTAGGCATGTCAGTGGTTTCTGTTTGTAGAAATGAGAGCCCTAAAGATTACAATTTTATCAACTGGCAGGGCATTAATCATTTTTATCTAATGTGACCTGAGCCTCAGTTTCTCTGCTCTGTAAAATGGCATTAATGTTTCTGCTATGCAATTAAATATAATGCATATAGCACTTGTAAGGCACTGCTTGCTGCTGCTGCTGCTGCTAAGTCGCTTCAGTCGTGTTCGACTCTGTGCAACCCCATAGACGGCAGCTCACCGGGCTCCCCCATCCCTGGGATTCTCCAGGCAAGAACACTGGAGCGGGTTGCCATTTCCTTCTCCAATGCATGAAAGTGAAAAGTGAAAGTGAAATCGCTCAGTCATGTCCAACTCTTAGCGACCCCATGGACTGCAGCCTACCAGGCTCCTCCATCCATGGGGTTTTGCAGGCAAGAGTACTGGAGTGGAGTGCCATTGCCTTCTTCAAGGCACTGCTTAACACATAGGAAACTTAATTAAATGATACTATGATTATTTAGATCAGAGGTTCACAGCTGTGTCTTGTTGGGTGTGTGTAGTGTTCAAAAATATTGGTGGCCTATAGGTAAAATTCAGGACACTGCATATTAATATATACATTGATTTTTTACTTCTCTTAAAAAAAATTCAAAAGGTCTGACAGTACAAGGCTTAAATGCCTACATGGCAACCAACAGCTCTAAGTGGGTGGCATCTTCTCTTTGGGATGGGCAGGTGTTGTCCCACTTGCCATGGGCCACACCCAGGTCTCTTTGTTCCTTTCCATTCCCTGCCTGGCCCTTGAGGCTTCAGTCTCTGGTTTAGAGCATCATCTCCTTATTCCAATAACCTCAGATATGCAGATGACACCACCCTTATGGCAGAAAGTGGAGAGGAGCTAAAAAGCCTCTGGATGAAAGTGAAAAAGGAAAGTGAAAAAGTTGGCTTAAAGCTCAACATTCAGAAAACGGAGATCATGGCATCTGGTCCCATCACNCGTTTCTTACATAATAGTATATATGCTTCAATGCCATTCTCCCAGATCATCCCGCCCTCTCCTACTCTGTTATGTCTCAGTGTAGATGTTTGGTTTCATCTTGTTGAAGACTCTTTGTGCTTCCTGTAAGTGAATATCTGTTCTTTCTTTAGGTTTGGGAAGTTTTCAGCCATAATTTATTCAACTACACTTTCAATTCTGTTTTCTCTTTCTTCTTCTTCTGAGATCCCTATTGTGTGTAGATTGATGCACTATAAACATTCAGAAAATGGCATCTGGTCCCATCACTTCATGGGAAATAGATGGAGAAACAGTGGAAACAGTATCAGACTTTATTTTGGGGGGCTCCAAAATCACTGCAGATGGTGATTGCAGCCATGAAATTAAAAGACACTTACTCCTTGGAAGAAAAGTTATGACCAACCTAGATAGCATATTCAAAATCAGAGACATTACTTTGCCGACTAAGGTCCGTTTAGTCAAGGCTATGGTTTTTCCTGTGGTCATGTATGGATGTGAGAGTTGGACTGTGAAGAAAGCTGAGCACTGAAGAATTGATGCTTTTGAACTGTGGTGTTGGAGAAGACTCTTGAGAGTCCCTTGGANAAGTGTCAGACTTTATTCTTTTGGGCTCCAAAATCACTGCAGATGGTGACTGTAGCCATGAAATTAAAAGATGCTTACTCCTTGGAAGGAGAGTTGTGACTAACCTAGATAGCATATTCAAAGCAGAGACATTACTTTGCTGACTAAGGTCCATCTACTCAAGGCTATGGTTTTTCCTGTGGTCATGTATGGATGTGAGAGTTGGACTGTGAAGAAAGCTGAGCACCGAAGAATTGATGCTTTTGAACTGTGATGTTGGAGAAGACTCTTGAGAGTCCCTTGAACTGCAAGGAGATCCAACCAGTCCATTCTGAAGGAGATGAGCCCTGGGATTTCTTTGGAAGGAATGATGCTGAAGCTGAAACTCCAGTACTTTGGCCACCTCATGTAAAGAGTTGAATCATTGGAAAAGACTCTAATGCTGGGAGGGATTGGGGGCAAGAGGAGAAGGAGACGACAAAAGGATGAGATGGCTGGATGGCATCACTGACTCGATGGATGTGAGTCTGAGTGAACTCCAGGAGTTGGTGATGGACAGGGAGGCCTGGCGTGCTGCAATTCATGGGGTCGCAAATAGTCGGACACAACTGAGCGACTGAACTGATTAAAAGAATGAAATAATGCTATTTGCAGCAACATGGATGGACCTAGAGAGAGTCATATTGAGTGAAGTCAGTACAGAAGAAGGAGTATCATATGACATCTCTTATATTTGGAACCTAGAAAGAGGTGATACAAATGAACTTATTTACAAAACAAAGACTCACAGATTCGGAACTTAACGGTTGCTGTGGGGGAAGGGTGGGGGATGAGACAGGGAGTTGAGGTGGGCATGTGCACATTGCTGTATTGAAAATGGATAACCGACAAGGACTCAGCTCAATGTTATGTGGCAGCATTGACTGGGGGGGAGTTTGCAGGAAAATCGATACATGTATATGTATGGCTGAGGCCTTTCACTGTTAGTCAGCTATACCCCAATACAAAATAAAAAGTTTAAAGTTTGGAACAAAGAAAAAGTCTACAAATAATAAATGCTGGAGAGGGTGTGGAGAAAGGGGAACCCTCCTACACCGTTGTTAGTAATGTAAATAGGTGCAACCACTATGGAGAACAGTAAGGAAATTCCCTTAAGAAACTAAAAACAGGGCTACCATATCACCCAGCAAATCCCACTCCTGGGCAAATACCCAAAGAAAAACATGATTCAAAAGGACATATACAACCCTATGTTCATTGTAGCACTGTTTACAATAGTCAAGACATGGAAGCACCCTAAATATTCATCAAGAGAGGAATGCATAAAGAAGATGTGGTAGAAAGTAAACATGGTAATACTACTCAGCCATTAAAAGAGTGAAACAATGCCATTTACAGCAACATGGATGGACCTAGATTGTCATACTAAGTGAAGCAAGTTAAGGATAAATATATACTATTACTTATATGGGGAATCAGAGAAAAGGATACAAATGAAATTATTTACAAAACAGAAACTTAACAGTTACCAAGAGGAAATGGTGGGCAGGAGGGATAGATCAACATGTACACACTGCTATATTTAAAATAGACAACAAGTACCTACTGCATAGCATAGGGAACTTTGCTCAATAATCTGCAAAAAAACTAAACAGCAAAGGTATTTGAAAAAGAATAGAAACATGTATATGTACAACAGAATCACCTTGCTGTACACCTGAAACTAACAATATTGTTAATCAACGACAATATAAAGTAAAAATTTTTTAAATGTGAAAGTGAGCTCAGATGATAGGAGACTCAGGTTTGATCCCTGGATTGGGAAGATTCCCTGGAGAATTCCATGGACAGAGGAGCCTGGTGGGCTACAGTCCATGGGGTTGAAAAGAGTTGGACATGACTGAACAACTCAGATTTTCACTTCACTTTCACAACTATGCTATCTACATGGCTTTGAAAATATGAAATTCAGACTTCTTATAAAGTGACAGAAGCCATAAGATAAGAATAAAACAAGGAATACACAAACATCAAAAGGATTCTCCATAGATTTGACAACGTATATGAAATAGACCAACTCTTGGCCAAGTACAAACTCACAGCTTGGACTCATTCAGTCATGTCTGACTCTGCAATCCCATGGGCTATAGCCTGCCAGGCTCCTCTGTCCCTGGAATTTCCCAGGCAAGAACACTGGAGTGTGTTGCCATTTCCTCCTTCAGGGATCTTCCCAACCCAGGGATCAAACCCACGTCTCCTGTGTCTTCTGCATTGGCAGGTGGATTCTTCACCACTAGCGCCACCTGGGAAGCCAGATGAGGTTGCTGTGTTGAGACATTCAGATGTAAGGAGGAAATGGTGAGGGTAGTGTTTCTTTATTCCCAGAACAGAACCATGTCTGAGTCACCTGGCTGACTAGTAGGAGGGTCACTGAGGGGCAGTTCATCACATTCTTCATCCCTGGCTCCCTTGATCCAGTGGCAAAAGGTGGAGTCTGTCTGCTGTCAGTGTGGGAGTACAGCTCAGTGGTGTTCCCGGAAGCATCTGGGCTTTACTAATGGACACTGCACGTGTTCCCTTCCACAGTTCCTGGCTTGGTTTCACAAAATTTGCTTCTCAGTAAAAAGGAAAAGGAACTAGAAATCCAAAAATAGGATGAAAGAGTTTCATTAATAGCAATAAAAATCCAACCCTGAGTTGGCATCAGATGCTCACCACACAATGTGGGTAGCAGAGTGCGTTCCATGCCTTTTTGGATTATATATATATATAGGTATAATATATATACATGTATATTATGTATATATGATGATGATGTTAGTCACTCTTTGTGACCCCATGGAGTGTATGCTCCTCTGTCCATGGGATTTCCAGGCAAGAATACTGGAGTGGGTTGCCATTCCTTTCTCTTCTCCAGGGGATTTTCCCGAACCTGGGAATGAACTGGGTCTCCTGCATTGCACACAGATTCTTTACTATCTGAGCTGCCAAGGAAGTCCATATTTATATATAATATATTATACATTGTTTAATTATATATTAATAATAATCTTAAAAGACCCAGCCTTTTAGAAACAGATATAATCTTCACTAGAGAGTAAAAAATAAACACCACCACAGCTGGCCTAAAAGCAACCGTCAATTAAGAAAGCGGTAAAGCTCAACAAGACTCTTTAAGAGTCCCTTGGACTGCAAGGAGATCCAAACAGTCCATTCTGAAGGAGATTAGCCCTGGGATTTCTTTGGAGGGAATGATGCTGAAGCTGAAACTCCAGTACTTTGGCTACCTCATATGAAGAGTTAACTCATTGGAAAAGAGTTAACTCATTGGAAAAGATGCTGGGAGGGATTGGGGGCAGGAGGAGAAGGGGATGACAGAGGATGAGATGGCTGGATGGCATCACTGACTCGATGGACATGAGTCTGAGTGAACTCTGGGAGTTGGTGATGGACAGGGAGGCCTGGCGTGCTGCGATTCATGGGGTTGCAAAGAGTTGGACACGACTGAGCAACTGAACTGAACTGAAAGCTCAACATTTCCTTAATACCAATAGTAAATAAATCAACCTATTGCTCAATTACTGGACTAATCTTTTAAATAATAGAAGCAATAATGTTAATGAGTAACAAGAAATATTTCTCCTTGCCTAAGTTTATATCATCAACTATTATTATTTAACGATAAATAAACAGCATTACATTGGGCTTCCATGGTATCTCAGATGGTTAAGAATCCACCTTGCCAATGCAGGAGACCCAGGTTTGATCCCTGGGTCGGGAAGCTCCCCTGGAGAAGGGAATGGCAACCCACTACAGTATTCTTGCCTGGAGACTTCCATGGACAGAGGAGCTTCAGGGCTACAGTCCACAGGGTCCCAAAGTATCAGACTTGACTGAGCAACTTAACTCTTTCACTTCTTCAGCATTAAATTATTTATGAACCATACTGTTAACCCAATATAGGTATGCACCCAAGGAAAGGTTAAAAAGAGTGAAAGGAGCTCTGCAATCACAAACCCCACCTATTTGTCAAAAACATGACCTCTATTAATAGCATAAGTAGTATTAGAGACACTGTCTGCCCAGTGACAGTCCTTCAACGGCCAGAGTATCCTAACTGTGCAAAGGTAACAAAAGCATTTTTTTCTCTAAATATGGACTCTAAAAAATGTGTCCATTTATATAATGGCCACACAAAGGTTTTACTGTCTCCTGCTTTTAATCTGTGAAATTGATCTTTTCGTGAACATGTGGGAGTAAACAAATAAGATGAGAAGACCCCATGGAGCTATAATTCATTAACCCAAAATACAAAGTTAAGCCATCAAGGGATGCTAAGACTATGTGCGCTGTGCTTAGTCGCTTTAGTCGTGTTCAGACTCTTTGCACCCCGACGGACTGCAGCCTACCAGGTTCCTCTGTCCCTGGAATTCTCCACGCAAAAATACTGGAGTGGGTTGGCATGCCCTCCTCCAGGGCATCTTCCCGACCCAGGGTTCGAACCCACATCTCTTATGTCTCCTGCATTGGTAGTCAAGGTCTTTACCACTAGTGCCACGTGGGAAGCCCTACTCCAATATAAAATGACAATAAAGAATGGAAAAGTTTTTTTTTTTAAAGCGGGGCATGAAGAAATGCTGCTGCCTTATGGCCATGTTTTGTAACTACAACTATAAAAGCTGTGTTGACAGGGTACTCGCAATCAGGTACAGGGTATTCACAAGGTCCAAGGGGTTCTAAGTAACAACTGATCTCCTGGACTTTCCTGCTGCTGCTGCTAAGTCGCTTCAGTCGTGTCCAACTCTGTGTGACCCCATAGACGGCAGCCCACCAGGCTCCCCCGTCCCTGGGATTCTCCAGGCAAGAACACTGGAGTGGGTTGCGGTGGTCATTAAAAAAGAATTCATAACTGGGTGAAAGTGAAAGTGAAGTCGCTCAGTCGTGTCCGAGTTGCGAGCCCATGGACTGTAGCCTACAGGCTCCTCCGTCCGTGGGATTTTCCAGGCAAGAATACTGGAGTGGGTTGCCATTTCCTTCTCCACAAGATCTTCCTGACCCAGGGATTGAACCTGGGTCTCCCACATTGTAGGCGGACACTTTACCATCTGAGCCACCAGGGAAGTCACCTGGGTAGACCATCACAAAACCAAGTTTAATAGGTATCTTTAACTCACACATTTAAAAAGAAAATCACATGAAAAGATGTCAACGATGCTAAGTACTAGGGAACTGCATTCGATCCTGCAATGAGGTATCACCTCACACCGATCAGATCAGATGAAATAACACTAGTCAGATCAGAATAAAACTATGCAGGTTAATAATTTTAGTGGGGGTGACCTTGGAGAACAAAAAATCCTCTGAGTGATTTTAAAGCCTAGACTTACCAGTCAAATCACATTATCACTTTTTGATCCAAAAGTGGATCAGCAGAACAAGTTATCCTAGGTATAACAGCACAGTCCTATTCTAGAGTCCATACTGACAATAGGCTTTATGACCTCTGTTTTGAATCAGGGCACCCTAATGGTGTGAACACTATTAAATTTTCATTTGTGTGATGATTAAAGTCCTATGTGATCTGAATTCAGACCAGTATAATCCAGGTTGGTTTCTATATTATATATTTCTCCCAGTAGGAAAGGACAAGAGAAATAAAGCCAACTTTAAACAAGTACCTTAAAAATAACCAATGATCTCATCTTAATTAATAAGCATAAAATCTTACCCAAGAACAGAGTTTAATTAAGGTGACAGAGCCTGATAACTGTGTAAAACTGAAACCTTTATAACCAGAGATTCAAATCCTCTCCTTGACGAGATGTTCATAATTAATATTTTAATACTTACAGTCCCTGTCCTTTTAGCCATAGCATTCTTGACACTAGTTGAACGGAAAGTTTTAGGTTATATTCAATTTTGAAAAGGCCCAAATGTCATAGGACCACATGGTTTACTTCAACCCATTGCCAATGCAGTCAAGCAGTTCATTAAAGAACCATTATCACCAGCCACGTCCTCAGTCTCTGTATTTATTTTAGCACCAATTCTAGCCTAAGTTAGCCCAGATCTCTGAATCCCCTACCTACCTATACCTGATTCTCTCACTGACATAAACTTAGAAGTCCTATTTATACCAGCCACATCAAGTATAGGTGTGTATTCTACTGTACGATCTGGATGGGCCTCCAACTCAGATATGCACCAACTGGAGAGCAGAAACACAGTCTCATATGAAGTAACACTAGCAATCATTCTCCTGTCAGTCTTGCTAATAAATGGGTCCTTGACCCTTTACACCCTCATTGTCACCCAAGAACAACTGTGACTAATTTTTCCATCATAACCCCTAGTCATAATATAACCCATCTCCGCTTCATAAGAAATCAGCCGAGCCCCATTTGATCTAATAGAAGGGGAATCTGAACTCTTACCAGGCTTTAATGTAGAATACGCAACAGACCTATTTGCCTTATTATTTACAGCAGAATATGCAGATACTATTATAATAGGTATTTTCACAACAGTCTTATTCTTATGAACATTCCACAACCCACATATGCCAGCATTGTATACANTCTCCAGGCAAGAACACTGGAGTGGGTTGCGGTGGTCATTAAAAAAGAATTCATAACTGGGTGAAAGTGAAAGTGAAGTCGCTCAGTCGTGTCCGAGTCTTTGCGAGCCCATGGACTGTAGCCTACAGGCTCCTCCGTCCGTGGGATTTTCCAGGCAAGAATACTGGAGTGGGTTGCCATTTCCTTCTCCACGAGATCTTCCTGACCCAGGGATTGAACCTGGGTCTCCCACAATGTAGGCGGACACTTTACCATCTGAGCCACCAGGGAAGTCACCTGGGTAGACCATCACAAAACCAAGTTTAATAGGTATCTTTAACTCACACATTTAAAAAGAAAATCACATGAAAAGATGTCAACGATGCTAAGTACTAGGGAACTGCATTCGATCCTGCAATGAGGTATCACCTCACACCGATCAGATCAGATGAAATAACACTAGTCAGATCAGAATAAAACTATGCAGGTTAATAATTTTAGTGGGGGTGACCTTGGAGAACAAAAAATCCTCTGAGTGATTTTAAAGCCTAGACTTACCAGTCAAATCACATTATCACTTTTTGATCCAAAAGTGGATCAGCAGAACAAGTTATCCTAGGTATAACAGCACAGTCCTATTCTAGAGTCCATACTGACAATAGGCTTTATGACCTCTGTTTTGAATCAGGGCACCCTAATGGTGTGAACACTATTAAATTTTCATTTGTGTGATGATTAAAGTCCTATGTGATCTGAATTCAGACCAGTATAATCCAGGTTGGTTTCTATATTATATATTTCTCCCAGTAGGAAAGGACAAGAGAAATAAAGCCAACTTTAAACAAGTACCTTAAAAATAACCAATGATCTCATCTTAATTAATAAGCATAAAATCTTACCCAAGAACAGAGTTTAATTAAGGTGACAGAGCCTGATAACTGTGTAAAACTGAAACCTTTATAACCAGAGATTCAAATCCTCTCCTTGACAAGATGTTCATAATTAATATTTTGATACTTACAGTCCCTGTCCTTTTAGCCATAGCATTCTTGACACTAGTTGAACGGAAAGTTTTAGGTTATATTCAATTTTGAAAAGGCCCAAATGTCATAGGACCACATGGTTTACTTCAACCCATTGCCAATGCAGTCAAGCAGTTCATTAAAGAACCATTATCACCAGCCACGTCCTCAGTCTCTGTATTTATTTTAGCACCAATTCTAGCCTAAGTTAGCCCAGATCTCTGAATCCCCTACCTACCTATACCTGATTCTCTCACTGACATAAACTTAGAAGTCCTATTTATACCAGCCACATCAAGTATAGGTGTGTATTCTACTGTACGATCTGGATGGGCCTCCAACTCAGATATGCACCAACTGGAGAGCAGAAACACAGTCTCATATGAAGTAACACTAGCAATCATTCTCCTGTCAGTCTTGCTAATAAATGGGTCCTTGACCCTTTACACCCTCATTGTCACCCAAGAACAACTGTGACTAATTTTTCCATCATAACCCCTAGTCATAATATAACCCATCTCCGCTTCATAAGAAATCAGCCGAGCCCCATTTGATCTAATAGAAGGGGAATCTGAACTCTTACCAGGCTTTAATGTAGAATACGCAACAGACCTATTTGCCTTATTATTTACAGCAGAATATGCAGATACTATTATAATAGGTATTTTCACAACAGTCTTATTCTTATGAACATTCCACAACCCACATATGCCAGCATTGTATACAATTTATTTTGTTGTAGTCACTATTATTAACAATTTTCCTTCCTATAAATTTGAGCATCTTACCCCCGACTCTGTTATGACCAACTAATACATTTACTCTGAAAAAATTTTCTACTTCTAACACTGCTGCTGCTGCTGCTGCTGCTAAGTCGCTTCAGTCGTATCCGACTCTGTGCGACCCCATAGACGGCAGCCCACCAGGCTCCCCCATCCCTGGGATTCTCCAGGCAAGAACACTGGAGTGGGTTGCCATTTCCTTCTCCAATGCATGAAAGTGAAAAGTGAAAGGGAAGTCGCTCAGTCGTGTCCGATTCTTAGCGACCCCATGGACTGCAGCCCACCAGGCCCCTCCATCCATGGAATTTTCTAGGCAAGAGTACTGGAGTGGGGTGCCATTGCCTTCTCCGACCCCTAACACTACTAGCCCTATGCATATGACATGTTTCATTACCCATTATATTATCAAGTATTCCCTTACAAACATAAGAAATATATCCAATAAAGGAGTTACTTTGATAGAGTAAATAATAGCAGTTTAAATCCTCTTATTTCTAGAGTTACAGGAACTGAACCTACCCCAAAGAATCCAGAATTCTTGGTGTTACAACATTACACTACCTTTTATAAGTAAGGTCAGCTAATTAAGTTATCGGGCCCATACCCCTGTCAAAAATGTTGGTTTATACTCTTCCTGTACTAATAAACTCCATCATTTCTATTATCATTTTATCAACCATTATTTCAGAAACTATAATCATTATTAGTTTCCACTGACTACTAATCTGAATTGACTTTGAAATAAATATATTGGCCATTATTCCTATTGTGATAAAAAATTTGTAACATACAAGTCATAGAAGCTAAATATTTTTTAACACAATCTGCCAAATCACTATTACTTATCATAGATGCTTTCATTAACTTATTATTCTCCAGTCAATGAACCATTACAGAAATGTTTAATCCAATAGCGTGAATAATATCAACAATGGACCTTATTAGGGCTTCCCAGGTGGCACTATTGGTAAAGAACCTGCCTGCCAGTGCAGGAGACTTAAGAGACACGGGCTTGATCTCTGAGGAAGGTTACCTGGAGAAGGAAATGGCAACCCACTCCAGTATGCTTGCCTGGAGAACCCCATGGACGGAGGAGTCTGGCAGGCTACAGTTCAGGAGATCACATAGAGTCAGACACACACGACTGAAGCAATTAGCATCGGGCCGAATTTTATCAACGTGACAAAAACTTGCATCCATATCCATACTGTATCAAATCTCACCATCATTAATTTAAGCTTAATACTAACTGTATACAAACTATCTATCCTAACTGGGGGCTGAGGAGGACTAAACCAAACCAGCTATGAAAAATCATAGCCTATTCTTCAATTGCCCGTTAGGATGAATAACAGCCATCTTATCACATAATCCCAGTGTAACACTACTAAACCTAGTCATTTATATTCTAACTTTCACTATATTCATGATGAAGAAGGGTAAGTGTTGGTGGCTCAGTCATATCCCACTACTTGCAACCCGATGGGCTATAGCCTGCCAGGCTCCTCTGTCCAAGGAATTCTCCAGGCAAGAATAATGGAGTGTGTTGCCATTCCTTCTCCAGGGGATCTTCTTGACCCAGGGATCGAACCTGAGTCTCTTACATTGCAGGTGGATTCTTTACCATCTGAGCCACCAGGGAATCCCCATATTCACAATACTTACATGCAACTCAACCACTACCACATTATCATTATCACACATGAAACAAAATACCCATCATTACAACTCACATCCTCATTACTTTACTATCAATAGGAGGTCTCCCTGCACCATCAGGATTCATACCTAAGTGAATAATCATTCAAGAAATAATAAAGAATAATAACATTATATTACCTATACTTATTTACAACACCAATCAACCTGTATTTCTATATGTGACTTACATACTCCACTCCTTCCACAAACAGCATAAAAATAAAATGATGACTTGATCTCACAAAACAAATAATTCTTCTACCAACAATTGTAGTATCTACAATAATCCTACCCCTAACACCAGTTCTCTCAGGACTGGAATTGGAATTCAGGTTAAATAGACCAAGAGCCTTCAAAGCCCTAAACAAGAATAATTTACTTAATTTCTGCTTAATAAGAATTGCAAGATTATATCTTACATCAATTGAATGCAAATCAAACTCTTTAATTAAGCTAAATCCTCTCTAGATTTGTGGGCTAATTTTCCCACAAATTTTTAGTTAGCAGCTAAACTGGATTCAATTTACTCCAGCCACAGGAAATTCAAATTCAAAGCTCCTTTCAACTCACAATTCAACATGTAAAATTCACCATAGGACTTGGTATAAAGGGGAATAGATCCCTGTCTTGAGATTTACAGTCTAGTGGTTACTCAGTCAATCTACTTATGATCATTAATCATTGATTATTCCCAACTAATCATGAAGATGTAGGTACTTTCTATTTACTATTTGGAGCTTGAGCTGGAATAGTAGTCACAGCCCTAAGTTTATTAATCTGTGCCGAGTTAAGCCAACCTGGAACCATGCTTGAAGATGGCCAGATCTATAATGTGATTATAAAAGTACATGCACTCATAATCATTTTCTTTATAGTAATGCCTATTATAACTGGGTTTTTAGAAAACTGGCTAGTTCTTCTGATAATTGGAGCTTCTGATATAGCCTTTCCCCATGGAAATAACATTTAAGCTTCTGATTACTTCCACCCTTTCTTATTTCTGCTTACATCATCAATAGCTGAAGCAGGTACTAGTACAGGGTGAACTGTCTACCCACCTTTGGCTGGAAACTTAGTAGTTCCCAGTGAAGCTTCAGTAGACCTTATCACTTTTTACCTATATCTAGCAGGCATTTCTTAAATTTTAGGTGCTGTCAACTTTATAACTACAATCGTTAATATGAATCCCCTGCCATATCCCAGTATCAAACATCATTATTTGTATGATCAGTCCTAGTTACTGCCATACTACTATTATCACTACCTACCTGAGTGGCTGGTATGCCTGGCGTGCTGCAGTCCATGGGGTTGCAAAGAGTCGGACACGACTGAGCGACTGAACTGAACTGAACTGACTGATTACTACATAACTAACAGACCAAAACCTAAATACAACTTTCTTTTGATCCTGGAGGAGGAAGTAACCCAATCCCGTACCAACATTTATTTTGATTTTTCAGACACCCTGAAGTGTACAGTTTACTTTTACCTGGGTTTGGAATAATTTCACATTTTGTAACCTATTATTCAGGGAACAGAGAGCCTTTGGGGTATATAGGAATGGTATGAGCTATGGTATCAACTGGATTCTTAGGATTTATCTTATGGCCCCACCATACAGTCACATCAGGAAAAGATGCTGACGCCCGAGCATATTTTACATCAGCCACTATGATTGCTGCCACTCTTACACAAATAAGTGTCCAGTTGACTAGCCGTGTTTCGTGGGGATAATAGTAAACATTCTCTGGCCATTACATGAGCCCTGGGTTTCATTTTTCTTTTTACAGTAGGAGGGCTAACAGGGACTGTGCTGGCTGACCCACCTTTAGATATTGTACTCATGATATGCATTATGTAGTTGCCCATTTCCACTATGCATTCTCAACAGGAGCTGTATTTGCCATTATCAGAGGCTTCATACACTTATTTCCACTCTTCTCAGGATATGCTCTTAACTCCACAAGACCAAAAATTCACTTCATGATAATAAGTATCCATGATTATAAAGGACAGACTAGAGCATTAATACTAATATTACTCAGTTTATTTATTGGATCAACAAACTTACTAAGTTTATTACTTCATTCATTCACACCAACTACCTAACTATCAATAAACTTGGGAATAGTAATTCCCTTATGAGTAGGGACTGCCATTACTGGTTTTTGCAATAAAACAAAAGCATGCTTAGCTCATTTTTTACCCAAGGAACATCAGCTCCTCTGATTCCTATATTAATTATCATCGAAACTATTAGCTTTTTTATTCAACCAATGGCTTTAGCCACATAACCAACAGCCAATATCACAGCAGGTCACTTACTAATTCATTGATTGGGGAAGCCATTCTGGTACTAATGAGCATCAGCACCCTCATGACCCTCATTACATTTATTATTCTCATTTTACTTACTATTCTTGAATTTGCTGTTGCCATAATTCAACCCTATGTGTTTATTAGTAAGACTTTACTTACATCACAATGCATTATGACCCACTAAATCCACACCCATCATATACATATTAAACCCCAGCCCCTGACCCCTCACAGGAGTCCTTTCAGCTCATTTAATAACATCTGGCCTAGTTATATGATTTCATTTTAATTCAACAGTATTATTACTACTCAATCTACTAACTAATGTCCTCATGATATATCAATGATAACAAGACATCATTTGAGAGAGTACTTCTCAAGGTCACCACACACCAACCAAACAAAAAGGACTTTGGTATGGAATAGTTCTATTCATCATTTCAGAAGTCCTCTTTTTTTTTACCAGCTCCTTTGGGGCTTCCCAATGACTCATTGGAAAAGACCCTGATGTTGGGAAAGATTGAGGGCCAGAGGAGAAGGGGGTGACAGAGGACGAGATGGCTGGATGGCATCACCAATACAAAGGAAATGAACTTGGGCAAACCTCGGGAGATGGTGAGGGACAGGGAGGCCTGGCGTGCTGCAGTCCATGGGACTGCAGAGTCAGACATTGACTAAGCGACTGGGCAACAGCGGCTCAGCGGTAGAGAATCTGCCTGCAGTTCAGGAGACACAGGTTCCATCCCTGGGTTGGGAAAATCCCCTGGAGGAGGAAATCAACCCACTCCAGTATTCTTGCCTGAAAAGTCCCATGGACAGAGGAGTCTGAAGGGCTACAGTCCATGGGTTCACAAGGAGTTGGACACAACTGAGTACTGGGCTTTTTATCACTCTCAAGTCTTGCCCCAACACCCAAGCTGGGTGGATGCTGATCACCCACAGGGATCGTCCTTCTTAATCCCTCAGAAGTCCTACTCTAAATTCTTGTGTATTATTAGCCTCCAGAGTATCTATCATCTGAGCTCATCATAGCTTTATGGAAAGAAACCGGAAACGTATACTCGAAGCCCCTTTCATTACAATTGCCTCATTGCCTCTGCACACTCCTACCAGCTCAGAATATTATGAAACATCATTTACCATTTCAGATGGATTGTCTGGCTCAACCTTCTTTGTGGCCACAGGATTTCATGAGCTTCATGTAATTCTTGGATCTACCTCTTTTATTGTCTGATTTTTACGTCAATTAAAATACCATTTTACATCCAACCACCTCTTTGGGTTCGAAGCTGCTGCCTCAGCTTTGACCCTAGGATCAGCTCATCTTCCTCTCTCTACAAAATTATTTTTAGTAGCCATTACATCTCTTTTCTTTGGTTTAGAAATTGCACTCCTCTTAGCACTCCCTTGAGCATCATGAACATAACTTAAACACTATACTCAATATAGCCCTTTTCCTAATTTTATTCTTAGCAATTAAGCCTAGCCTATGAATGAACTCAAAAAGGACTAGGATGAGCCAAATATGGTATCTAGTTTAAAATAAACTATTTCAACTCATTAGATTATGGTTAAATTGATAATTATCAAGTGTCTTTACTATATATAAATATTATTGTAATACAGTTTCCCTTATAAGATTATTAATATATCCATTTTGTTTAATATAATTATTATGCTTAGAAGGCATGATATTATCCTTATTTCATTATAGGAACCCTAATAATCCTAAATACAATACTTGGGTTATCCATACTAGTAATAGTATCAAATATTAACTATGTACAAAAATCTCAATTTACTACAATGCTAAAAATCGTTATTCCCACAGGAACATTAATTATATTAATACCTTTAATTTAGTTATCAAACAATAGTATAATCTGTATCAATACTACTACTCACAGCTCATTAATTAGTCTTACAAGCCTACTTCTTAAACAATTCAATGATAATACACTTAATATTTCATTAGTTTTTTCCTCTGACTCCTTATCTATACTACTACTAATTTTAACAACATAATTATTGCCTCTGATAATAATAGCTAGCCAATATCACCTATTAAAAGAATCATTAACCCCCCAAATTATATATTACATTAATTATAGTTAACACTATATTAGTTATACCTACAATTATTTCTAATCATAACTATGCACAAAATTTATTGCTACAGAATTAATTCTCTTCTACATCTTATTTGAAGCAACACTAATCTCAACACTTATTATTATTTCTCGATGAGATAATTAAACAGAACATCTTAATTCAGGCTTCTATTTCTTATTTTATACTAGTAGAATCCCTCCCTCTTGTAGTAACACTGGTCCCTATCCAAAATACCACAGGGTCCCTGAATTTCTTAATACTTCAATACTGAACCCAAACAATATCCAACTCTTGATCCAATGTTTTTGTATGATTAGCATGCATCATAGCCTTTATGGTAAAGATACCACTACACTGTCTTCATCTTCGATTATCTAAGCACGTGTAGAAGCCCCATTGCAGGTTCCACTGTTCTTGCAGCCGTGCTACTAAAACTTGGAGGCTACAGAATATTATCAATTACAATAATATTAAATTCACTAACAGACTTCATAGGATATCCCTTTATTATATTATCTTCTTGAGGTATAATCATTACTAGCTCTATTTGCTTACATCAAACAGACCTAAAATCACCCATCGCATATTCTTCTGACAACTATATAGCACTAGTAATTGTAGCTAGCCTTGTCTAAATACCTTGAAGCTATATATGGGGTGAAAATGAAATCATTAATCACAGCCGTGTCCAACTCTTTGCTACCCCATGGACTGTAACCTGTCAGTCTCCTCTATCCGTGGAATTTCCACATAAGAATACTAGAGTGGGTTGCCATTTCCTTCTCCAGAGGATCTTTCTGACCAAGGAATCAAACCAAGGTCTCTTGTATTTCAGGCAGATTCTTTACCATCAGAGGCCACAGGGAAGCTGTTATATAGGGGTTACCATTCTAATAACTGCCCACGACCTTTCATCGTCTATACTATTCCATTTGGCAAATTCAAATTATGAACAAATTTACAGCCAAACAATAATTCTAGCCCAAGATCTAGAAATATTTTTCTCATTAATAGCAACCTGGTGGTTATTACCAAACCTGGAAAACCTACCCCTCTACCATTAATTTAATTGAATAATTATAGTAGTATCTTTCTCATGATCAAACATTACAATTATTCTAATATGAGTCAATATAGTAATTACTGCTTTATACTCCCTATACATATTAATCATAACAGCAAGTTAAATACACACCATACCAACAATATCTCATCATCCTTTACATGAGAAAATGACCTCATATCATGTCACATCTTATCCTTCCTACTCCTATCACTAAATCCCAAAATTGTTTTAGGTCCCTATACTATAAACATAGTTTTTAAAAAATGCTAGACTGTGAATCTAGTAACACAAGATTATCCCCTTCATATTTACCGAAAAAGTCTGCAAGAGCTGTTAACTCATGCCTCCTTGTCTAATAACACGGCTTTTTCAAACTTTTAAAGGATAGTAGTCATCCATTCGGAGAAGGCAATGGCACCCCACTCTAGTACTTTTGCCTGGAAAATCCCATGGATGGAGAAGCCTAGTGGGCTGCAGTCCATGGGTCGCTAAGAGTCAGACACGACAGAGAGACTTCACTTTTNAAGGATAGTAGTCATCCATTCGGAGAAGGCAATGGCACCCCACTCTAGTACTTTTGCCTGGAAAATCCCATGAATGGAGAAGCCTAGTGGGCTGCAGTCCATGGGTCGCTAAGAGTCAGACATGACAGAGAGACTTCACTTTTACTTTTCACTTTCATGCATTGGAGAAGGAAATGGCAACCCACTCCAGTGTTCTTGTCTGGAGAATCCCAGGGATGGGGGGGCTTGGTGGGAGGCCGTCTATGGGGTCACACAGAGTCAGACATGACTGAAGTGACTTAGCAGCAGCAGCAGCAGCCATCCATTGGTCTTAGGAACCAAAAAATTAGTGCAACTCCAAATAAAAGTGATAAACTTACTCTCCTCTTTCCAATCATAATGACAAGTAGCAATATCTATAAAACTAACATACACCAATCAAATGTAAAAACCACTATTTCATATACCTTAATTATTAGCATAATCTTAACAATAATATTTATTCATACAGGCCAAGAAGTAATTATTTCAAACTGACGCTGAATTACTATCCATCCAAACTCTTAAATTATCACTCAGCTTCAAGAAAGATTATTTCTCAATAATATTCATACCAGTAGCACTACGTGTCACATGATCAATCATAGAATTCTTAATAGGATATATGCACTCAGACTCCAATATCAATCAATTCTTTAAGTATCTTCTCCTTATTACAATATTAATTCTTACTTACTGCTAATAACCTCTTCCAGCTCTTCATGGGATGAGAAGGAGTAGGAATTTTATCTTTCCTACTTGTCAGATGATGAAAAAGACAAGCAGATGCAAACACAGCAGTCCTACAAGCAATCTTATATAACTGTATTGGAGATATTGAATTTATCAGAGCAATAGCATGATGCCTATTCAGCAAAAATTCATGGGATTTATATGTCTTTGTGCTTGACTTAAATAACTCCAGTTTACCTCTGCTAGCTGCAACTGGAAAATGCACTCAATTCGGTCTCCATCCATTACCTTCAGCAGTAGAAGGCACCACCTCAGTCCCAGCCCTACCCCACTCCAGTATCCTAGTGGTAGCAGGTCATCTTTTTCACTCATTCACCTTTATCCTTTGACAGAAAATAACAACTTAACTCAAACAATTATATTATGTTTAGGAGTCATTACCACACTATTTACAGCAATATGTACTGTTACCCAAAATGATATCCAAAAATCGTTGCCTTCCCTACCTCTAGTCATTCAGGCCTTATAATAGTAACAACTCCCATTAACTAATTCTACCTAGCATTTCTTCACATTTGTACTCACACTTTTCTTAAAGTTATATTACTCATAAGCTCTGAATCTATCATCCACAGCCTGAATAATGAATAAGACATCAGAAAAGTAGGACATCTATTTAAGGCAATAACATTTACCAGGATGCAGGAGATCTGGGTTCAGTTCCCTGGGTTGGGAAGATCCCCTGGAGGAGGGCATTGTAACCCACTCCAGTATTCTTGCCTAGGACATCCTGTGGACAGAGGAAAGAGGAGCCTGGTGGGCTACAGTCCATGGGATTTCAAAGAGTCAGACATGGCTGAGCAATTAACACTTTTACCAAGATAGCCCTCATTATTGGCAGCCCAGCACCAACAGGAGTACCTTTCCTCACTGAATTTTATTCCAAAGACTTAATCATCGAATCCCCCAGCATGTTTTATATTAATGCCTGACCCCTTTTAATAATTCTAATCACTACCTTCCTCACAGCCATCTATAATACACGCATTATCTTCTTTGAACCTCTAGGGCAACCTCGATTTCCTGCCTTAGCTACCATTAATGAAAACAACCCCCTCCTAATTAATTCTATTAGATGCCTCCTGATTGGGAGAGTTTTCACTGGTTTTACTATTATCAACAACATTCCTCATCAATTCCACAAATAACTATACCTTCAGTTCAGTTCAGTCGCTCAGTAGTGTCTAACTCTTTGCGACTCCATGAATTGCAACACGCCAGGCCTCCTTGTCCATCACCAACTCCTGGAGTTCATTCAAACTCACGTCCATCGAGTCGGTGATGCCATCCAGCCATCTCATCCTCTGTCGTACCCTTTTCCTCCTGCCCCCAACCCCTCCCAGCATTAGAGTCTNTGACAGTGCTCTGTTACTGGAGAATGCCAGGCTTCAATCTGTGGGTAAAAAATGTTGCCTGCCTTCCGGGTAAACAATAAATTGTGCCAGCCATCCAGCCAGGAGCCACTGCAGCCACCTCGACAGTGTGCCCTGAGGGGAATTAAGAATGGAGAAAAACAGGATACTGGCCCTAGAGAGCTAAAGTACGAAAGTGAAAGCATTAGTCACTCAGTCGTGTCCGACTCTTTGTAACTCCATTAACTGTAGCCTGCCAGGTTCCTCTGTCCATGGGATCCTCCAGGTAAGAATCCAGGGATTGAAGCAAGGTCTCCTGCATTGCAGGCAGATTCTTTACTGTCTGAGCCACCAGGGGAGCCCAAGATAGTTAAAGGGCATACCAGAGAAATGATTTCAACCAGCCCAGACTCTTGCATCTTCCCAAATAGAAAAAAGCATTAAAATCATTAACTTGAGACACCTGGTTTTTGTGATTAGCAGTAATCGTTTGATGTCCCACTCCATTTTTTTTNCAAACTAGTCAATCCTAAAGGAAATCAGTCCTGAATATTCATTGGAAGGACTGATGCTGAAGCTCCAATAGTTAGGCCACCTGATATGAAGAGCTGATTCATTAGAAAAGATCCTAATGCTGGGAAAGATTGAAGGAGGAGAAGGGTACAACAGAGGATGAGATGGTTGCACGATCTCACCAACTCAATGGAGATGAGTTTGAGCAAGCTCTGGGAGCTGGAGATGGACAGGGAAGCCTGGCGTGCTGTAATCCATGGGGTCGAAAAGAATCAGACATGACTGAGCGATTGAACAGCAAATTACAACTCTTTTATATTAAAATATAATGTAGTACAGCTGATTTGGAAAACAAATGGTGGTTCCTCAAAAAACAAAACAAGTTACTTTATGATCCAATAATTCTACTTCTGGGTATGTGCCCCAAAGAACTGAAAGCGGGGACAGAAAGAGGTATTTGCAGACTGTGTTCACAACATTAGTCACACCAGCCAGGAGGTGGAAGGAACCCAGTGTCTGTTGCTAGATAAACAAAGAGTGGTCTGCACACAAAATAGAATATTCCTCAGCCTTAAAAAGGGAAGAAATGCAGTATGCTACAAGGGGGATAAAGCTTGAGGACATAATGCTCAGTGAAATACTGAGTTAGTAACAAAAGATGAATACTGTATGATTCCACTTACAGGAGGTCCCTAGAGGAGTCAAATCCTTGCAGAAAGAAAAGAAGGTGGATCAGGGGTGGGGGCTTACGGTTTCATGGACAGAGTACCTATCTGGGGAAGATGAGATGACTCTGGAGGTGGAAATTGGTGACAGTTGCACAGCAATGTGAATGAACTTAATGCACCTGAACTGTGCACCAAAAAATGCTCAAAACAGGAGATTTTATGTTGTGTGTGTTTTACCAATTTTTAAAAGTTGTGGGGATTCCAAAGGATTGTCCAGAAACACTGTTCTCCTGAAGGCGGTATCTGCCATAAAGCCCAGGGGTTCATTACCTGCAGCCTGTGAATATCGGAGTGTCTCAGAGATTATGTACAAACCACATAGCAGTTTTGTGAGAAAGCTTCCAGCAGGCTGTCAGAGGGTCTGTGAGTACAAGAGCCGTGCCGAGGGCCCCTCCCCTCTGCAGGTGTCACCTCCCTATCTCCCTTCCCTCCCTTCACCTACCCCCACTTTTCCATTCACTCAGGTTGTTTAAACACGATGCAAAGGATATTCTTAAATCTTGGATTCATTAGACAAGGTTTAATTTCTTGAGGTAAGTGAAGCTCTGAAATCAACCGAACTTTAGTGGTTTTTCTATTACCCATTTTTCCTGCCTAATAATATTAAACAGGTCCAGTTCTGGCTCGAGCCATGGAAGAGCAATCAAACTTGCAAAACATCAATGATTAGATCTTCCAAACTGTGTTCTGTGATCTTAAATGATTTCCAATAAATTTTCTTGCTGGGTTTTGCTTGTTTGTTTGCATTTAGTGTGGACCGAATTCTAACACACTGAAGACCCCTGCTCTGTCCCATATCTTGGGACGGTAGGGACTCTTGGAGGGTCACACTTGGTGCCTCTGAGAGGCTGAGAAACATCCAGGGAAGGAAAACTCTCGCCAGCTTAAGTTTCATTCAAACTTTCAAACTCAGACTTTTAAACAAAATGCTTTTATTTTTAGTTTTAAATGGAATGCAGTGTTAGGAACTTGCATGGACTCTTGAAAGGCCTTTGTATTCTCTGTGTTAATGCTTCCTTTCTGGCCATAGAAAGCGAGTAGCGAAGATGGGCCAAGACTAGACACGGCAGACACAGCCCAAGTGCTGTGCAGAGCCCACGGCCTGAACCTGCCCGGAGGGGCGATCAGTAGTCGTCGTAGTTCACGCTGGCTCCGTGCCGGAAGCTGTGGGCACTCCGGGGGCCAATGGCCGCATCCTCATCGTAGTGGCGCTGGTAGTAATCATAGTAGTCATGCCCGTTCCGATTTCTGTTCAGCCAATAGCTGATGTCATCCTCAAATTTCTGGAGAAGAGAAAGGATGGGATTAAGGACACCATTTTCCAGAGCACATTTTACTGGTGGTGTTTCTCTGGTGTTTTTCTTCAACAATGAATGACCCCTAATAGAAACTCCTGCAACAAGGTCCTACTGTATAGCACAAGGAGGAACTATATTCAAAATCCTGTAGTAACTGTAAGGGAAAAGAACCCGAAAAAGAACATATATGTGTGTGTGTATATCTGAAACTAACACAACATTGTAAATCAACTGTTGTT